>JARYHS010013630.1:8627867-8677260 GCA_031002005.1 Vandiemenella viatica
TTTGTTTTGGTCACTAACATTTTCGCCAAGCACAAGTGAGAACACTCAAAACTCAGGGGTCAGCGCTACTATGGGGATTCTAACGTTTCTGGAAAAATAACGGGATTTCAGTCACGAATACGCAAAGAAGAGCCTCGAGCATTATTTGTGCACTGTAATGCTCATAACCTCAATCTTGTAGTACAAGATAGAATTGAGAAAATTATAATAGCGAGAAAATTTATTGGAACAGTAAAAGATTTGATAAACGTCGTGCGAGACTCGCCGAAACGGCTTGGACAGTTTAAGAAACTACAAATTGGAATACAAAAAGAAACTAATGATGATTTGCCTTCTCTTGCAGCCTATTGTCCGACAAGGTATTTATAAAAAATTATAAGTTTAAATCATTTTTTTTGGTTTTGTATGTATAAACATATTTATTCTTCAATTTTTGTACGAATATTCTGTAACCAGAGAAGTAGACAACGCTGTCGCTGCTAAGGCTTCTGGATTTTACTCCGACATGGAATCATTTGCGTGTATTTTATATTTAACAATGATGATAGAAATTTTGATCGCGTCGAAATTTGATTGCAGATCTACAGAAATCTAATCTATCTGTTATTGAATCGTATGCGAAGATAGAAGCAATCACTGATGTTTTGTACTGTGCTCGAGAGTCAAAATTCGAAGAAATTTTGCTGGAATGTGTGCAGTCAGGTACTAACTTTGAAACCAGCGAACCTCAAATCCCACATCAACGCAAAATTTCGATCAAGGTAAGAGTGAAAAATCTCCGATTCGAAACACCTCAAGATTTCTCCGCAAATCTTATTTTTATGACCAGTTAAAGAGTCGATTCGACAACGTTTCCACCCACTTCTTCAAATCGTTAGAACGATTCGCTTTGGGACAGCCCACAAATGTAGCAAAAATTATAAATTTCTACAATCATAATTTTGATCAAGAAAGATTGCTCAGTGATAGAGACATGTTTTTGCAACTTTTGAAAAGGCAAGATGAGGAGGCAAAAAATTTAAGAGTGGTTGTAGATTTTTTTACAGAGGTACAAATGGACTAGAGGACTCATACCAGAGTTTGTACGCTTCGTTCGACTACTCATCACAATTCTTGGGTCGTCCTGTTCAAATGAACGAAATTTTTCGGTCTTACGCCGACTCAAGAGTTACATAAGATCGACAATATTGCAAGATCTAGTAAATAACATTGCTATTTTACATGTATGTAGAACCTTACTGAAGAACTTGATTTGGAAAAATTATTGAATCGTTCATTTCCAAAGAAGCAAAACGCATTACATTTTGTTTTTACTTAGGGCCTTACACCTCGTTGACGGCAAAGGTCATTAGAGGCGGGATGGGACTGGGGACAAGAAACGGAAGGAAATTTTTGCATTGCGCAATTGATACTGATTAATAGTAAATTTTAAAAATATCAATGTTTCGTACATAGCTAAAATATAATTAATAAATAAATTATATGATGAATTTTTAAATTCATTTTCTAGTTTTTCTCCTATAAATATCCCCTTAAGAATTTAGTTCCATAGTTTATCACTATTATTATTTTAACTAAGATTTTTCAGGGAACTAACCCCCCCCCCCCCCGCTTTTCGTGCCTGAATACCCACCCGGGCCTAACACGAAACGCCGGCCCTGGCGTCTGGTCCAGCCAGTTCAGCTGCAGATACTACATAGGAGGTGTATCAGACTCGTCATGTGTTCAAGCGTCTGGTCCAGCCAGTTCAGCTGCAGATACTACATAGGAGGTGTATCAGACTCGTCATGTGTTCAAGCGTCTGGTCCAGCCAGTTCAGCTGCAGATACTACATAGGAGGTGTATCAGACTCGTCATGTGTTCAAGCGTCTGGTCCAGCCAGTTCAGCTGCAGATACTACATAGGAGGTGTATCAGACTCGTCATGTGTTCAAGCGTCTGGTCCAGCCAGTTCAGCTGCAGATACTACATAGGAGGTGTATCAGACTCGTCATGTGTTCAAGCGTCTGGTCCAGCCAGTTCAGCTGCAGATACTACATAGGAGGTGTATCAGACTCGTCATGTGTTCAAGCGTCTGGTCCAGCCAGTTCAGCTGCAGATACTACATAGGAGGTGTATCAGACTCGTCATGTGTTCAAGCGTCTGGTCCAGCCAGTTCAGCTGCAGATACTACATAGGAGGTGTATCAGACTCGTCATGTGTTCAAGCGTCTGGTCCAGCCAGTTCAGCTGCAGATACTACATAGGAGGTGTATCAGACTCGTCATGTGTTCAAGCGTCTGGTCCAGCCAGTTCAGCTGCAGATACTACATAGGAGGTGTATCAGACTCGTCATGTGTTCAAGCGTCTGGTCCAGCCAGTTCAGCTGCAGATACTACATAGGAGGTGTATCAGACTCGTCATGTGTTCAAGCGTCTGGTCCAGCCAGTTCAGCTGCAGATACTACATAGGAGGTGTATCAGACTCGTCATGTGTTCAAGCGTCTGGTCCAGCCAGTTCAGCTGCAGAAGTACTACATAGGAGGGTTATCAGAGCTCGTCATGTGTTCAGGCGTCTGGTCCAGCCAGTTCAGCTGCAGATACTACATAGGAGGTGTATCAGACTCGGCATGTGTTCAAGCGTCTGGTCCAGCCAGTTCAGTCTGCAGATACTACATAGGAGGTGTATCAGACTCGTCTGTGTTCAAGCGTCTGGTCCCGCCCAGTTCAGCTGCAGAATACTACATAGGAAGGTGTATCAGACTCGTCATGTGTTCAAGCGTCTGGTCCAGCCAGTTCAGCTACAGATACTACATAGGAGGTGTATCAGACTCGTCATGTGTTCAAGCGTCTGGGTCCAGCCAGTTCAGCTGCAGATACTACATAGGAGGTGTATCAGACTCGTCATGTGTTCAAGCGTCTGGTCCAGCCAGTTCAGCTGCAGATACTACATAGGAGGTGTATCAGACTCGTCATGTGTTCAAGCGTCTGGTCCAGCCAGTTCAGCTGCAGATACTACATAGGAGGTGTATCAGACTCGTCATGTGTTCAAGCGTCTGGTCCAGCCAGTTCAGCTACAGATACTACATAGGAGGTGTATCAGACTCGTCATGTGTTCAAGCGTCTGGTCCAGCCAGTTCAGCTGCAGATACTACATAGGAGGTGTATCAGACTCGTCATGTGTTCAAGCGTCTGGTCCAGCCAGTTCAGCTGCAGATACACAGTGAAGACGATTTACATCCGATTGTTTCCCAACGCGCGCCTATAAGACACTTTGGTGACACCCTGCGCAAAGCAATTTGCATGATAAAGGGACAGGTTCTATCGAAGCCTGGACCCTGCGTTTAAGTCGTGTGTAGCTTAGGTCTTGAGTAGACCATACAGTCAGCCCACTAGAATGACAAGTTAATAACAAGCGCTTTTTTAATATTCTAAAAGCACTTGTTATTAACTTGTAATTCTACTGGACTTTTACGTCTATTCAAGACCCAAGGTCGAATAAATAAAAAAAAAACTATTTTTGATGAGTAATACCCAATTAACTGGCGTCTCGGGTTGCAATACAGATTAGGATCAAATGTATTTTCGTGTTTGTTTCATACGGCAGAAGTCTCAAAATGCAAAAGCAACCTGAAGAAACGCGGCTATGTAGAGAACAAAACATGCGAGTGTGCAGCAACGCAGACACAAGATCACCTGATCCTCTGTCTGCTCTTAGATGCACCTGTGAATCAGAAGGATTAATGTTACCAGCGGACAACGCTGTGAAAGCCGCTGCATACTGGAGCGAGGAGATACAGTAACCCGACCAGATTTTCAGATGAATCTGAGAATCAACAGGACTTAATTCGTTTACCAACGGATGACGCCGAGAGAGAGCTGCTAAAAGTTGGAGGAAGAAGTTAAACAATACAGTTATTGATATGGTCGATTCTATGAAATATTTGGGAGTAACAGTGCAAAGGAACATGAAATGGGACATACACATTACTTCGTTAGTAGGTAGAGCAAATTCTAGGCTGCGATTCATAAGTCGAATCTTGAAAAATTGTAATGAACAAACAAAGGAGATAGCGTAAAAATCTCTTGTGTATCCACATTTGGATTATTGTTGTGCCATTTGGGACCCGTTTCGTAAGGGGTTGATCGAAAGTATAGAGAAAGTACAGAGAAGAGCCGCTCGATTCGTGACAGCTTGCTACAGTCCTTATGAAAGCGTCACAGAACTGATTAGTAGACTAGGCTGGGAGTCTCTGGTAGATAGACGACACACGTTTCGTTTAAACTTATTGGTAAACATGCGTACTCCCACTTTCACTCTTGAGTGTAGTGAAATACTTCTTCCACCAACCTATTTGAGTCGGAATGACAGGAAAGACAAGATTAGAGAAATAAGGTGCCGGACTGATTCTTATAAGAATTCTTTTTTCCCTCGTACCATTAGGGATTGGAATGCACAACAAAGAGATTAGCTTTGGTGCTGAGCATCCTCTGCCACCCACAATTTTTTGAATTGCAGTGTATATATGTAGATGTAGAAGAAGTTCGATTCGTTTCTGGACACGGAAAGTGAAGTAAGTATAGGTCTATGTATAATTGTTTGATTTTTTGATCATTTTCAAGTAACTTTGTGAACTTTAATTGTTAATTCAGTAATTTGGAAACGATGCTTATCATTCATTCGCTGGACAATCGTATCTGCTGTAATGACCAGATTTTGTAGGGAAGTGGATTTTGTTTGAAAAATATTTTTGATTAAATATTTTGACTAAATGTAAATCCATCACGTCTGTGGTCAATTAAATGTCGATTTCTGAATAAACGGCCAGTTTATGGCATTCTTAAGATTTTTTTTAAAAAAATGTTCACTGTACTCATCAAAATATAAAATTTATTATTACTAAAATCAACTTAAATTAGCAATAATAATTAAAGCTGATAACCCAGAAAGCACGGTAACGCCTTGTTTTATGTAGTGCCGCGCTTGGTTAAATAATCTTTGCAGACGAATTCTCCCATAGAAGCATTTTAAGAAGTTAATCATGAATGAAGAACTAATCCTAAAAGCCAACTCGTCATTTGTAGTGGAATTGAATCTGTCACACTCAGGTGAAGATGTTAAGGCTGAATGTAATTATCAGGAGGAACTCCAGTCAAGGAGGTAACTCGCAATACGTAGAAGCGCGATGGTAATCTTTCAGAGGCGGGAGGTAGAGGTATCACCCATCTAACGGCTTCAGAAAAGTAATAAAGCGGCCGTCTGAAGTTGAGCGGCGCACAACCGGTACTGAAGACGACCCCTGAGGAGACAAACATGCTGACAGGGATCACGAGATGGAGACACCAAATTAATATTTAGGAAAATAGGTGATGTGTCAGGCATTGGAAGAACAGCAGCTGAGCTTGTGAAGCGGCTATCAGCGAAAAGAGAAGAGGCGGTGACAACACGTTTCGGAGAGGTCGAGAACGCTGACTGCTGTGCGAAATATTCTAGTGAGTATCACAAAATAAAAGAACTCCTGAGGTGTAATGCTGCGATTTTCGCGTCTTTGTTTATCGAAGGATTCGCACCTGAACAAATATTGAACGTAAGGGCTTACAGCTTTATCTGACACTATAAAGAAGAACAGGGGTGAACAAAGCGAAGAACATTTGAAGGAGTAGATTCTTTGAAGACATCTGTGGTTCGTCGCAGAAGACATTCGGGAACGTTGCACATCTTTGCAGCTCAGAGTTGTCTATGACGAAAAATCGATTACAACTTATAGTGGTCCTCAAACCAAGACCTTTAATGAAATGTTATTTTAAGAATTGTGTATAGCAAGCTGGCAGTTTATTAATTATGTTTTTTATATTTTTTGTATAATTAATTCTAAATTTGTGTAAATGAACATTGTTTTATGGAGGGAAACTATGTGAATACTATCTGATATGTTCAGGGGCAGTAGTATGTATGAAACATTGATTAAAAGTTTGTAATTCTAAGAGTTGGTGCGAGGCACCATGTTTAAAGGACAATTCTTAACATTTTGGACCTGCTTATTTTGATAATTTTGTTTGTAAATACCTGTAAATATGTTTAACTTTCATTTCAAGGTGCTTTCTAATGACTGAATGATTTTTTGTATTAATCCTGATTGTTTTAATGTGTTTAATTGTCGCCTTTCGAGAAACATCGAGCGGCTTTCTCTGTGTTATTCTGGAATTTTCTGTAGCATCTATATAAAGAAGCGGCATAGACTAGTTATTTTTAGTTTTGAAGGAGCCGCAAGTTAATGAAAAGTTAGAATTGCTGGACATTTCTATCTTTGTACTTAGTATCTTTGGATTGAGATGATGTCTTGTTGTTAGGGAGCGTGCACAAACCACGTGGCTCGGTCCAGGGGGGGGAGGGGTTGGCTGGAAGGCTACGCTGGGCTACGTGGGGGGAGGGGGGGTTCCGAGCCAGGCCACGTAGCTTTCCTTTCATAACATTTTTCACAGTTAAAATGAGGAACAGAACACACAACAGCATGTGGGTATTTATTTCCGTCAGTCAATTATCCCTTTATATAATTTACAATCGTCTGACAAGAGAAAATAGTAAAAAATGTCTTCTGGAATCAAAATGAAAAAAGCTACGTGCTACGTGTGGGGGGGGGGGGGGGGGTAGAGGCCAAAGCTACGTAGGGCTACGGGGGGGGGGGGGGGGTTCACAGTAAGCCAAACTGGAGCTACGTGGTTTGTGCACGCTCCCTTATAGAGCGCACGGAAAAATAAACAAGAAAAAGTGATTCTTGGAGTGGTTATTTCATACAACCAAATACCTATCAAACTTCTGCTACATCACGAGCATCAGACGTCTGCATCTGGTACAGTTCAAGCATTATTACATAAGTGAGATTAATGACAGAAACCGATCAACAGTGGAAGGAGCAAAATGAGAAACAAATTTATCAGACGATCATGCACAGAGCACTTTAACAAGTTGATCAGTCCAATGCAATAAAGGAAAACAGAGTAACTATTTTGATGTTATTCCCAACTCTTATCAGAATTATCTATTTACTTTGTTTTTCTTTGCCCATTTTTTCTATTGTTTTTCTTAAACTTAGAGCCAACTTTTGTCAGATTTAGCAACCTCGAACTAGTCTGTTGATACTCACATTCTCAGTTCCTGCTTTGCGTACAGCAATGGTCGCTCTCTCCCGCACTTAATTCGTCTGTCTGCGAGTTATTCTATTCCGTATTTCTCGAACTATGTACCCTCATGTCCTTTCTTCGTTCACAATAAGTCTTCATTTCTACTGCGTAAAATCTTAAATTATTTACATCTTGTTGTTTGTGTCTCCTTTGTGTGGGTATTGATTAAGAAAAGCATTTTCTTAGACCCCATAAAGATGAATCTTTTTAACAAAGTCTCGTATTTCTTTATAATGCTAATACGCAGATCTTGAGCCCGTACACTGTTACTTTTGTTTTATTTTAAACTCTTCAGCAATTCGATGTGAGCTCATAGGGAGCGTCCATAAACCACGTAGCTCCATTTTGGCCTCTTGTGAACCCCACCTCCCCCCCCCCACCCCTCCTCCCCACACAGCATGTAGCTTTTTCCCCTATTGATTCCAGGAGACATTTTGTACTGTTTTCTCTTATCAGACAATCGTAAATTACATACGGAGATAATTAAATGACGGAAATAAATATTCACATGCTGTTGTGTGTTCTGTACCTCATTTTAAATGTGACAAATAATATGAGTGAAGAGCTACGTGGCCTGGCTCGGAATCCCCCCTCCCCCCACGTAGCCCAGCGTAGCCTTCCAGCCAACCCCTGGACCGAGCCACGTAGTTTGTGCACGCTCCCATGTTCCATTCGCTTTCCTGTCCTCATGGATTATGACTAGAGTGGAAGAGTTTACCACATTCTCACAGTTTCCTATAAATGTTACCAACACGTCTAGAATGAATAAATTAATCGAACGCCAACGAGTGCTCTGTACACAAAATGGCGAAACAGCTTGACTGCAGTGAAACCACAACCCGTAACTGCGCATTAATTGCATCTGCTGTGCATTTGGTAAAATGAGTGGTGGCGTACAGCAGCAAGAAGGTAAAACTGTCCCAAACTGCAGCCTGTGACGGAGGTAGAGGCCTGTACGCAGTTCGCAGACCTCGCTGCCTGCCGAGCGCAGACGTTCGATTGGTTGCCTACGAACATTCACAGCACTGGATGTGAGTCGGAACGCCGCAGCAGCTGAGGTGTTAGGCGGCCTGTAGACGATCAAATTGTCTGTCAAACTTTACGTGTTTGTCAAATTATTTGAGAGTCTGCGGCATTGTTTGACGCGTTTGTCAAACAATCGATGCGTTTGACGTGTTTGATGGAAATTTTGATTGATGGCGTGTTTGTCAAATAAGTTTGAAGGTGTGCGGTGGTGTTTGTCAAACATTGTTTCATTTATCGCCTAGTAACCATGGAGAACGGATCGCACTTCGCTAAGTGAATGATAATTGGCTGAGTGGACATAATTTATCAGACGAAGGATTCCTTTTACAGTTCATGTCCACATATCGCGATCTGCCGGTGCTATGGAAATAAAATCTAAAGAATCGAATAACTTTAATATTTAACCAAATTTATCAAAAATGTTGAAAGAATTTAAAGTTAAAATTCGTAGAGGGCGAATGTAGGAGGGTGCAGAAAAGGGGGAAGATGGGTGTTTAGGGAAATTGTCACCGGAGCGTGGGCTCCATTACAATTTTATTAAATACATTAAATATTAGCATCAAGTTTGGCTAATTTCACCAAGAACCCTGTATAATAGTCTCCATCTCTTCCATGTCTTCTTCTCCATGTCGGATGTATTTTTTTTTTCCGTTACTAAGTAAATTGTGTAAATGACAACACGTCATAATTTCTTGCTTTTGTTAGAGATAATTATGTGGGTTTCTAAAAAAAAACTTAAAATTACATGCGAGAATGCCAAATACTTTTTCAATAACCCACGCGAGATAAACGATAATTGAAAATTCTTCTGTTATCATTTAACACTTGTTTATTGCAAGGTTTCATAAAACTTGGTAACAGCTGGAAAGCTTCATCTCCTACAAATACTGACGTCTTTTTTTTCAAAAATTAGTATTCGGCTATTCGTCTGGATCTGGAATCTGCAACTGATTATTTTCAAACAAATTCAAAATGTTATATTTTAATCAATCCTCCATCTGACGCTCTAAAATTTGTACCGATATCAACCGTAAGAAATTCTAATTTGCACTAGCTATAATCATTCAAACGTTTTATGTTCCGTGAGCAGGAATTTATTGTAATCATCTGGTTCCTTGTGCGATATTTCTCGTAATAAATTTTCATGTGTTTATCTCTCTCTATTAATTTCAATCATTCTCTAAATGAACATCTACTTTTTTTTCTTGACACACAGTGCTAGAGTCAACACTAAAAATGCGTTGTCTTTATTCCTCATTGCGGCACGCGTCACGTTCCGACAAGGCAGCAATCGAAACTGAAGGCAAGTTTGGCAAATTTGTTTGATCTCAGGATTGAGCGTTTGCGCTGTTGTTTGATGAACACGTGATGCTTGGCCAACAAATTTGTCAAATAAATTTGATCGTCTACAGGCACCTTTAAGCAAGTTGTCTCAGTTGGTTGTGGCGCCGTGATGGTGTCCGGCGCTGACACGGGGTCAGCTGGTTCCAGTCCTGGTGCTGGACTTGGCCGGCAGGGTAGGAGAGGCGGCTGTGCACTATTCTAATACACCAGACTGTGAACCTGGGGGCTACAACCCGAACCTCTCCTCAGTGCGTATCGAGTGAGGGTATACGACCCTGATGATGGTGATTCGTGCATCTGATGGGGACTTTAAGCCCCGCGGGCGCAGTTATCTTTTGGAAGAGTAGGCCTTAATTGTTCTCCTCCGAGTCTCACCTTCTACATTTTTTCATCTCACGTAGACAACAGTCTACACTGAACCCCTGGGACTACAGCAAACTCTGGCGCAAAACCACCTCTGCACTATGTAGGCAGTAGAAGCTTGTAATAAGAAAAAAATAAACAAACCTTCGAGAAACTCCACTACGTCCGCCACCCAAAATCAGGTGCGACGTGTGCGAGCGATTATGATCAGACGTCGGCAAGGAATGGGAAGGAATTCGGCCATGGCCTTTTTTTTCAGGAAGCATTCCGGCATTTGCCTGGAGTGATTTGGGAAACCATGGAAAACCCAAATCTGGATGCCCGGACGGGGATTCGAACCGCCGTCCTCCCGAATGACTAAACGGAATCGTATATGCGTGTCTGATCTGAATCCAGTTACTTGCACTGAGTCGAAACAGTTGCAGTTCCGTACAGCGAGGGAAGAAACTTTGCCACCAAGAAACGAGAGCTGCGAAAGTAACGAGAAATTCTGTACCCGTATGTATTCGTTACTAATCCAATCAATACCCGTTACTTTCGAATCGTTAGATTTCATACAATCGATGATGCATCGCATCGAGTCGCGTCGCATACTGGACGACTTCGTTCGTACTTGGTAAAGTTTAAGTAAATTGTTTATTTAGCAAAATAAGCTTAGGTAAATTGCTTCGTTTGGATAAAACTTAAAGCAATTAGCACACGGATCTCACGGAAAACCTCTGAATGTACACTTGATTTACTGTAACGAATATTATAAAGGAAATAATAATCACACACCTGTTTCGATTAAGAAAAAGAAAACCCTGACCTTTCGGCTGACTGTGGCACATCTAGTGTAAGGTGACCAGACGTCCCGCTTTTGTCGGGACAGTCCCGATTTTTAACAATTCGTCCCGCGTCCCGCGGCGTTTTAAAAAGTCCCGATTTTTGTAAAGAATGCATGACAAGCTATGGAACGGCGGGAGAACGGGAAGGGAATATGCGGCTTTCGGCGGACATGTGGCTATTTCGTCAGGATATGAGTTTTATTTTTGTTAATTTTATAATTGTTGAGAACTGACTATCGAGAAGTGATTATCAAGAACTGCTTATCGAATGTCGCATTGTTGATCAGTTTTTAACATTCGACAACCATTGTTTAGACTTAATGAACAATGGCATTTTTGACACTGGCAACTACAAAAACCAGAGACAACAGAGAAAACATTTTGTAACTGCCTGTCAGACGATACACATCGTGCTGCGTCCTAGTGCTGGTTAAACAAGTGATGTCAACAAATCAACTATTCGGATAACTTAGGTAATTAATTTATTTCATGAATACATAAATGTTCCTGAATTTAGCAGACAGTACTTGTATTGTTTATACTGTACTTTAGAGAGGCGTCAAAAGTCTAGCGCCGGCCTTGAAAGTGACACGATTTACATCACGGAAAATTCAGAACTTAATTGGAATGATGTGCAAAAAATCATTCGATCATATTACTCAATATTTTCCGTATAGTAATATTTCGAAAAATGATCTTTTTAATAAAGTATCATTATTAAAAAATATATATTGACAAGGAAAAGGTTAAATTTTGGTCTTCAGAAAAAGTCACAATAGAGAACAAATGGTTAGAAATATTTCATCATTTTGAAACAAACCATCTTCCATACAGTAATGCACTAAAACTTATATAATACATGCTGTCCTTACCAGGAACTAATGCTGCGAATGAAAGCGTTTTTTTTTTTTTTCTACGGTAAGTAAAGTGTGGACATCAAAAAAGTCACAATTAAGTGCCATATAATGTGTGAAATATAATTTAACAAAGTCTTGTAAAAAAAATTCACTCAAATGAGAAATATGCCAAAGAATAAAATATTATACATAATTTTTTAATGCAATATCTTTGTAAATTGTACTTATGTTGAAATTTAAAAAAAAAAATATTGCAATACTATTTTTGCTCCATTAAGACCAACTTTTTAAAAAGAACACCACCCTCCCCCCGTCAACGGTGTCCCCCTTTACCAATGTTAAAATCTGGTCACCTTAATCTAGTGACTAACTAATTACGATTATTTTTTAAAAAAATAGCCTACTCAAAACCCTGCACAGGAGCCTAGTATGATAATGGGACATGTATTTAACAAATATTATAATCTCATCAAAGTATTTCGAGTTTAGATAGGAGGTTTCACCACTGTCTTCCTTTACTGTTTTCATTTATCTTCGTAAATTTTTCATCTCTTTGTGATAGATTTATTAAAATAAATGTGGACATACCATCAAATCGAGCCTGCAGGCAGAGTACTACTGACTCCCGCTTTAATTGATTCATTTTAAAAGTATCAATATTCAAAATTTTTAAACCAATAACAAAGATACACGACAAACATGCGATTAGATTCGTAATTGTTGTTGCGTCGCGGTTACAAGAAACATTCAACATCAAAGACAGTACCGCATTGGGGAACGTCCATAAACCACGTAGCTCCATTTTGGACTCCTGTGAACCTCCCCCCCCCCCACGTAGCCCTACGTAGCTTTTGCCTCAACCCCCCCCCTCCCTTCTCCCGTTCTCAACGTTTTTGGTAAATTATTCATGACTACAAGCTAGTACTCGATTTCAGGCACAAGGGTGTAGGAAGATTCTCTTTTTTAGGTAAGGGTGTCAGAGATTAGAATAAGTTACCAATAGAAATGATGAATAATTTACCAAAAATCCACGACCCCTCCAGATGCAAGCCATCAACTCGGCGTGCTCTCTTTTAAGTTCGCATTTCCACTTGTTTAGTAACTAACAGAACACAAAAGTGGCTTTAAATATTTACAAAATTGTCTTCCGCTATGTTACGATTTTGCAAGCGATGGCACACCAGACTGCCTAATACACATTCAGTCCGTGGACCCGCTTCCGTTTAACAGACGCCCTGAGAGCGAGCTGCTGGCTTGGGGTGCAGTCGATGACGTAATTAATATGGCTTAGAGACACGAAGCAGATTGTAGCACGGCGATACTACGGCAGCAGTGCAGAACAAATTAAATGGTCGCTCAATAACTGCGAAGATTTACCAGCAGTTACGAGTAGATTTAATCTAGTGTCAGAAACTGTTTTAGCGAAGAGAAGAATGGGAGAGTAGTACATAATTTAGAATTGGGAGTTCTTGGAAAGAAGCGACTGTCGGGTCTGAACGTTTGTTATTCGGCGAAGTGTCACAACTCCGATAAACGTGGGAGTAAGGGGAAAGAATGCTACCAGAAGAAACAATATTGTCGATGTAAAGAAGAAATAAAGTGCATCAAAGAGTTACGAAACGCAACAAGAACAGGAGGGGAGGCTACATGAGTCCTTCGACCATCGGGAGCAGCGTAGGAGTGACGTGTCCGGTCGGCCTGTGGTTCCTACCCACAGAGTGTTACGAACTTTGTTGGAGTGCTTGAGAGGCCAGACTACATCACGCGCCTGGTTTCTTTTACACTAGCGGAAATTAAAACTGCAACACTCAGACAGAAATACCCATCAGCAACAAGTGCGCCCACCTTGAGCCTATACATTCGTGGATCCTTGCCGGCATTGAATCAAAGTGTTCGGACGTCTTCTTATGGTATATTTCCTTACCTGCATGTCTTGTGCAGGCAGTTGTCGCACAGTTTTTGCTGCGTGAACATGTGATCTAATGTGTGTACTCCTGGCAGCCCAGACATGCTCTGGGGACCGTGCGATCCAAATTGTGATGGTAACCCCTTGCAAGGCTGGTGTTGTGATGGCCACAGTATGAGGATACGCACTATCGTGTCGAAACATGCGATTTGGATGGTAGACATGAAGGGTATCACAATAGGGTGCATCACCCCGTCCACATAGTGGTGGGCTGTCATTGTGCCGTTAACAACAACCAACTCAGTCCTGTCGTCGATGCTGATTGTCCCCAAACCACGACACCAGTGGCTGCACTTGTGTGACGTTCTGAAATCGCAGCAGGGTCAGCCGTTCCTCCACTACGCCTGCGTACATGTTGTCGATTATCATTTTGCCACAGACAGAATCGACAGTCGTCTCTAAACACAAATGTGCTGTACGTCCTTCACGTGTCCATTTCCATTACAGCAGGTTAGACAATACTGGGAATGAAATCAGGTTAATGGAACACATTGCATAGGAGTCAGAGAGTGTAACCCAGCTTCAGGCAATGGGTTTACAATCGTCCTGGGGGTGACTCTCTCTGTAACCACTGCTTGGATCTGGCCTGCAGCCACCCGTCTGCCATCAACAGACACCCACACAATATGGTGGTCTTCACGTGCTGTTGTCCTGTGCCAGCTCTACGACTACTAGAGCTTCCTTTTATGCACTGTGTAACCAGTCTCTTTACTGACATTGCACTACGGCCAACGCTTCTGGAGATTTCACGATACGATGCACCGACTTCACACACGCCAATCCTCCGACCTCTCTCACAGGGTCGTCACTCTTCGCCTTGGCATACTTGGTCAACAAGAATTTGTAGACAAAACAAGTCATGTTACACCACACTTTTCACCACTCATATGCTTTTAAAAAACATAGCAATTTTGCATAACAAACAGTAGAGATGCCACGAATATTCGGCTACTATTCGGCCTATTCGGTATTCGGCCAAATGTTTCGTACTATTCGGCCGAATACCGAATACCAAATCATGAAAAAAGAAAACTCACATATTACTAAATTAATAATAAAAATCTACCAGCGGTAAGTTGTGATGTATCAAACAATTTTTTCAGCATTTTTTTTAATGTAAACGGTTGCGTTTTTCCTCATAAACTAAACCTGCTTCTGAACACAGCCTCTCGCTATATAACGTAATGCCAGGAGACGATAAGTAAATCCGAGCGAATTCTGTCAGTCTTGGATACTGTTCAGCGTTTGCTGACCACCACTTGCAAGGGTCTGCCGTCCGATGTAGGCGAACAGTTTTCACATAAAAATCAATCTCATTTGCAATAACACTTTTCTTCTCCACATCACCACCATTTTGCATATTTTCAGTAGCAACTTCCTCAAAACAGTTCCAGAAACTTTCATGTATTTCACTGGTTTCATCATTTTCATTAATATGGCTTTTCTTACTACGCGGAGGAGAATCATTACCGCAACTACTAGAATATTCACAATTAATTTTCAGAGCTTCAGAAAGAATTTTTTGTTTTGCTCTTTGCGTTTGAAGCAATCCGAGAAAACTGGGTTTGAAACGCGGGTCAAGAATAGTGGCATACAGATAGTTACCATTTTCATTAAAGTTGAACCGTGTTTCAAGCTCGGCTTGTAGTGAAGTTCTCATTCTCAATAAATTTGGTGTTCTATATGCAGTTTCTTCCTTCCCCAGGTATTTCAACAATGTGATGATGTGTGGAATCACTTCAGAGATGCAGGAAACACTTGAGCTGGTTATTCTCGTAATCTCCTCGGACGGCCTCAGGAGCTTGATCCATTGTTCCATTAGCTGCCACTGAGCACGTGGTTTATGGATGCTCCCATGAGACAGGTCACCCGCGAAAGCTACAAAGTACACATTTTTGCCGAATATTCGGCGGTTCGGCCGAGGGAGTGGCCGAATATTCGGTATTCGGCAAAATCACTATTCGTGGCATCTCTAATAAACAGCCTCGTAAGTCTCAGAAAACATTCAATTTTTAATCATTTAATTCTCTTCATGTGGGGATACTTGGGGCCAAGTTTAATTCATTTGTCACAACACTATCTGGGTGTTGCAGTTTTAATGTATTTGCCGGTGTGGTGCTCTTTATTGTGCTGGTATTTCCAAACAGCGTGTTGCGGAGTCCTCTGGCTATTGTGAAGCCCGCGTCCTGCTGGCATTGGGTGCTCCACCCCCTCCAGGCGAGTGACGTCAGTGTCTCGCTGTACGGACGCCTGACGACTGACCAAAGTGACGCGTCCCCACCGTTTCGCAACAGTATTTAAACATCCAGATCCGCATCACCGAGCCACTCACTGCACCATCGTGCCTGGTGGCTCAGCCTGGCATCCGGAGGTCGCGGGTTCGAATCCCCTCTCGCCAAATCGAACTCCGCTGCTCCGCGGCTTTCACAAATCACTCCAGGCGATTGCAGGGACGTTTCGGAATGTAAGATTCCTCGCTCCCCTCCCCCCCCCCCGGCCTCCACCTGTTCACTCGCGTCCAGAAGAGGCTGCGTCGAGAACCTCGATGATGACGACGAATTTCAAACTGACGTCGAAGTTTGGCTAGGCGGCCGAGTTTTGTGAAGAAGAAATTTCGAAAACAACGAAACGGTATGACAAATGGTTAAACTGTGTTGAAAAATAGTGAAACGCTGCAGTTTTAAAATGTGTAGGCCTACAGTATGTACGTTAGTACATGTGCAGCCTTCGTAAGTTGTCAGGTCTAATGTATATCAGGCAAACAGATATCAAATGACACGCATTCTCGATTTCTGGTGAACAGAATATAAAGTAGTTCAAAGTTGAAAAACGTGTTATTCAGAAGTATTGTGAACTCGCAGGCAACTGCGACGTTCTGTAGGAAGATAGTTAAGATAGAAAACAGTCAGAATGTCTGTTTTATTGTGTGAATAATTTTGTCCAGTTTTTTCTTCGGGCTTTGAGATGAGAGTGACTTCAGAGGTCGATAGTAATGCAAATTATTGTTACAGGTATAAGCAAACTGTTGCGAAGGGCGAGGTTACACAGTACGAGTTGCTGACCTGGCAGTGGACAGCTACTGCCCCTGTCCACTCGCATGATAGTAGCTCGACTCGTCTCACCCGGTCAGACAAGTGCGAGCTGCTGGCGTGAAACTAGACAGCTACTGCACGTGTGTACTCGCATTACAGTAGCTATTCATAGGGTGAGGTTACACAGTACGAGTTGCTGACCTGGCAGTGGACAGCTACTGCCCCTGTGTACTCGCATGACAGTAGCGCGACTCGTCTCGCCCGGTCACACAAGTGCGAGCTGCTGGCGTGAAAGTAGACAGCTACTGCAAGTGTGTACTCGCATGACAGTAGCTATTCATAGGGCGAGGTTACACAGTACGAGTTGCTGACCTGGCAGTGGACAGCTACTGCTCCTGTCCACTCGCATGACAGTAGCTCGACTCGTCTCACCCGGTCACACAAGTGCGAGCTGCTGGCGTGAAAGTAGACAGCTACTGCACGGCTGTACTCGCATGACAGTAGGTATTCATAGGGCGAGGTTACACAGTACGAGTTGCTGACCTGGCAGTGGACAGCTACTGCTCCTGTCCACTCGCATGACAGTAGCTCGACTCGTCTCACCCGGTCACACAAGTGCGAGCTGCTGGCGTGAAAGTAGACAGCTACTGCACGTGTGTACTCGCATGACAGTAGCTATTCATAGGGCGAGGTTACACAGTACGAGTTGCTGACCTGGCAGTGGACAGCTACTGCTCCTGTCCACTCGCATGACAGTAGCTCGACTCGTCTCACCCGGTCACACAAGTGCGAGCTGCTGGCGTGAAAGTAGACAGCTACTGCACGGCTGTACTCGCATGACAGTAGGTATTCATAGGGCGAGGTTACACAGTACGAGTTGCTGACCTGGCAGTGGACAGCTACTGCTCCTGTCCACTCGCATGACAGTAGCTCGACTCGTCTCACCCGGTCACACAAGTGCGAGCTGCTGGCGTGAAAGTAGACAGCTACTGCACGTGTGTACTCGCATGACAGTAGGTATTCATAGGGCGAGGTTACACAGTACGAGTTGCTGACCTGGCAGTGGACAGCTACTGCTCCTGTCCACTCGCATGACAGTAGCTCGACTCGTCTCACCCGGTCACACAAATGCGAGCTGCTGGCGTGAAACTAGACAGCTACTGCACGTGTGTACTCGCATGACAGTAGCTATTCATAGGGCGAGGTTACACAGTACGAGTTGCTGACCTGGCAGTGGACAGCTACTGCTCCTGTCCACTCGCATGACAGTAGCTCGACTCGTCTCACCCGGTCACACAAATGCGAGCTGCTGGCGTGAAACTAGACAGCTACTGCACGTGTGTACTCGCATGACAGTAGCTATTCATAGGGCGAGGTTACACAGTACGAGTTGCTGACCTGGCAGTGGACAGCTACTGCTCCTGTCCACTCGCATGACAGTAGCTCGACTCGTCTCACCCGGTCACACAAATGCGAGCTGCTGGCGTGAAACTAGACAGCCACTGCACGTGTGTACTCGCATGACAGTAGCTATTCATAGGGCGAGGTTACACAGTACGAGTTGCTGACCTGGCAGTGGACAGCTACTGCTCCTGTCCACTCGCATGACAGTAGCTCGACTCGTCTCGCCCGGTCACACAAGTGCGAGCTGCTGGCGTGAAAGTAGACAGCTACTGCACGTGTGTACTCGCATGACAGTAGCTATTCATAGGGCGAGGTTACACAGTACGAGTTGCTGACCTGGCAGTGGACAGCTACTGCTCCTGTCCACTCGCATGACAGTAGCTCGACTCGTCTCGCCCGGTCACACATGTGCGAGCTGCTGGCGTGAAACTAGACAGCTACTGCACGTGTGTACTCGCATGACAGTAGCTATTCATAGGGTGAGGTTACACAGTACGAGTTACTTACCTGGCAGTGGACAGCTACTGCTCCTGTCCACTGGCATGACAGTAGCTCGACTCGTCTCACCCGGTCACACAAATGCGAGCTGCTGGCGTGAAACTAGACAGCTACTGCACGTGTGTACTCGCATGACAGTAGCTATTCATAGGGCGAGGTTACACAGTACGAGTTGCTGACCTGGCAGTGGACAGCTACTGCTCCTGTCCACTCGCATGACAGTAGCTCGACTCGTCTCACCCGGTCACACAAGTGCGAGCTGCTGGCGTGAAAGTAGACAGCTACTGCACGTCTGTACTCGCATGACAGTAGGTATTCATAGGGCGAGGTTACACAGTACGAGTTGCTGACCTGGCAGTGGACAGCTACTGCTCCTGTCCACTCGCATGACAGTAGCTCGACTCGTCTCACCCGGTCACACAAATGCGAGCTGCTGGCGTGAAACTAGACAGCTACTGCACGTGTGTACTCGCATGACAGTAGATATTCATAGGGCGAGGTTACACAGTACGAGTTGCTGACCTGGCAGTGGACAGCTACTGCTCCTGTCCACTCGCATGACAGTAGCTCGACTCGTCTCACCCGGTCACACAATTGCGAGCTGCTGGCGTGAAACTAGACAGCTACTGCACGTGTGTACTCGCATGACAGTAGCTATTCATAGGGCGAGGTTACACAGTATTAGTTGCTGACCTGGCAGTAGACAGCTACTGCTCCTGTCCACTCGCATGACAGTAGCTCGACTCGTCTCACCCGGTCACACAAATGCGAGCTGCTGGCGTGAAAGTAGACAGCTACTGCACGTGTGTACTCGCATGACAGTAGCTATTCATAGGGCGAGGTTACACAGTACGAGTTGCTGACCTGGCAGTGGACAGCTACTGCTCCTGTCCACTCGCATGACAGTAGCTCGACTCGTCTCGCCCGGTCACACATGTGCGAGCTGCTGGCGTGAAACTAGACAGCTACTGCACGTGTGTACTCGCATGACAGTAGCTATTCATAGGTCTCGCGCAATGTTGTCGCAAAATACACGACTGATCACAGCTCATAACGTAATAAAAAACAGTTACAAAAATACGGTGAAATACTGAAAGTGCTGTGCAAAAAAAGAAGAAAAACAGAACGATATGGGTCAAGAATTGGATGCAAAGGAAAGAGGCAACGCAGATAATATTTAAAGAACTATATAAAGAAGGTCCGCGTACTTTCTAAAGCCTACAAGCATACACCAACTAACAGAGAAAAGATTTATAATTGTAGATTGAGCAGAGCAACAAGAATCGTTGAGAATGGGTTTGGCATCCTAGCATCTCGCTGTCGCGTGTTGGGAAAACCAGTTCAAGTTAAAGAGCACACTGCGATAAAGATCTTCTTATGTGCATGTACGTTACACAACTGGTTACGTGTCACTGCATGAAGAACCTATACACCACCAGGAATGACAGATTATGAAGACATCATGAGCTTTCAAATCAATTTTTGGCAGTGGAGGTCAGAAATTCATGAATTATAAAGCATCCATTGCTCGCGGGTCAATAATTGATCGAAAGCAATAGCAGAGAAAATGCGAGAAAAATTACTTCATTGCCGAGGGAGCGGTTACTTGGCAAAATAATATGATTGTGTGATTATAATATAAATACATTATAATAATGAAATACTTACCAGATTACTTGTTTGTTTTTCTTTTAGATTAATTATTTTCATAATGTAATCTATAACATCGAACCATTTGATGGATGGTTTATAGAGCTCATCAGTGCCACGTCCACTTTTTTGCTTTTCTCAATTTTCAGTAACTCTTGGTTATAGGTATAACGTAATTTTTTTTATCCTTTTTGTTACTTCATTCGTGTCTTGTGAACCGAATTCCACGCAAATGTGTTCAAGCGAGGTTTTACGCAAATTACTGTTCTTATAATTCGGATCTAAACAATTCTATAAGTTGGTTTGGTCCTTGTAATGCTCCAAAAAATTTATATTTTGTTCGGAAGTCCATCTATCCACCATTTTTTGTTCTGTATTTAACAAAAACAACGACTAATGCGCCTGGCGTGGTCCCGGGCTTGCGAGCTACTGTGATTTTGCAAAACCGTGCAAGTTGACGTCCGAGTCGCATGCGAGCTGCTGCTGGTGGCGTGGTGGGGGAAGGCGAGTGGCGAGTAAAATACAAAAAATGTTGTAGTAACTCGCATGCGAGCTACTGACCGACTCGCACGTGACAGTAACTCGTACGATGCGGTCACACGGTGCGAGTAGCTGCACTGCAGTAACTGACTAGGCCAGCTCGCATGCTAGCTCGCACTGTGTAACCAGTCCTGAAGACTAGAGTGGTGAAGGCGAGTCATGTGGTTTGCTGATTGTAATTCGTGAGGCGGTCGGGCTGGGCGTAGCCAGTCACCAGGACTTCCGACTCTGCTTCACTCAGCACTGCGAAAGCAGCGTCCATGAACTACGTGGCTCGGTGAGGGCGACGAGGGGAGGACTTGGGTATAAGATCTTTGTCCAATATCTTTTATAAAACATTTCATCATATTTATTTTATCAAAGATATTTTATGATATTTTTTCAGTCCCATTACACTATATTAAAGTTTTCGTCATAGTTCTTTGAAATGAATGAAGTAAACTTGTAAACTTTTGCAGACGCAGATAGTCCAGCTGTCATAATATATATTTTATTGAAGATAAAGAAGAGAAGTAAACATATTTAGGTTAGACCGTGGATTACGAGTCTTGATATGATAGGAGTTCATCAAAGTTTAGTGAAAGAGCTGCAATATGAGGACATGGCAAATTATAAAAACATGGTCGATGCTGAAGTATAGGTCCAATAAATTCTTACCACAATATTTTCATAAATTTCTATATCAGAATTATTTCCCCATATATACTATTGGGTGTTTATTTTACAGTGCATGTGCAATGGGTTGTACTCGATTGCTGGTGGCGGATCTACACCATTCTCCAATATAGCACACGCATTGGTCTGCAATTCCGTCTGCTATTATTCCAGAAACCTGTCAAATACTAGTTTCTTAACACATTAATTTTCTTTTTTACGTCTACGACAGTACCTACAGCCTTCTATTATAGCACTAATTAACTTTGCGTAAGTGTTCACCTTTTATTCCTAATCTTATAGTCTACATGGTTCTGACTTTACATTTCCATCTGTTTATACTCAGAAATAAAGATTTTCGTGGATTCGGCAGTCATAACCAACTTTGGTAACATCTCTTGCGCCATTTTCTTTGTTTACGTTTGCAGGGTGGTGAAATCTTTTATAAAATGTAATGCCAACGTCTTACATTTATAAAAGAAATGTTATAAAAGAAATCTTTTATAAAATATGCCCCATTACACTGTAAAATATTTTATAATATCTTTTATCAAAGTTCTTTGACAAAGATCTTTTACAGTGTAATGCCGGCCTAAAGCTACGCTGGGCTACATGAGACGGGTGGGGGTGTTCCGAGCAAGCCACTCACAGTTAAAATAAAGTACAGAACACACAACAGCATGTGAACATTTATTTCCGTTTATAATTTACGATAGTCTGACAAGAGAAAGCAGTGCAAAATGTCTTCTAGAAACAATGGAGAAAAACGCTAAGTGCAACGGGGGGGGGGGGGGGGGAAGAGGCAAAAGCCACGACAGGCTACGTGGGGGGAGGAGGGGCGGTACCAGAGGAGGCTACATAGTTTATGGACGCTCCCAGATGCTCTTCAGTAAAATGCGTTGTCTGGAGACTGCGCGCTCTCGGTGAGTCTCGATAATGGCCGAACTGTTACTTACACTACGAAAGCGCTGCTAGGCTAATCAGCCAAATTCAAATGAATTACTGTACTGACTTTATTTGCGCTTTACTGCTAAAAAGAAGTCTAAATTTGAAATCAATAATTGAATTTTATATTATTTGCACTTATAGTGTTAAATGTAACTGCGATTCCAGATCAAACGCAATTTGTTAATTGGAAGTAACTGCACAAACATACCAAGAGCACGGATAAAAGAAAAATTAATGCAGCCACACGTTACAAAGTTACAATGGTACCTTCGTTTGAATTTACATGTTGCTTTTTGTTTATGTACGACAACTAGGTGCAGAAATTCATTTAAGCAGAAGGGTATTCGGTGTTAACGCTATATTATCTGTATCAGTTATAAGAAATAGGTTAAAACTTAACCCAAGAATTATTTTGCAGAAGGTAAGATATAATGAAATTTATTAAAAACTCGTGTAAAGTTTACACGAAACATGTGTAATCGCGAAATGGATCTGTCAAATAAATAGCAGCTATCTATTTTTGATATTATATTTTTCGTCATTTAAAGTAAAATGCATTTATTTTTTAAAAAAATCCTAGCCAAATACTCTAATAATCTAACCAGAGTAAGGCACTCATATCACGAAAAATATCATTAAAAATGATCATTATTCATTTTTCCTTACAAGTTTTTCCAGAATAAATTCCTACTACCATCATAGGTGAAACCCGACGTTTTTGACGGACGTTAAAACTAGTAGATAATAAGCGCATATATAGTACCCTGCTGTAGGTTAGCCTGCTTGAGACATTTCGATGTAGCAGCTGTTGTTAGACTAGAGCTGATGCCACTAGTGTCATAGGCTACGTGGTTCTAAAATAATTCTAATAGCACTCACAATATACTGCAGTAAGTAAGGTTAAAATCTATTTACTTACATAACTTGAGAATAGTGACAGTGAAAATGCCGGGGCTGCACTAGTTTCGGAACCGACGCGAACCTGGTACTAACCCGTTGAAATTTGGCTCAGTCACTTCGTCAATATGTCCTCTTCACGTTTTGCGCTCTTGCTTTTCGGAAAACTTGCCAGGAATTTAATTAAAAATGCCGAAATATGACAGCGACACACAGCCAATAGATGTCGCCAGCGTTGAAAAATCAGTGACAATCTCTTAAAATGTTGGTTTAATCCTTTGTTGTAATGTTTCCTTGCCGTTTCAGCTTTTCTCTGTTGTAAAAAGTCTCACAAAATTGACAAATAGACAATATTTATCCGACTTGTAATACGGTGATGCCCGCCATCTTTTACCGAAACGAACAATCAGAGATAATCGATTGCTTCCGTTGTAAAAAAACCACGCCATTTCCGTTATGGATGCCGCATAGCGAAAATTTCGTTAAAATTTTTTCTCTTGGTTCAGGCTGTATTTCAACCTAACCACAATTTCCATGGCAAAACTAAACTGTTTAGATTGATAAGATTCCTGTACTGACAATTTTTATGTAATTTTTGCAGTGCTGATAGGATTTCACAGTTGCTCAGCATCTCATATTTCGGAATTTTTAATTAAATTTCTATAGACTTTTCCGCAAATCAAGAGCGCAAAACGTGAAGAAGCAATTAAACCAAATTTCAACAGGCTAGTACCAGTTTCGCGTAGGTTTCTAAAGTGGCGCAGCCCCCGAAATGTTGTTGGGCAACGAAAATAAGGAAGGATAAGGAAAGTAAACCCGTCGCTGAGCACATATGAAGGCAAGACAGCCGCGACGAACACACTTTATCATGTTTCTGTGAAGAACATTAGCCGTGTTTAGACTTACGGCTACAGGATTGCATGTGCACACAAAGTCATCAGGTGAGACTTGTCGCTGTGTCGGTTGTAAGTCAGGTTGTAAGCCAGTTCCATCTTCCTCACTCCTTCTTTGCTAAATGTATTATCCACTCCATTTCATTTTATCCATTCTACCAAATCTTTAAATCTATCAATCCGTCCAATCTTTCCACGTTGCGTTTCTATGCATTTTCCTCTATTGTGCTGTAATGTATTTAGTTTTTCCATATAGAATTTTCAGTCCTGTTTTTGCTGCTGTTTCGAGTAGAGTTTCTGCCCTTATTTTAGCATATGTTTCACTTTTCTAAATTATTGCAACCACATCGACAAAAACGAGACATTTTTTTCTCATACCTTCATGCTTTGTTGCAGTTGGATTCCTTCAACGGCCGTCTCTCGTCGTGTTTTTTTCCATTCTCCTATGATCTTCTCTAGCACCAAACTCAAAAGAATCGGCAAGATTCCGTGCCCTTGACGAACACCTTTACTATGTTTCAAGGATTCACAAATTTCACCAAAGAAATTAACTTTTGAATTCATGTCTGTGAGCGTCTGTTCAACCATTCCCCTAGCGTTTTTACCTGCTTCAATTTTCTTAACAAAGTACGTGTTTTTTTTTAATTTATTTTTTTACTCTGGTACAGGCTGCATTACAACCTAACCACCATACCAGTATATTACCACCAAAAAATCAGGCGAACTTAATTTATTAATGAAAATTAAATTCTTTGCTGTAACAATTTACGTATTTCTTCAATCTCGTCCAGCTGGTCTGTTATCACGAAAACGTGGCAGCGATTTACATTCATTACAATAAGTGTAGATACTATCTTTGGCGTGAACAATATATGGAGACGACGCAAGAGACCTTCACCACGCATTGAAGTGAAGCAGGGCGGAGAAGGAGTGGGGGGGCATGGCCGGAGTGGAGGGGGCATGGCCGATTCCATACAGACACGGGGAATATGTACAAAAACCTCAAGGGGACTCTAGGATAAAGGTGACGCCGCAATCTGGTGATGGATTATTATGTAAATCGATATGACAAATAAAAAATGAAGAATAAAATTTTTTGATATCCTACTTAGTTTTCGAGATATTCTGTCCCAAATGTGAAATGGTTTTGGTTGAAATTCAGAAGAAACAATTGGTCAAAGTCAAATTTAATGATGGATTCTTATTTAAAAAGACGAGACAAATGAAAAATAAAGAATAAAAATTTTCGATATCTCACCTAGTTCTAGAGATATACTGTATCAAAAGTGAGGCGTCTTGAGTTGAAATGGAGAAGAAAAATTTCGCAAAAGTCAAATTTAATGATCGATTCTTATGTAACACGACGAGACAAATCGAAAATAAAGAATAAAATGTTTCGATATCTTGCTTAGTTTTCGTGATATACTGGGAACATCGCAATTGTTTGGAAGCGCAATATCGCCGCTGCCGCCACTGCGCATGTGCGAGCCTGCTTCACCAATTTAACGTCACTTCTCCTCCATGGCGTGAACAACTTGAATGGAAATGGCGGCCTCTAGAGTTTAAGTCGCATAGTTTCGTAACTTTCGTGTGACACCACGTCTATGGTACGTTTCATTTCGCTTTCGTATACACTTTTTCTCAAAAGTTATGACCTGAGGAACATGTGTGACAAATTTCAAATGAATAGTATAATTCCTTCTAACCTCGTTCTTATTTTACTACTGCCGGAGTACCTACAGCTGTTAGATTGTGTGTTTATTATTCCAATTGCTTACGAAATGTTGCTGGCTTACGCAGACAGAAGCGCAGTGTGGCAGTGAGTTGGTAACACTGAGTGACTCACACCGCTCACAGCCAGGCCCGAGTCCTCTCGTCTCGCATTCGGGAGGACGCGCGTTCGAACCTCCTAACGGCCATCCGGATTTCGGTTTTCCGTGGTTACCGAAACAACCCGAGACGAATGCCAGAACGGTTCCTACAGAAACGTCATGACCGAATTCCTTCCCGCTGAACGCACAGTGTAAAGCCCGAATGGAAAAAATACGGAAATCTTACAGAATATGATATAAGAACGTCAACAACAAAATATTGTTATCATCATTTTGAACCTAACCACAGGCACGTATGTACAGTGTTTTAAGTATGCGATTAGTGTTAATTTTTCTCTAGGCCGAAATTTGGAGCTAAGCAGCTTTGCTAGTCCGGACTGATGTCCAAGATGAGACTTGTCAGGGGAGGGGGAGGCACAGGGTGCCTTGGTAGCTCCACCGCCCGTGTGGACGACACCCCAGCTGTGCTATGTCTCCTTCACAGCCTCGTGAAGTGGAAAACCTTTATTCTAACATCACAGACGACGAATTTGCTCCGAGATCTTATTCATTGTTAACACTGAGAAGTAGGCGTTTACCTCTTTAACAATAAAATTCTGGGAAAGGGGGGGGGGAGGCGGAAGGGGAACGAGTACGCTGACAGCTCTCAATACCACGCACGCTGTTAAACCCGGGGCGCACATTGAGCTGCGTGGCGCAGTAGGGGCAACGCAGAGCAGGGCAGGGCAGCACAGACTGGCAGTTACTCGCGTATATTAGAGCGCAGTTTCGTGCGGCAGTTTACAAAGCATTGTGTTGTGCGAAAAACCGACAATAAAGCGTAACCAAAAACTCGATTTTTGATTTCTGAATCAGATTGGGATGCCGAGCTTGGAAAATTGTTATTACTTTAACAGAAGCTGAGTTATATAAAACTATGCAAAACTGAGTATATGAAAAGAAGAAACTCTCAGCTGGCTTTTGCAGTGACAAGAGAATTCTCAAAAGATAATTTCCGGATGACTCGAGCGGAGATTCACGGCATAATGTAACCTGTTATTTTCTCGACAAAGCTCAAATATCTATTAGAACTGAAGAAAATCTCGCTGTATTTTCGTGGTTATTTATTTAATTATTTAGCGTTTGACGGTACATGACATTTATAAGAATGTTTCTCTCTTTTATTTCATATTATATTTTTAAGAAAGCTATATAACATAAACACTTGAAACTAAAAAAGCAGTGTCAACAAATTAAGTGTTTCTCGGGGACACTATTGAATGATGTAGTACAAATAATAAGAAAACAAATAATGTGATAATAGCCTATATATATCAATCTTTTTCGAAGTTTTATTAAAAATGAATTTAAAAAAAAGTGAAAATTGTAAGTGGACAGTTGTATGATAAATAAATGCTGAATTTACTCGCCACTTGTTGGGCTCATTGTCCAATCTCTTGTTTAAATTTAATTTTTATGTATTTTGTATGACTGATATTGTGAATCGCAGGTTGGTTACGCACCAGATTAATCAATTTTTCTTATTCCATAGTTGAAAATGATTATAAGTAAAGCAAGATTATAAATAACGCAAGAAGTGTTACGTTGTAAACCGGCACGAGTGAGCTGCGTGGCACAGTTTCTGCGTCGTGATCACAACGTGGCGCAGTACTGCGCTGCCCTGCTCTGCGTCTCAATACGCGCTGTTCCGCCCCAAAACATAGAGAGACAAAAACTGTGCTGCGCTGCGTCGACTGCGCGTCAATGTGCGCCCGGCCTAAGTGTGGCAGTCGTCGCGAGTGGTTCTAATTTAAATGTTGGGTCAGTTACGGAACAAATAGTGACGTACATAACTCAAAGTCAGCACTGTAAGCGGTCACCTGGTACTCCTTGGTATTTATCGCTCTTAAGTAACGGTCTAAGGGTGCGTTTATGTTGGAGCTGCGATAAACGACGAGAGCGACGATAAACGCGGCGACAATAGCGGCGCTCAATTTCTTTCTTCGTGTAGTGTTTATATTGGAGTTTCGATAATAGCGTAGAATCGTGTTTATATTGCAGACAATTGTCAACCGGCCAGACATGTAGAAGAAATCTAGCTTATTTCTTTCGTATAGGAGTTGTACTGCAATAATTTTAGAAGTTGTAAGAGAAATAATTATGAAAAATACTACAACTACTTCATATGACGATTCCGGAGGAACAGGATTTCATAAAAAAAAATAGCCAAAGATTGTTACAATATTTCTAATTTTCCGAATTGCGTGGGCGCTGTCAACGGAAAACACTTCAGAGTTACTTGTCCTGCCCACTCTGGCTTCATGTTCCACAATTTTTTGCAGATTGGTTTGGCCTTCCAATATTGGTGTTAAATTCTTAGGATTTTAAGTGTTAGTTTCTTTAATGGATGGAAGACAGAATATTCCAAATCGTTCTGCCAAATTCTGAAATCACTGAACCTCTTGTTTTTGTAGGTGAAGAGGCTTATCCATTTTTAAATAATTTATTAGATCCTTATGGACAATATTTAGATACAGGCAGATGACACCTCAATGCTAGGTTATCGTGAACATGAGGAACCGTCAAATGTGACTTATTTATTCTAAATGGAGAATTTTAGCCACAACAATAGATACTTCTGTAGTCGTAACTGACAATATTAATAAGACCATTTGTTTGCTCCATAATATTATTGACTGAAAAGGTACTGAATTTCGAAGAAACTAACACTTAAAATCCTAAGAATTTAACACCAATATTGGAAGGCCAAACCAATCTGCAAAAAATACCGGCATCTTAAATAAAATTTACTTTTGTTACAATTCGAAATAAATTAATACGAATTTCTACATATTATGCATTTAATTTGATATTTGTAATGTAAATTACTTTTAATAGAAAAATATTTTTCAGTAAATTATGTACAATTTCTCTTTGGCTGTATTAATATTTTATTTTTTTACTTTAATCTTCAGTTTGTAGTGTTCACACATTAAAATGAGTTTAAATTACGGAAATCGCACTAATTAAAAACGTTTAGGATTGTTTGTTTTATTATATTTAGTGGCCATTTCATCCTACAATTTGTCTAGAACGAGTCTGTTATGGTGATTTTTGTATTTACATTACCACAAAAGGGACCTACTAAAAATTTCACCGATCAAACGGTCGCAGCCACCCTCGATAATAGCGAAGAAAATGCTCGCAGCGATTAGCGCCGCTCTCATCATAAACACCTCCATTGTTAACAATGTTTCACTTTTCTTCGCTTCGCTAGTATCGTCGCTCTCATCGTTTATCGCAGCTCCAACATAAAACGCACCCTTAGGGCCCTATTACACTAGGCGACTTGGCGGCGCAACCAGCCGCGGCAGTGGTGTCTCTGTTGGCGACGCAACTAGGATTCTGGTGGCGCCGCCAGCCAGCCACTCGCACAACCGAGCAGTCACTTTGCTGTTATCCTCGCATTGTATGCTAATTGTGTAGTTGAATATGTCCAGTGAACTACAGAATGTCACTGTGGAAATGGGTGGAAGTGAAAGTGTAGAGAAGACAAAGGGGTAAAGCAAGAAGAATTTCTCATTTTCGTATCTTTCCCGGTAATATCAACGTTTACTAAGTACAATGATTAAAAGAAAGACGATTTAGACATCCTTAAGTAATTAAAAAACTTGTTGTCGTCTGAATACAGTTTAATTGCGATGGAGCTAACACTCCGGTAGCAATTTGCACATTTACAGCACTCTCTTCACCCTCCTCCTTTCCTCCAATGAGTCCCAATCCAGCTCCTGTATCATATCAGTTACTGACTGGGTCCTGCGATAATTTCCACAAACAAATCTAGCTGCTCTTCTTTGCACACCTTCCAACTCCTGTATTTGATCTCCAAAATGTGGTCCCAAACTACGCCACCATATTCAACAAATGATCTGTTCAAAGTTTTGTAACCCAACTCCCTAACTTCTCTGTTACATCCTCTCATCACCCTCTTCAGCAAATGAAGGATTTTGTAACCTTTTTCTACCACCTGCCCAATTGAGTTTATCAAACGTTATGCAAAGAATTTACACTTCATCAAGCAAATCTGACCCCACTCTGTAATCATAATTAACCTTTAGATCTATTTATCTTTGTATCTTATAAGCCGACTCTTCTTGGCATTTATCTTCATTCCATGCTGACCTACCCATTTAGATATTCTATCCAGAACATCCTGCAACTGTTCAGTCTTCACCTGTTTTTATCCTATTGTATACCATTGTATCATTTGAAAAATACCTAGATTCTGACCGTAACACAGTCATTCATTAGAATAATGAACAGCAACTCCCATATTTACTTCCACTTCTCTTGATAATGTATTTCCTACTCTAACCCTTTGCTTTCTGACTTTTAAGAATTCCTGTGCCCAGCAAGTAACTTTTTCATTCAATTCAATACATTTCAGTTTATTTAAAACCATTTTATGGCTCACTCTGTCAAATGCCTTAGAAAGATCTAGTGCCACACTATCAACTTGGCCTCCCATTTCAAATTCATTTGAAATATCTTGCATATAGCCCACTATCTGAGATTCAAATGAGTATCCTTGCCTAAAGCTATGTTGTCGATCTGAAAACTAGTTTCGTTCATCACAGACATTTCTGATATAGTTGCATATCAATCTCTCAATCATTCTGCCCATCACTGATGACAAACTAATTGGCCAGGAATTTTCACCATATTTTTAACCCTGCCTTTATGAACTGGTACTACTATCGGTCTTTTCCAATCCTTTGGTAAGCAGCAAGTCTCCAAACTCATTTTAAACAAAATTTTAAGGTAAGGTACAATATCCTATCCCACAATCTTTAATAAATCTGTAGTAATATTACCTACACCAGTTACACCAGTTTTAGCTTTCTGAGTTACTTCGCAATTTCCTGAAAATTTATTTCAAATTTTGTAGGTTCGTCATTTATTCCCTCCCATCACAGGATGACTGTCCCCAGTTGTCTCACCAAACCTGATACTCAGTATCTCTGCAATTTTAAAATTGTAAAGTAGGAAGGGGGCATATGAACAGTAGACTGAACGCGTGGTGGCGAGTCTGGCGGCGCCGCCAGGTGGCCTAGTGTAATAAGCTACGTAAGATACAATGCCCCGCCACGACTCTCGGCCACCAGTGGTTGCCCGCCTGGTCGCCGGGCAGGGCAGCCAGCCGGCCGCCAGTTTCTGGCGGCGCCACTGGCTGCCCTAGTGTAATAAGCTCCATAAGACCCTGTGCCCAGCGACGAGCAGAGCCACCAGTGGCCCGGCTGGTGGCGCCGCCAAGTCGCCTAGTGTAATAAGGCCCTTAGTCTAAAGAGAAAAGTCAACTCTGTTGACATTGAAGTGCCGGTTCAAGGTCACCCCCCCCCCTCCAGATGCCTACTGCTCCGGTCAGGCCACTGCCTGCAACACGTCTGCGCATGCGCGACAGCGTCACGTAGTGCAGCGGAGAGGGGGCGAACCGTCTATTCTAAATGAACCGACTATAGCGCTGGGTGTCGGTTGCGGTTTTGAGGACTATTTTCCGGCAGCTCGCTCAGTCGTGACGAGCACAAAGTTCGGAGCTGTTTATGAAGAGTCAGCCTCTCCGTGGCGGAAACGTATATTCTTCTTTTTCTCCTCCTCCTTCACCTTTTCTCAACATTTTTTGGCTCAGTTTACTTCTACGAGTTTAATTCATCATTGGAATGGTCAGCATGAGTTTTTATACCTACTGCCAGGTCGTAATAAGTACGAAAACGGTGGAAGTGAGGTGTCTGCGAAACTTGCAAAATTTGTAGTCTCATTCGATGGCTGTCGAAAAACAACAGTCTGGAGGGGCACTATGCGAGGCCTTCCGCTCATGCCCAACCCCATTGCACCTCCCCTATCCAGTACCACACTGGTGGCAGCTTATAAGACTTTTCAAATTTCAGCTGCACGTTTCAAACGCAACACTTTTCAGACGCAGTCATGTTCGCAAAGCACTTCATGCAGTTTCTCCTTGTTAATGCCAATCTGCTGTCGTTACAATGCAGTATCCACGACAAAGAGTAGTTTTGTAAAATAAATTTTGGGAAAATTAGAACTGGTTTGCTTAGATAAATACAGCTCCCACTGGAAATGCTGTGTTTTATAGACTGGAAACAAGAAATCAATTATAGACTGATATAAAATCTTTAATAAACAACGCACTCAATGTACAGTAGATTGTCGACAGACGCTAAATAGACGGGATCAAAATTGGCGCTTACTAACACGTGACGTCACGCTCTCTGATTGGAATCACTTGACTAAACGCTGGGTTTTAACGTTTTTATTTTATTAAGAATAGTACGTGTTATTTCCTGTTTGCAAGTGTTTCTTCAGCTTCTTTATAGTAGCAAAAACTACATTCCTTCCGCATCCACATGGAAAGTAGAGAGTGAATACCGCCACACGAAATTAAATATAACGCAATGTGTACTGGAGCGTAAAAGATCGTCAGAGCGAGCAAACAGCAGTTACGGGGTATTGTGCGGGATACCTCATTGTGTAGGTTGGCAATCGTATTTTTTAAGTGAAGCGTGATTTAAATTTGCTGTACGCTCAGAGATATAACAACGTGGCAGTTGAACGTTACCGCAATAGTAACTTCAGAATAATAAAAAATCAAACCATCGCATTATTGGTCGCAGAGTTTTCGATTCGCCGACACTGCGAGCTCTTTCAAATTCGTGCCAACATTTTCTTACTGAGCAACGTGTGTAACAGATATTCAGACTAATGTTGACGTCTGAGATATGCGGGAGCGTCCATAAACCACGTGGCTCCATTTTGGCTTCTTTTGACCTCCCCCCCCCCTCTCCCTCCACGTAGCATTACGCTACTTTTGCTTGTAACTCCCCTCCCACCTTTCGTGTGGAGTGTAGCTTTTTCCACATTAATTATTGTGCCTTTTTTTCCTTACCAGGCTATCGTTAAAATTATTGCATAATTAATGAACAAGACCGATATTTGCGTTATACACTTTTCCACAATTATAAATATACTGGATGAAATGTTGACACTAGGTACTCCTGCAAATGATCAGTTATTGTGAAAACCTCTTTCTCGTGTACAGTCAGAGATCCTTTTCTTCATAATTGTTTATCTACTATATAATTTCGTAAAGTCACCCACTCACCCCTATAGCTATTGGCTAGAGAATGGTGTCACGTGTCAGCCTTCGCTCACAAAACAGTGACCAGAGATATCATTAGAAGGAATTCGTGGTTATGTCTACAATTTAATAGCTAAGCAACTGCTACCAAATCAATTGGCATAATACATTCATTAAGTTTGCTTTCTATAGCGTTTCATAGATAAAAAAAATTAATTATTTTTGCGGTTGAAAAAACGTGGATCTGGTTTTCAGTAACATGTTACTAATTAAAGCAACTTAAAACCCTTTTTTAAAAAAATTAAATTACTCATAGTATGTGCTGTAACCACGAATGCCAATTGTCATTTCGGCTTAGGATAAATTTCAGTTTAATTACAACTTTGACTAACGTTGTTGCTTGACCAAAATTTATGCATTACGGTTTATTTGCTTTTTAGGCATTTTGCTGACCACTTACGTTATTGGTCTTTATTCATGTTCGCTGTAAGTGAGTTATTAGGTTATTTTAAGTGGACATCAGACCAAATGTGTCACAGAATCAACTATTCTGGCAACTTATTTCTGCGGAGTTGCTCAGCTGTTTCATAATATGGAATGTGTATTAAGTTCTCTGACCGTCACAGATACTATGACCAATGTTTACATTATGAGTGTTTTCCCAGTCTCAACAATAAACAACGTGATGCTTTCGAAGAAAATAGGATTTAAAAAAAAAAAAAAAAATTGCAGAGTGAACTTTAAGGGTCAAATACAAGTTCGTATTTAAGCAAGTTCGAGTGTATGACCTTTAAAACAGTTACACGGTAGCGCGATCGTTCCTGTCCGTGTTTAATGCCTACCTCTATTAATACTTCTGAGTTCTTCAAGCTCAAGAAATTTTATTAATCCTAAGGGTGAAACACATGTCAAGCTTATATTTGGCCAGATCAGATCAACCTGTCATAATCTTTCATCGTAAAAACTGGAACTATTCTAGACCCGTGACGATACGCAAAAAACAGTCACGGGCTTACACTAGTTAATTGATAAAATAGAACAAACTATACATTCCGCATTAAAAAAATTAAAAAGAGCTGCATTTTTTGTTTATTTGCTGCAGTTGCGTCGCGTCTCTTCCTACTCTACCAGGGTTTGATTCTTGGTTCTGCTTAAAACGTTTCCATAGCTCACCGATGCCGCTTTTTATATTGAAAATTCTCGGTAAAAACTATTTCGTCAAGTCTTGTGGCATTTGTTGTACAGCGCCATTTTACATCACAATTTGAACTTGAATTTGCTTGACACAAAATTAAAATTGTTTCATCAAAGCGGTGGGATGAGATCCGAATAATAACAATAAACATGGCGATCATTGGGGACTATAGACAGAAGTAAACATTTAAGACTATCAATACACGTCATACTTACAGCTACACATGTACTACATAAGAACAAATAATTCCTTGTGGCTGTAATGAACTAATGACCGGGTTTCTAGTGGCTGCGTATTCCGCCCCTGCCTTAGCCGCCTTAACCCGGTAGTCCTACCAGGTAAAGAGGACCTACAATTTGTGACATACATGCCACATAGCCAACCCACCCCGATCTGTACTATTTGCTAAGTAGCAATTTATTTCAAAATTAACTGTAAATTTTCTGTTTCCTACATTTAAAAAGTCAGAGAATAATTATGAAACCTTGTTTGGGAACTTACAGAATCCAATGTTAGTCTAAAGGCTCGCCAGCTAGCAGAACAGTAGTACACTCGTAACATACCTACATTTATTTCAGGGCAGTCCGCGCAAGGTCACCGAAGAATACAGTCATGGGAGCGCGCACAAACTACGTGGCTCGGTCCAGGGGGGGGGGGGGGGAGGTGCTGGAAGGCTACGCTCGGCTAAGTGGGGGGGTTCCGAGCCAGGTCACGTAGCTTTCCTTTCATAACATTTTTCACAGTTAAAATGAGGAACAGAACTCACAACAGCATGTGAATATTTATTTCCCTCAGTTAATTATCTCCGTATGTAATTTACAATAGTCTGACAAGAGAAAACAGTAGAAAATGTCTTCTGGAATCAAAAGGGAAAAAAGCTACGTGCTAAGTGGGGGGAGGGGGGATAGAGGCAAAAGCCACGTAGGGCTACGTGGAGGGGGAGAGGGGTTCACAGAAGGCCAAAATGGAGCTATGTGGTTTATGCACGCTCCCCATGGTTTAGGACGATAGGATGCGGAGGCAGCAGCCTCGATATATACAGGGTGTTACAAACAGGTACGGCCAAACTTTCAGGAAACATTCCTCACACACAAACAAAGAAAATATGTTATGTGGACATGTGTCCGGAAACGCTTACTTTCCATGTTAGAGCTCATTTTAGTTTCGTTAGTATGTACTGTACTTCCTCGATTCACTGCTCGTATTGTGGACGGCTGTGATACAATACGCCATTCTCCAGGGCTGCATCAGCGCATCAGCGATTCCATGCGACGGAGGGTGGATGCATGTATCCTCGCTAACGAAGGACATTTTGAACAGGGGCGTAGCTACTATGGGGATAGGCGGTGCAGTGCACCGGGGCCCCTACGCTCAGGGGGCCCCCAAGCGTAGTTCAGAGGGCCCACGAGCCTTCATGGCAAACTGTCGACCTTTTTTTTTTAGCTCTACCGTCTTCTAAGGAGGCAACTGATATACCGAGGGACCGAGCATGGTGGTGTAACGGCTAGCGTTCTGGCCTCGCATTCGGGAGGACGGCGGTTCGAATCCCCGTCCGGGCATCCAGATTTGGGTTTTCCATGGTTTCCCAAAATCACTCCAGGTGAATGCCGGGATGCTTCCTTCAAAAGGCCATGGCCGAATTCCTTCCCATTCCTTGTCCTCCATCCTTTCCCGTCTCTAAAGACCTAGTTGTTATAGGAGACGTTAAGCAGTTAAAAAAAGATATACAGGAAGCCCCTCACTGCTCTGGGGGGCCTCCAACCACTGATCAGGGGGCCCCTACCAGCAACACAAAGCAAAAAAAGGTCGCCCATCTGGCCTGAGAGCCCAAAATAAATCTTTTGCACCGGGGCCCTTGTTGACCTAGCTACGCCACTGATTTTGAACATTTCCTGTAACAAAGTGTTTGAAGTCACGCTGGTACGTTCTGTTGCTGTGTGTTTCCATTCCATGTTTAATGTGATTTGAAGAGAAGTAATAAAATGAGCTCTAACATGGAAAGTAAGCGCTTCCGGACACATGTCCACATAAAATATTTTCTTTGTTTCTGTGTGAGGAATGTTTCCTGAAAGTTTGGCCGTACCTTTTTGTAAAACCCTGTATGTATGCGAAGAATGCGAGAGTTGTGAAAGATATGAATATAGGTACTTAGTAGTGATGAACATTATGAAGAATTGTAATTTGATTTGTCCTGCAGCGAGAACGTAATAAATGAAGTTGTTTGGCATATCGTATTGTTTTTTCTTATGGCTTTACGTCTCGCCGACGTCATTAGAGGCGGGATGGGACTGGGGACAAGGAACGGATGGCCTATTGAAGGAAGCATCCCGGTATTCGCCTCCAGTGATCTGAGGAAACCAAGGAAAACCCAAATCTGTATTGCAGGACGGGGATTAGAACCTGCGTCCTCCAGAATGTGAAGCTCACCCACCACGCTCGGTCCGAACAATACGACTTCAACCCACAGGCATGCACAGCATTGTCGTACATAGCGCATCTGAAACAAGGAGGTTATTAAATTACCACATGCTATTGTTTATTCTAGCTACATAGCCCAGCGTAACTTTCTGCCCAACTCCTCTCCTCCTTGACCGAGCCACGTAGTTCATGCACTCTTCCTAACAACGTGGCCATTCCTACACTACGTGCTCCTTCACTTGGGCAAATGAACGTGTGTAACAGATTTCAGACTAATAGACCAATTCTCTCTTGGTACCCGAAGGATGCGCACGAAACGTTTCCGTAAAGAAATCTTTCATGTTAGGTTCTTTCAGGTTGATTGTACTGTGTACTTGAATTTAAATCTGCACTTTATAAATGAAGATAAGAAATCTTACATGACTTTACGGAAATGTAAATACAGATTTCCGGAAGAACCATGGGCGCCGGCAGGATTGCTTCTAGGGGGGTGCACCAGGGCTGCATTGGTGCCCCCCCCCCCCCTATCGGCCCAAAAATTTCCGGGCTGGGCGACCTTTTTTTAGCTCTACTACTGCCCAGACGGCGACCCGGGATGTCAGGGGGGGGGGGTGCAAGTGCAACCCCTTGCACCCTCCTCCCGGCGCCCATGGGAAGAACGGATCGTGCTGAAGACAGGTTGTAGCAATAGATGAATATTATATATATATATATATATATATATATATATATATATATATATATATATATCACGAACGAGGAAACCCACCCCACTTGAAAACACAGTACCAGATTTTTTTTTTTTTTTTTTTAAATTGATGACTAATAGCTGAAAGCGAAGAGTAAGAACTTATATGTTTCAATTGTTGTGTTTGCCGTAAAAAAAAAGTATTTGTTTTAGATGCAAGACGGAAGAATAACAAAAAACAGTTATCATAGCAACTATGGACCTAGCCCGAAAAAATCACCAACAGGTGATATGGAAAGAATTGAAACAGTTTGTAAATCGCGGGAGAAGATATTTACATTTACTGACTAGCCCAGTGTATTAATAGTGGGTTCAAAAGAACCGCGAAGAAGCTCCGAAATGCTTGACGTATAAGAGATGGACATGAAGAACACATGTGCAAAGCATTAGAGAATCTGGACACGATAGATGACTGAACAGCTACACGGTGACCTGGAAAGGACATCTAGCTGGGTAGGTCAACATGGGATGAAGATAAAAGTCAAGAAAAGTAGCCAGATAAAAAGTAAAGGCTGGTTATTATTATAAGGTAGGGAAGGAATTGCTTGCTGAAGACTTGAAGTGTAAATACCTCGGTAGGAAAAGGTTTCTCCACTTGTTGGAGAGAGTGATGAGGGGATATACGAGAGAAGTAAGGGAATTGGGCTTGAAAACTTTGGTCAGACTATAGCTTGATTGTGATGGAACCCACATTATGCGTATCAAATACAGTAAGTTGGAGAGGGTGCAAAGAAGAGCTGCTAGATTTGTCTCTGGAAGTTACCGCAGAACAAATGATGAAGGAGCTGGAACAGGATTCATTCCAAAGAGGAGGGTGTACAAGGGGTATATTGGTGATGAGACGTCGAAAGATATTGGTGTAAGAATTAAAAGTAGTGCATAGAAGGGAAAAGATGATTAAGACCACAAGCTAGCACGCTAGCACTCGATTTCAGGCACAAGGGTGTGCGAAAATTCTCTTTCGTAGATGAGGGTTTCAGAGATTAGAATAAATTACCACGAGAAATGGTAAATAATTTACCAAAAACACTGGAAGAAGTTGAAAAATTTAAAGTTGAAATTCGTAGAGAGCAAAAGTAGGCAGGTACAGGAAATGGGGAAAATGGATGTCTATGTAAATTGTCACACATAGAATTTAAATTAATTTTTTTAAAAAAATCAACTATTTTCAGCCTTAATTAGTTGTTATTGGCCATAACTATGTTAATAATCTAAATATTTACGTCCAGTCTGGTAGAGGGGTAGGTTACCGCCGGGAGGAAATATTTAATAATTAAATTTGGTTACAAACGACGCAAACGCGATCATTGTGTGCATTAATAAAGATGCGGTTAGAGACAGAACAAAATCTGTATAGCACTGGCTATATGCAGTCTTCCGCATATTAAACAGAGCGTCTGCCAAAAAATATATACAATTCAATTCAATCTGCGAGGGCAGAGATATTGTTTAAAACTTCATGTTAACCGAGAGCACACATTAGATGCGTTTGTGTGGCTAATACACGTGTCCTAAGCTAATATATTAAGTAATTCTGTTGCGATGTTCTTACCGCTAGACGCTCCTTTATTTGCGCCGCTGTCTATGTATAGTCCAGTCTCCTTGGATAGCGCAAACTGTTTGGTTCTCTCTTGCTTCCGCCCGCTGCCACCAGAAAGCGCGCGAATGCATCAACTAGCACAATTCTGTCGTGTGTATCCGTCGCTATTTATCGATACCTATCTAGAATCGAAATAGACAGATTTTTAATTTTTTCTCTGTTATTGACGTTACAAATAATATACGTAATCAAACTAAATTTTTGCTTAAATTGATCCTCTTCTTCTAAAAATAAAAATAATAAACGAAATAGAACGCGAAATCTAGTATTCTCGGCATATAATTCTGTCTTACGGATCTAGTTGCAGAAATGTCGTGGATAAAATAATTTAGTTTTGAAGTACTTTGAGTTAAATGTACGCTGTTGACGCATAAAAAGCTAACTACATTATAATTTTTGTATTTCCATTATAAGAGCATTCGTTTTGGTCAATTTTCTTACAGTTTGACTTTTACGTTGTTCAGATTCCACGTTAAGCTGTGGGTGACCTATACACGGTATTATCGCCGGAGTGTTTAATAATTACATCTGCTGTTTGAAATTAATTTGTACTTGAATTAGAACTCCAATGAAATCCTATACGAAGTCGTCAGTGCATTTTTTGATCACACTTATGTTTTAGAACTAATTTATAAATATTATAGTTACAAACAAAAAATATTTAGAGGGAATTAATGTTACTGGAAGGCCTGATCGAGTCATTTCTTACCGCTGCTGTAAGAAGAACGTTGGGAAAATGGCTGCCCCATTTGTAGGGTTACTCGTTGGGAGATTTGAAAGCCGTGTAAACAGATATTATACACCGACTCTGGTAGTAGTAGTATTTTATTTGTCCTCATATACATGTAATTTATACATAATATCAGACACGTCAATTATAAAATATGATTTACATTACATTAACATTATTTACATTAAATTATTCCATTTAATTCAAATATTCTTCTACAGAGTAAAAGGAGGGGTATTGAAGATATGACATCAACAATTTCTCAAAATTTCCCCTTTTCTGATGTTGCTTTTACATTATGCGGTAATTTATTGTAAAGCTTAATCCCTATGTAAAATATTCCATTTTGATACATTTTTGTTTTTGTATGCATAATATGCAAATCTGATTGTTTCCTTGTGAAATGATCATGTACTTCCTCACTTGTTTTAAGAGCTGCATCTTTACCTATGACATTATTAAAAAAAAAAAAAAAAAAAAAAAAAAAAAAAAAAAAACCCATAATGGATTCAAAGATATAAATGGTTAGTAGTAGGAGAATATTCATATATTTAAATAAGGGTCTACAAGATTCCCATGTTTTGTGATTTGTCATTATTCTTATTGCTCTCTTCTGAATTTTGAAAGTACTTAGTGCATCTGAAGATAAACCCCAGAAATCAGAATATAATTCCATACTTTATTTGTGAATGAAAATGGACAAAGAACGCATTTTTCAAAGTTCGTTTACTAGTGGTTAATTTTAAGATACGTATTGCATAACAGATTTGATTTAGAGTTCAAATACATCTACATCTATACTCTACAAATCATAAATACTGTGGGTGGCAGAGGGTGCTAAGCACCAATCCTAATTCTGTGCATTCCAATCCAGAACAGAACGAGGAAAGAAGGAATACATAAATGAATCAGTACGGCATCTTATTTCTCGAATCTTATCCCTCCTGTCATTGCGACGTAAATAGGTTGGCGGAAGAAGTATTTCGTTCCACTCGTAATGTCATTAATATACAAAAGAAACAGGAGGGGTCCAAGAACCGAACCCTGTGGAATACCGTGTTTAATACTTCTAATGTCTGATACATGCTCTCTGATTATTTCACTTTCTGTGTCCTTACATTTTAAGGTGACAACCTGTTTCCTTCCATCAAGGGGTGTTTTTAACAGCGAGGTCTTTAGAGACGGGAAAGGATCGGGGCAAGGAATGGGAAGGAATTCGGCCTTTTGATGGAAGCATCCCGGCATTTGCCTGGAGTGATTTGGGAAACCATGGAAAACCCAAATGTGGATGCCCTCCCGAATACGAGGCCAGAACGCTAACCGTTACACCACCACGCTCCGTCCCATCGAGGTATGACTTGAACCATTTGTATGCTATACCCCTGATACCATAATGATAAAGCTTAGACAACAGGATTTTATGATCTACCACATCAAAAGCTTTAGACAAATCTAGAAATATGGTGCATTTAACTGTCGAAATTATCCACCATTCCCAGCCGGAGAGCGTTGCAGAAAGTTGAACACAACACACATAAGTCTGAAGAAAAATTTATGTGGATCTCGAAAAGTAGGGTGTTTTGCTGCAAGAAGTTGGGTGAAAGATTTTCTGTACCATAAAATAGCTAGAGTCGAAATGACTCATTTAATTTCTCAGATTAACTAATCAAATTAAATGCTCGAGTTAAATGCTCCAATTATTGACAAATTTAAATTACTCAACAAACTGATCTGATTAAATAATCAAATGTATCCCACTAAACGAACTTTCGTGTTTTCGCTATTTAAAATCCTGCTTACCAGATGTCCATATTGTTGTTGTTGTTGTTTTGTTGTTGTTGTTTTGTTGTTGTTGTTGTTGTTGTTGTTGTTGTTGTTGTTGTTGTTGTTGTTGTTGTTGTTGTTGTTTTGTTGTTGTTGTTGTTGTTGTTGTTGTTGTTGTTGTTGTTGTTGTTGTTGTTGTTGTTGTTGTTGTTGGTTTTCTTTTTTAAAAAATCTGGTACTTTTATTTAATCGCCTCAAATTTTTCCGTTCGTCTATCGCATGTCGCATTACAGCCGGCCAGGCGCATGCGCGCAGGTACGACGTGATCTAGTGCAGAGGCCTCATGTCCGTTAATACTCACAAGGGGAGGTTTTCAGTGTGGAAATCGCAATCGCAGAACGAACCAGTCTGGGAAATAGTACGTCACCTCTGGTTTCTCTCCCTAAAGCATTTCTGCCTGGTGGGCCTCCGTTTAAGAGAAATCGGCGATTAAAAAGTGCTTAAATTGTATACTTGTACGTAAGATCGCTAGTTTACAATGTCTATTTAGCCGTGAGTAGGTGTAGTTTAGGGAGTTTGGGCCAAAAGATCTTAAGCAGGCCCCTGAAGAGACTCCACTCGTCCGCGTGACGTCACAGTTGCATGGCGGGAAATTCTAATGGACCAATCAGGGTTCACGTCACAATATGGCGGATCGTTAGTTCATTTGGTGGCCGCCCAGATGGCAGCACCGGCCGCGTTTGCGCAAACGATAGTTCCTTGACCGGCCGCCCAGATGGACTCACAAACCTCAATCTGCGCAGACATTCCATGGCTCGCGTGACGTCACAGCCTCTCTACAGGAACTCTAGCGCATAAATGCCATTACACCAGCCAGCTCGCCCTCAGTTCCCGGTCGACGCTCGTCAATTGCAGTTCACTATGACTAGTGAGGTTCTCCTGTTTTCAACATGCTACAAGTTAAACAGCAGTGACACCAAGCGGATCACTGTTGGTTTGTCACCTAAACTGGAATTTAATCCAGTAGTTGTACTCGAAAAAAGTTGGGTACAATAAAGTCACTCTCACACATGAAGAGTGGGATGTACTGAGACAGTTGGTCTATACAATTGGTGGCTTTTTCAACAACATTGAGCACCTGCAAACTAGTGTCTCACTAGGCAATCACACCATCTCTTCCCGAGCCGTGGCTGGAGCGAAAACTATATGGTTTTACAACAATGCTGTTCCTGCCTATGGTGTGTTTCTCGGTGAATCAACATGGGACAACATGGTCGACGCCTTGCCTGCAGTGACCGGCGCCATCAACACCATGAAGCCCTGGAGTTATCAAGTTACCAAGTACTACAACGAGTTTGTGAATACGTTATCAGTGAAAGTGATTCGTGACTCCCCCCGTTGTTCTGTGAATGGCCTGATAGATTTGCATTTTGATAATGTACATGTCAATGATGTGTCATACAACCCCTGTTCAACACTAGTCTATGAACGTTTAAAGTTAGAAATTAAAGCATACAAAAAACTGCTAGTGTATGACTATGTTAAACGCAAAGTTGAACAAGATTTAAAAGGAACTGATGTATTGAACAGAATTGGTGGTGAGGACGTATGTGGTAATAATTAGTGCCACTCAGTCCACAGTTCTACAATTGACTTTGTGCAACTAAAAAAAATTGATTGTAATTGAATTGTGAGTAAATAAAATCATTTTACCAGATTTTTCTTTTGTCATTTCACCTATCCTAATTAAATAATAAGATAGAATATATTTTTAAAAAATCTTTTATTTCGCCCACCAATTGGCGATTAAAAATACATTTTCAATTGCACACATATTATTACAAAATATATGTAATTTACAAAGTTTTCTCAAATTATTTTTCTTGAGTTCTCGTAGTGGTGGACATCCTAAATCTTCTATATTGTAGCATACTTTCTTCCTGATGATTTTCTGTAGCCATCTAGCCTTCTCCCGTCCTTTAACGTAAATGATTGAATCATCCTCATTGGTTATTGCATGTAGTATAGAGCACATCTTGCTGAAGGAAACGCCATCAGAATTCCAAGGTATTCCATGGTAATTAAGTGTTAGCCATCTAACTTCGGGCTCATTACCTCCACCCGATGGTGATGATACAGAAATACAATGTGTAGAGATAATTTTGTCTGAGCGTACTATGCATAAAGCAACTTCTTTGAAAATAAACCCACCATCCTTCTTCGTGAAGCCCTGTGCGTCCAGGAAGATGGTCGGCATGGTAATGGTTGACAAGACTCTCTGCTACTTGATTTTATGTCAGCTTGCGCACGACACTTGTTAGAGGTACGTATTCTACAACACGATCGTGCAAGATCAGGCAGTATGCAGCGGTGTAAGCAGGAAAATTCTCACTGCTATCAAACTCGACACGAATGTCTACAGGCCCCGTTTTAACAGACTCGTTTTGGTGTGAACAGTCAATTACGGCGATAGGTGCAGTTTCTATAAATTCTTCACGTTTTAGTAGCGGTAAAGGATGGTCTCGTTCGTAGTAAGACTGTTGGAATCTTGCATACATATCATACAACAACGTGGTTCGGTTTTTCTTAAAGTCCAAATTCATGTTCTCATATGGATACGCCACATCATTTAGGAACACCTTGACATTGGTAAGATTGCAGTTGTCAAAGATGTTTGCACTTAATTCCGCATTCCGTTTCCTGTTTGTTGAAATCCCAGAACCACGAACCTAGGTTTCTCCAATTGTGTTGATGTTTTCAAAGACCAAATTTGAGTCTTGCTGATTGGAAGCAACGGGTACTCCAACAGATCCCAGCTTCTGAAATTAATGCGAAGTGGTTTCCCACTGTCTACAATCTTAAGCAGCGCTAGCTTTTCTCGTTCACCTATTTGCAAATGAGGCATCACCCATGCCAGTTTGCTGATGGTGAATTTACTTTCCTGAGGATTTGGATTGGCTTGTACATATGAATTTGTATCGTCCCTAGCTCGAATCAATATTAGTTCTTGTTTTACATTTGCAAGTATCTTTTTAAAGTCTTCGCAAAAACCCAAGAGCATACTCAGGTATACATACATCAAAGTAGCCATTTCCAGGAGGGCGTTGCTCCCATCCTGCATTGATCAACACGCCCATTTGTGGGGGGCTTGCAGAAATAAGCGTTTTCAATGTGCTTGTATACCAACATTTCTATTTCGGTCAATTTCAGTTCCATTAAGTTCATATCGAATTTCCTCAAACAGAAAAGCGAATGCATTGGATGTGGTAATTGAATTTGTAGCTCCTGAACCATCTGACTTGATGAATCTTCCTTCCATATGCAAGTAGCTTTCGCATGGTAGTGTATATGTATCTTGGTTTTGAATCGGTATTCGGATTTCATCATTGTTATTAAATGTGGCTGGCGTATGCGGCTGGTGACTCAAATATTGTTTGCGCGTCACCGACTCGTCAAACTCCACACTGGAAGTTATGTCTAGCACATCATCCATGACTTTTAACTGTATAGCCTAACGACTGTAGGAAGAGCACGTTCTCAGGTGTTAATCGTTTCACTGTTGGTTCACGACTGACAGTTGTTTGACGCCTTCTTGTTATAACGAGCGCCCATTCTTTTTTATATGTAGTCTGAGAGTGATGGTTTCTCCTCTGAAATCCACTAAATTGCCGTCTGATCGACAACTCTAACGTTGATATTACTGAGAGTTTTCACTGTGATGGGTAGATATATGACATTAGCGGGTACTTCCACAATCTTGTACCCTGGGACTGTTGGAAAAAACTCGTGTAGTGTATGTCCCAGCTTATCGTTGACGTAATTTCCTGTACATATGCTGCATTCAATTCTTATGGCGTTAATTTTGAAGATCTGCACAGTGTAGTCTGATGTATGAAATCCAGGCTTTAACACACGTTTCGAAAATCCGAGGAGAGATCCAATTGAGTTTGGTTTAGAGAAGTCAATTTCCACAGGTGTTTCTATCTCGCACTTGAGCGAATTGTTGTTTGCTCTAATTACTAGCTTGTCGTTTTTAGTGTGTCGAACCAAATAATTAGCCAAATCGTCAATATCGTAAGATCCTGTGGGTATGACTATCACTTTATTCTTCGAGTAATGAAATTTACAATTTGATTCGTCTATATTTGGAATCGAATTGTAAGTCTGAAAGTCAACCAAACCGACTGTGTAATCACCTTGGCTCAAATCTATTGGTGGGAAGTAATCACAGCCCAAGACTGAACTGGTGCCTGACAAGCAGAGTGTTACAGACATGTGTTATCTTGTCCAAGGTTCGTTCAAGACTGATGTCATACATTTTCATACAGGAATTTTAAACACAAATGTCCACATACATGTGTGCCAAACTTCTGGTGTTGCTGCACATTGTATTGTATTCTGTTCCTGCAAAGTATCGTTGTAACTCCAATGGAGGAGGTAAGTCACCGAAACTGTCAAAGTATTTAACTACACCATCTTTGTACTTGATGTAAGCAACCCAATGTGTTCCAGCACTTTAGCACTATCCAAGTTCACAATTCCACATTCACGTTCACGAATTTTTTTGGGTAATGTGTCACGCATGAAAACACCACGAAAATTGGGTATGCGCAAACGCTTTACATTTACGTATGTCATCGTCCGTCAGCGGAACCGACTTTTTTTTTTTAATCCAGACCCATCTTTCCGGTATGGCTTCAAATATAGACCTTTACCCCTCATGGCAAGTGTCTCCATCGTTTTGTTGTGTCGTTTCTCCTCAGTCAACTGCTTATTCGCCTCTTTCGCTGCTTTAACAGCTTTGACGACATTAGCCACCCCGCTGCTAAAGCACCAGCAGCTGACAAGCCAGCAAATAAAGGTATTAATGGCAGAATACCACCCTTCTTTTTTTTCTTCGGTTTCTTTTTCTTAACACCTCCGCCAAACTTTAACTTGGCACGCATGGCCTATTAACCAAGAATGCCGCTGCACGTTCACCAAATTTGCATCTTTAGCCTTCATTCTATCTGCAGCCCTCTCAACGAGTATCCGATCTGCTTCAGCTCTATCTGCCCCCTGTGCATAAGCAATATCGTGTTCCCTGCAGGCTGCATCTAGTGGGTTGATACCCTTCTGCCCAAGTGCCAACCGTTTTTCCAGTTTAGTACCGGGACCACAAAACTGGTATGTAGGTATATGCGCCTCAAAAGGCATCTTGTCGATGAGCTTGTTTAAAAAGCCACGACCCTTCTTCTTCTTCCTCGTAGGAGGCATTGTTACCAACTAACATACTTTAGTTGTTCGCGCGCCTATATATAGCCGGAGCAACCACCTAACTTGTCAATATGAAGTTTGTCAAACAGCGAGACACATTGCCCGTGAGTAATGTTGATTCTGTCGGCAACAATACTAGACGGAAGAAGAACGGACCTCTGTTCCCTGAGACAGTGAGAGCAATAGTGTGTGGTCCATCAAATTGTGGGAAAACCAATCTTGTGCTGTCCCTGCTGGAACACCCCAATGGTCTTAGATTTGAAAATGTATACGTGTTTTCAAAGTCGTTGTACCAACCAAAGTATCAGTTACTAGGGAAAATATTAGAACCCATTAAAGAAATTCAGTATTTGACATTTAGTGATAATCAAAGTGTACCTCCTCCAAGTGAAGCTCTACCTAATTCTGTGTTTGTGTTTGATGATGTTTCGTGTGAGAAGCAGAATAATATACGAGATTACTTTTGCATGGGCAGGCACAGATCAGTCGATTCTTTTTACTTGTGTCAGACATATAGCCGTATACCGAAACAGTTGGTTAGAGACAATGCTAACTTGATCGTAATCTTTAAACAGGACGATATGAATCTCAAACACATTTACAACGACCACGTCAACACCGACATGACGTTCAAGGAGTTTAAGAACCTATGTGGGTACTGCTGGAATGATTGTAAACATGGATTTTTGGTTATTGACAAAGACTGCGACATGTACCATGGAAGATATCGCAACGGATTTGATTCATTTTTAAATAAATAGCTGCGCACACTGTCTTCTGACATCATTACAGCCATGGACAAGTTTGGGAGAACTTCAACGACACAGAATAAGAGGGTGTTTGTGTACCCACCACAGAACATACTTCTTACGAATGATGGTAATTTGGATTGCCAGGGTAAAGTACTCAAACGTGTAGCCAAGCCCGTCAGAGACGATGATGTTGCAAATAAAGGATACGTTCAAGCCATGCACCGGGATGCCATTGATAAATCCTTGCGTATGGTTGTCGATATGGAGAAGAAACTTTCATACTCAGATGAAAAATTTCGCTTAAACCAGGATTTATTTTCCCTCAGCGACATATACAGCAGCAGTCTCCTCTCTTGATCAAAGATCTTGAAGTCACTTGGTCGAAGTGATCGAGATTATGATTCTGTGTATGGTGTTCGATGGAAGAATGATTCACTAATGATTGGAAACCGCCTGTTACTATTGATGAAAATGTGATTGTAATCGATGGTGATGAACATGAAAGACTAGAGATTAATGGAGTTGTTGTTTTTGAAAAACCCAAAACAGTATACTGCCAAGGACTTGAAAAGCTACTTTGAAATATTAAACAACACGAGTGCCCACAGAGTAAAATTTAGTCCATCTGGTAAAATTCTGATCCTGCTACCAATATTAAGTATAAAACCATAATCTCTAAAATTGTCAGTCAGTCTGGTTCTGGTCTTCTTCCCATGAAGGAATATGTGTATTGGGACGATCCGAATGAACTCGTTGAAAGATTGAAGTTACTTACCGCATCGACATCAGCAGGACATACGGCACACTCCAACGAAATTTTATCAGTGGTTGAAGAACTTCGTGAAAGAAACATTATATTTGTAACATGGATCAAGTTGTGCAGAACTCCATCGACCAGCAAGAAGAAATTTCCCAAGACGTCATGAGTAATCAAAGGACTCGATGATCTGTGGCAAGCTGATATTGTGGAAATGATCCCATACTCTCTCGTAAAAATAGTGGATCAAGTATATACTGATGGTGATTGATACTTATTCAAAGTTTGCTTGGGCAGTACCCCTCAAGAACAAGACAGCTAGTGTGGTTGCTGATGTTATGAGAGAATACTAAGTGGTGGTCGTGTACCTAAAACTTACAGACTGACACGGAAAAGAGTTTTACAATTCCAATTCAAGAATCTCATGACTAGCTATGGTATTAATCACTACTCAATATACCCATCTTAAAGCATCAATAGTTGAACGATTAAACAGAACTATTAAAATGCAATGTGGCAAGAATTCAGCAGACGTGGTTCACATAGGTGGATTGAACTTCTTCCTCATTAATGTCAAATTATAACAACAAGTGTCACAGCACCATCAAAATGAACCTTGTGATGTAAAGGACAACTCTTTACTTTCAACAGTGTACTTCCGTGAAGACTACACACCAGCAAAATTCAAAGTTGGTGACCATGTTAGGATTAGTAGGTTTAAAGGAAAGTTTGACAAGGCTATCTGCCAACTGGTCACTGAAGTGTTTACCATCAGAAAAGTAAAATTATCAAATCCTGTAACTTATTTACTTAAAGATTATCAGGGTAAGATATTGCAGGAGCATTTTATCAGCAAGAATACAATTACAAAACATCCAAGTACATTTCTTGTTGAACGAGTAATAAGGAAAGGAGAATATGCATTAGTGAAGTGGTTAGGTTTTTTGATAAATTACATAACACATGGATATGTAAAGATTATTTAAATTATGTTCTTCAATAATATCAGTACAACATATATATTTGTTGTTTTTTTTTTTTCTCTCCTCACCATAGCTAAGAGACTATTTTTTTTTACAATTTTCTTTGACAATATAGAGTCAATTTTTACAATATAGAGATCATTTTATAGTACATGACTAATACAGTGCACTG
>JARYHS010013630.1:8678260-8756947 GCA_031002005.1 Vandiemenella viatica
TGATTTCAATAAATATTGCTCTAAGTTTTTTTTATATGCGTCTATCATCTAAATTATTGTATTTATTATATGTAGATTGAAATTAAAATTAATAGTTGGATATCTTGTTTCCTATTGATTTCCCATTATCATTCCCATTTTCAAATTATTAAGTTAAGATTAAGAACGCAATTTTAATACCCTAAATCGAATAATTTTCCCAAAATTTTTAGTTAAATGCTTAAAAAAGTTTCACTTGCTTCGTGGTTTCATAAAACCACACAGTGGTTTTTTTTTTACTCAAACCATGGACTTCAACTTGTTTTCTCCATATATACCGGTTAACTTTATTATTTCCGAGTAAGGATGTGAGTCTTTAATATCCAGGCACATCAAACATTTTCACGTGAGGTTCATAACAAATATTGACATTACTGTCACTATTATTCTGCGATTCACTGTAAAGCGGGTGGTGGAGGGTGCATTGGAAGAAGTACTCATGGGCTTAAGAAACCATCCCGGCAATTCCCAGATTAAAAAAAAAAAAATGTAACTATCGTTCTGAAATAAATGTATTACGAACTTCCAAGCAAGGCCTGTGGTCAAGGATCTCACTGGCTGGTCCTTTCAGATAAATCTTATTGCATCATCATTAATTAGTTCTTTATTTAACCTTTCACCCAAGGACGATGACGCTGGTCTACATTTGGGAGGACGCGGATTCGAATCTCCATCGGCCATCAAGATTTGGGTTTTCCATAGTTTCCCCAGATCACTCCGGGCTAATAGTGGGATGGTTCCTTCAAAATGGCCAGGTCGAATTTCTTTCCGTTCCCTCCCTATATCCATTCCCGTCTCTAATGATCTCCATGTCGAAGAGGTGCAAATCCAAACGATTCAACTTCTCTTGGGTCTATTCCATCATCGCAAAGGAAATAGAATATGGTTTAGCATTACTTTAAAATTAACAAGTACGAAATATTTGTTGAAACTTCTCGATAATTTTTTGCACTCTATCTCAAGCTTCTCCTCTATACTTTTGCTGTCATCCGGACTTTTCTAGCTCATTTTCGCCCCTTGACATATATATATATATATATATATATATATATGTGTGTGTGTGTGTGTGTGTGTGTGTGTGTCTAACGCAGACCATTGGTGTTTGTGTGTGGTAGCAGGTTCGAGTCTCCCATTGTGCACTATGATGGTTGCATGTCGCTAGCTATGGGGGTTTGGGAGATATGGTGATTGAAAGTGGTTTGTATTTGTATCAGATGAGAGTGTCCCTATATTTCAGTTTGTAGATGTTTCTTCAACAACTACGTGATGCAGACCAGTGATGTTTGTGTGTGGTATTAGCCTCGAGCCTGCCATGGTGCACTATCTTGGTTGCATGTCGGTAGCTGTGGAGGTGTGAGAAATGTAGTGAATTAAAGTGGTCGAGCTAAGACATCTTCTTATTTCGATCAATACATTTTTTTTTAAAAGAATATTCTTGAACTAAAATGTTCTAGAATATAACACTTCTTTCAGCTTTTTCAGCATCAATTAGTATGTTATAATCTCATACCCTCTTCCTTGAGTTCATCGTTGCATTCCAATACCTTTACTTGGAATCATACTGATATGTCAAGTTTCCGCTCTGTCTCTAAGACGTTTCGCTTCATAATAGTGCTTCACTTTCTTCGCTTCAGTTATAAAATACAAACTATTCTCTTCCCAAAACAGCTCGACCATCATTTCAGCAAGCTAGTGCTAGTATAAAATCAACGTTTGGTTGAGGAATGAAAAAAGCCTTTATTTCCAACAGATGTCCTCCAATCTCTCCTTCCACTTGCAGCTGCTGTGTAATTTTCTTAATTTTTCCACCAAAGACTATACTAACATTCGTTCTTAATACTGGATAAATACCGGGAGTGGATTCTGTTAGCACCTAAAACAGGCTTGGTGAAACACAAGAAACGTCTGCGCTTGAATCCAGCAACGCTTCCACCTCTTGTGAGTGAAATTTTACCATAATGTTAGGGGTGTGAGCCTTGCAACGCTTTAACCTGCTTCCTCCCTCCATCCCAAAAAAATCATCACTCCAGCGTTGTTGAATATTGACATCTCCCAGAGGGCTCGATCGCTCTCATTGCTCTGATCGGAGTGGAGCTCGAATCGGTCCCTCTTGGCATATTATCCTTTCCCTTCCATTTTGTTGCCTATCGATCCATCTTCTTATTTTCTTCATGTATATCAGTACCTTTTCCCTTCACTTACTTTCCTCGGGTACTCCGCTGTCAAATTGCATTGAACTTTCGTATTCATCGCCCCGGGGCACTGCCTGTTACCGCCAACTCGAAGCAACACTACTGCTCACGAGAATTGCAACTCCTAGAAGGAAGGGTGGACTACTCCGAAATCGGAGTGTGCGGAGACGTGGCGTACACGAAGGCAGGACAGCGCCATCTTTCGTGTCACCGGTCCGGTCCGGTCAGCGTTACACCACACTCAGTTTGTGCAGAGCCGTCAAACGAATTTGAAACGTGCAAGGAAGTGCCTGGTCGACGTCTAAGGGCGCAGTATCAGCGTGTGCTTGAGGCGAACGTGGCCGAATGATTCGCCCCGGGAAAACGGGCTTGTCGAACCGTTACACTGCGCCAGTGATGCGAACCAGTGGATACAAGTGGGTCGAGCACAGCGACACAGTATGACCTCAGCACGGGGTGACCGTCATCATGTCAGCACGGCCGTATACGACAGAACAGCTTCGTCCACAGTGTTGACCAGTCAGTTTGACATCAGTGGTAGGTAAACTAATGGAGAGATTGATATGAAACCACATCAGAAATATATGTGAGGAGCGTAAGTGGTTTTCAAGTAGGCAACATGGCTATAGGCAAGGATATTCAACCGAAGCTCAGTTGGTGGGATATATGCCAGACATTTCAAATGAAATGGACAAGGGAGGCCAAATTGATAATGTAGAGCTAGATCTGTCAAAGGCGTTTGACAGAGTGAGCTATAAAATAGTTGTAAATGAGATAAAAACTATTGGAGTGGATGAGAAAATAATTTGCGGGCTAGAAGAATTTTTAAAAGGTAGAAAACAAAATGTTAGAGTGGCATATGCATTATCAGAAGTGGAAGTGAAAATGGGAGTGCCACTGGGTAGCGTACTGCGATCATTGCTGTTCATTATTCTAATGAATAATTGTATTGATTGTTTACTATCAGAAATTAGATTGTCTGCAGATGAAATAATGATATATAAAAGGATCAAAATGGTGGAGGACTGTAAACAGCTGCAGGGTGATCTGAAGAGGATATTTAGTTGGGTTGGTAAACATGGAATGAAGATAAATGCAAAGAAGGGTCAGCTTATTAGATACACAAAGAAAAACTAAAGGTTGATTATGAATATAAGGTGGGGAAAGAATTGCTTGTTAAAGACTTGAAATGTAAATATCTTGGCATTACATTTGATAACAAGCTTAACTGGGTAGGACAGGCAGTAGGAAAATGTTTAAAAATTCTGCACTTGTTGGAGAGAGTGATGAGGGAATGTACGAAAGAAGTAAAGAAATTGGGTTACAAAACTTCAGTCAGTCCATTGCTTGAATATGGTGGTCTAGTATGGGACCCACGTTTTGAGTATCAAATACAGGAATTGGAGAGGGTGCAAAAAAGGGCTGCTAGATTTGTTTCTGGAAATTACCACAGAATGCAATCAGAAACAGGTATGATAAAGGAGCTTGAATGGGATTCATTGGAAGAGAGGAGAAGGGCGAAAAGGGTCATGGGAGTTTACAAGATATATATTGGTGATGAGACATGGAACGATATTGGTGTAAGAATTAAAAGTAATGCATTGAAGGGAAATCGATTTCTAGGTCGTAATTTAAAACAACGCACTCCGGAAGTTAAATCGATTGCATACAAGTCACTAGTGCGGCCTCACTTAGAATATTGTTGCTCTGTATAGGGTGTCCATCAAAAGGGATTAATGGAGGCATTAGAGATGGTCCAAAGAAGAGCCGCCCGATTCGTGACAGGTATACATAGTTGGAGGGAAAGCGTAGGCTAAGTGCGATGTTGAAGGAGTTAGGTTGGGAAGACCTGGAGCACCGAAGGCGTTGCTCTCGACAGAAGCTAATTGAAAAATTCTCGACTGACGTATTTCGGAATGAGAGTAAACAAATATTGCTACCAGCAACATTGATATCCCGGAATGACCATGAAAATAAGATAAGAGAAATCAGGGCCAGAACCGATTCATTTCTGTACTCATTTTTTCCACGAGCGATTAGGGAGTGGAATAGAAAGGATTTACCGGGCGAGTAAACTTAAAATCAGACAGGAGTAGCTATCGATAAAGTACTCCGGCCATCCTGATCTGGGTTTTCCATGGTTTCGCCGGATCGTTCCATGCGAATGCTGAGATGGTTCCTCACAATAGCTGATGGGCGCCTCCTGCGATATCCCGTATATCCCTTCCAAACCATTACCTTCCCGGATAGGTGCAATGCACCCTCCGCCACACACTTTTAGTGAATCGCGCAGTAATAGTAATAGTAATAGTAGATTTCAGTCACAAGGGTGTAGGAAGATACTCTTTTTCTCTCTCTCTCTTTTTTTTAGGTAAGGGTGTCAGTTACCGAGAGAAATGATGAATAATTTACCAAAATGTTGAAAGAATTTAAAATTGAATTTTGTAGAGGACAAATGTAGGTGGGTGCAGGATAGGGGGAAGATGGGTGTGTAGGGAAATTGAAACCGGAGCGTGCGCTGCATCGCAATTTAATTTAATATTATCATTGGTTGGAGCCCTGCAGCGATTGTGAGCACAGCACCGTCTTCTGAGGACTGGACTAGTGCCACGCACGCCGTTGCGTCGGCTTCCATTGAACAGTGTTGTGTCCAGACGAGTCCTGTTTCAACTTATCTTCCAGCGATGACCACATACATGTTAGACGCCATAAGGGTGAAAGCAATCTGGCAGACTGCTTGTTAGACAAACGCCACATGTGATGGTTTGGAGCGTGATTTGCTACAAGATACAAATCTTGCCTCTTGCGCATTGAAGCCAATCTGAACATCAGTTACTGTATCAGGGAGGTTTTAGAACTCAAGCCATTGTACTTTTGGCAGGTAACTCCACGAGGTATTATCCTTTTGGCAGGTAACTCCACGTGCCATTATTTTATCGGGACAATGCCCGACCATATGTGTCAAGGAATATGCAAGTTTCTTCGAAAAATGACGGGTGTCACCGTTCCCTTGGCCTACAGCTTCACCTGACAGGTCATCCATCCAACATGATATGATCTGTCGGTCGTTCTGGTTCTCCTGCAACCAATTCCAATCCTTATCGGTGTGTTCCGAGCAGCACATCCAGGCTCTCTTTGATTCCGAGGTATCGAAGGTCATGTGACTACACACCATACTGAATTCTTAGGGTCAAAATGCATATGATGATACAGGACCCGCACTACGAGTATAAAATACTTAAGTCGGAGGAGGTACAAAATAGGGCAGTCAGAAATTACCAAAGAATGCACTCAGTAACTGAAGTAATAAATAAAAGATTTGGGTTGAATGTCATTGCAGAATATATGGTGGATGAAGAAAAATGTAGCGATGTATAAGTCATATCTGGCTATGAGGCCTTGATGAAGTTTGATGGAGGATTCCCAAAGAGGATATGGAAGACAAGAGAGGACCATGACACTAAATTACCAATTGATATCAGACTTCAAACAGTTGGAAAGTTTTCATTTATGGGTAGGGGAGTGAGAGACTAATAGAGTTAGTGAATAATGTTCCTCAGACTGGGATATGTTTTAAGGTAAAAATATCTAAAAATCGTAATTAATTATCTTTGGAAATCGTCACCGTGACATAAGCTGCATTGCAATTAATTAGAACGATCATAAGAGTATCGGTGCATCTGTGGTGGCACATATTAATACTGTAATCCAACTGGGTATAGAAGGAGCACAGTTTAATGAGGATTCTCTCATTATTCCTTTCATCTGTCCACGCTTCCTACTGAGCTTAAAAATTCTCACATCCAAATTATCCATACAACCTTTTTTTTTCTGTTTCTTTACACTTCTTGTTCAGACATTTCATTTGTTTTCCCATTTTGGTGCGCTCTTCACTGGTGATAAGATTTAAGTATTTGTGTAAGTACTTAAGAAGAGACTTAAGGAGACAGAGTTTCTTCTTTTTCGTGTCACTCTCGGCTTTGCATCTCCTCTTTCCAGCTGAATTTCCTTCACAGTTTTCCACCGCCTTCTATTCAGCTTCTGTTACCTAACTCGTCTTACTTGCAAAATTCTTGCTTATGTACCATATTAACTAGCGGGGAGGAAAGGTTAAACAACAGCTTTACGCATATTGAATCTAGTCTAAGGTAAATATATGATAATCAAACCTATGTGACGCTATATAGGACGACAACATTTTTGATACATAATCATAGTCAACAAATAGCTTCAGATGGTTATTAACCTGAAAATAATGCAAATGCATTAAAAAAAGGTAATACGTTAAGTGTTTTTTTAGTAAAATTCGTTAAAAATCAGCGGTGAGTCCGGTGTTACTGTCTTGAGAATCGTTGCAGAAGATCGACTCTTTAGCTGCGAAGAGATGATTGCGCGGTTTTTTTTTTTTTGGGACGGGGAATTCCCTGTTTCAGTAGTGCTGTCTCGTGAGAGTTGGTTGTGGTTGTGTGTGTCGCAGTAAGTTGTTATCGTGTGCTAAACCTCAAAATCTGCAATATCTAGAGACTTGTCAGCAACTTCTGGACGAGTGTCAAACGTGATGTATCGAATGGATGCTGACTTTGCCAGTGTTACCTTAAGATCCTTTAGGGCATCAAGATTAGCTGATGCAGTACGGAACAATAGAATCGAAGAAGTGAAATCTCTTATTGCTACAGGTTGTAATGTGAATGAAGGTTCTGTGACCGCATTGCATTTAGCCGTACCGTTTTGTCCAGAAGCAGTAAATCTTTTGATTAAAGCTGGTGCCAATGTAAACGCTGAAAGTGATTCAAAAGTTACCCCTTTGCATTTAGCGGCAGAGAAAGGTGATATTGATTTGGTGAACGAACTTCTCAGGGCAAAAGCTAATGTTAATGCAGCAGATTTTGAAAACGCAACGCCCTTGCATCTTGCAGTCGCTGGCGGTTGGAATCAAGTTGCGGAAGAGCTTGTCAAAGCTGGTGCTAATGTAAATGCCAAAACCATCGAAAATATAACTCCTTTGCACACTGCAGCTGAAAGGGGTAACATGAAAATTGTCGAGTTGCTGATTGCAAGCAAGGCACACGTCAACATAAAACAACGCGAGGGCTTTACGCCGTTGCATAGAGCAATTCAGATGAGGCAAGCAGAAGTAAGTAAGTACTTAATCAATAATGGAGCTGATATTAATGCAAAAGATGACCAAGGCTGGGCCCCAATACACAATGCTGTATACGCTGGTTACCCTGCAGAAGTAGTGATACTTTTACTGTCCAAAGGTGCAAATGTTAACGAAACCGAAAACGGGGGAAGAACACCACTACATTTAGTATCAGAATATGATTTTGTTGATATTATTAAAATCCTGCTAGAACACAAAGCTAATGTAAATGCCACAGATCAGAGGAAGTGGACACCATTACACTCCGCTGCATACGATGGCCTCTTGGAAAACGTAAAAATTCTGGTAGAAAGTGGGGCCACAGTAGATCCTAAGACACATAAGAAAACAACACCACTGCACTTTGCAGCTGAATATTGGCATGAAGAGGTAATCAAATATCTCATCGAGAGAGGTGCAGATGTCAATGCAGCAGACCATACCGGTTGGACACCGCTTCATTTTGCTGTCGACGAAGAGTTCTTCAACTGTCCCTCACACTTGATGGGTTGTTCGGCCGAAAAGAAGAAAGACAGCGCGGCAAAACTGAGAGCAGTGAAGGCTTTAATTGACAGTGGAGCAGATGTGAATTACAAAGCAGACCGAGACGAGGCACCGATACACATTGCGGCAAAATCTGGAAATCTCGGTACTGTGAAATGCCTGTTGGACAGTGGAGCCTACTTTGATACACTAGCAGTTTCGTTTGATGGACAGCAACTTCTGCCGCTGCATTATGCTATGGTCCGAAGAAACACAGATGTAGTGAACCTCCTAAAATTAATTGATCGGCTGTTTGATTCTGTGGAAAAGAAAAAGATTGGCGACACTGAAAGGTGCATCAAAAAAGAGTCAGTGGTAAACTATAGGAGTGTCAAAAACGAAACTCCTTTGATTTATGCCGCATGGAAGGGTTACGCACACATTGTAAACATTCTGACCAAGTACGGTGCTGATGTCAATTTGGCTAGTGCTAATGGTTACACCCCACTACATTATGCTGCAAAATTTGGGCACCATGCTATAGTATGTACTTTGTTGGCTTGTGGAGCAATCTACAATGCTGAAAGCAGAAAATGCAAAAAGACACCTCTGAAGCTTGCAATTGAGAATAATAATTCCAGCATTGTACATTTGTTGGAGCAGACAGGAAACATGTTCGAAGGTGTCAGAAATGGCAACTGTGATGTGGTCAGCACATTGCAGGAAATAAAAGGTAAAATGCCTGCAGAGTTTCAGGCAATAGTTGGCTGCAAGGATGAGAATGGACAAGAATTGGAAAAGATAGCAGAAAGTAATGGACGTCATAACATTACACGCGGAATAAAGAATGTTATGGTAAAAAAACAAAATCTCGCTGGCAAATCAAATGCATAAGGTTTGGTTCTGTTATTTTATTGCATATAATAATTGAGATTAACTTTTTTTATTTGTGTAACATAGACTGTGTGTAAGGATTAATTCTTAGGTTCTGATAATTTTGTTTCATTTTTGAGAAGATGTACGTATTTGTTTAATGTCATTAATTATACTCTTAAAAAGTAACTGGAAATAAATTTTCATTGTTTTTTTGAAGGGCATTGTATGTTTACATCTTGCTAAGCAAAATTAGATACAACTATAAATTTCAGAATACACTTTTATGGAAGGTAATATATAGGGTAGTTGAGTTTAATCTGATAGATGCTGAAAATGAATCCTGCACATGCTATATTTTCTGGCTGTCATGCAACTATATCTCTTTTATAAGCAATGTTACTTTATTTCATTATGAGGGATATAATTGCCTTCCATATATTTTTCAGTTCTGAAGCAGATGGATATCATCTTAGTGAGTTGCAGATAATTTATGCAACCCTGAAGCCATTACTCTGATTTCTGGTCTCGAGAAACAATGGGCTTAGTCTTGAGTGTAAAAAAAAAAAAAAAAAAAAAAAAAAAAAAAAAAAAAAAAAAGGGTTTAATTCTAGATGGGGATACCTTTGGTCCAGGCTGCATTACGACCGAACTGCATATTTATATAATATTATTTCGCCAATAATCATTTGAGTTTATGTTGTAATGCAGCCTGGACCATACGTCACATGACGTCGTATATATCACGTGATCTGTGCGTTTACTACGCAAGGCGGTAAGAGATTGTACCGGTATCCCCATCTAGAATTAAACCGAAAAATGTTGGTATATTTTTGGATATTAACAAATGCTGTCTTGTTGTATTCCATCTTGCCAGTACAGCAAAGTTTAAAATATAATGTTCATACAGTTTTTTCTTATTGTATTTCCATACTTCAAAGATCCATTATTTAAATTTTATATGAATTACAATTGTAATTGCATTGTGAAACACTTTCATATAATTTGTTCTTATTACATTTTAATACTTCAAGACCTATTATTTAAATTTTAAATGAAACTTACAATTATTATTGCGTTCTGAATCACTTTCTTATGAGACCATTCCTGTATAACATTGTTTCTGAACCTTTGGTCCATGAAGATGGTTCAGGTGATCCTAGGGCACAATACTAGAAATTTAGATACCACATTCGTACTGCATAAGGCTGTGAGCCCAACTTTTTAAAACACGAATATATTAACGAGCAGGCAAAAATCTGGCATTTCCAGGATGAGGGTAGGGCAGAATCATGCCTACAATACTTTCTTTAATCATTTCCATTTGGCACCAAACACCGTTCGTCTAAAGATGAAGTATGTGAGTGTTTCTTGAGGGTTTTGTAGTAGGCTTGAGAGAGTGCAGTAGGTGGTAGGGTTTATAACATAAGTGGTGAAGTAAACTAAAATAAAATAAAATTGTAAGCTCTATTTTCCTTTATTTCATTTTGTTTTCAGTTCGGTGGTATAATGTAGCAAGCATTATTATTCATTTGGTTACTAAAAATTAAGTCGGTTCCATATGGAATGTACTTTTAATTGTTCTCTTGTAGTTTCATAACTATGTTTCCATAGGAATTCAAAACATTCTTTTACATTTAAAAAAAAAAAAAAAAAAAAAAAAAAAAAAAAAAAAAAAAATTAGGCCCCAATAAATTACTGGTCTGCATCACAATTTTTGGCAATTTACTGGTTCCTGGGCTGAAAATGGTTGAGAAACACTGCTCTATAATGTTAATAGTTTATTTTTCAGATTTCCATTGTATTTCAACACAATCACGGCAGAATTACCAAAATTATGTGATAGCTAATAAATTAATGAAGGGTAACTGATGATTAAAAATTCATTTAAATCTTTTCTAAACCTTACTATGACTTAAAACAGCATGAAATGAAAGTGAACTTAAGCTTATCATCATTTCAAAACTTGCACATTTTTCATTTAAACATCAGCATTTAAGTGTCTCCAAGTTCTTTAATTTTTTTTCTATATTAAGTAAGCTATTAATATTGATTTAAAGATTGTAATTCAAACTTGTGTTATTCATTTTGTATTTCTGTAAACTTGTAAGTCATAAAAACTGACATTTTAGTGTGCCTTTTCATTTGAAAACTTTTGTTAGTATTTAGCAATTAGTATTAATTTTGTAACTATTAAACATTGTATTACTTAGATATGAATTTTTAAAAATAAAAATGACTTCATCAGCTCATTCATGTAATGCAGACTGTCTTTATTCCTTTGTACAGTGTGACTTCTAATTCAATATGACTAACTGTTCACAGATGTCTAACATTGTGTCACATGGTATAACCATCAGGGATTGTGCTACAATATTTTGAAATTCATTATTACAATGTCAGACTTAATATTTTAGATCTGTTACCAATAATGGGGCACGGGGGGGGGGGGGGGGGAGTGGAACCTGAATAGAATGAACAGGTGAGGATTTATAAACAAGACAGTTGATTTATATTCACCACTTCATCAGAGAGTTAAGCATTTAAACAAAAATGAGTTTTGTGTTGTCCAGATATTAGCGGCATAATTTTGCAGCTTAAAATTTTTGTAAGGCATATATAAATCACAGAAAACATAACAGTTCCAAAAATAGCCAAGACTGCAGTTTAAAAAAATGGTGATTTGTTTCGAAATTGTATTTCTTTGTTTAGAATACAACTTGTTTGAAAACCTTGGCAATAAATGGTAATGTGATAACTTTTTTTACATGAATTAGCTTGATGTTATTTCCTGGAATTAGTGCAAAGGATTTTGATCCTTCCATTGTAGTTCTTCTGTGGAAAATAAGACAGAAGTTCCAATTTGTATTGATTAATAATGATTTGGTAGAAACTTTGTATCAGGAAACTTGTGCTTTTTTTTTTGGGGGGGGGGGTAATTTAAGGGTGAGGGCTACCATCGTTTTGTGGTCCAATATTATTTTGTGTTAAGTCAGTGTGTGAGAAACATACCACGAACATGCCTAGCGAGTACAGAAATGTGCCTAAAAACACATTCAGCATGGCTAGCGTGACAGGACCCGTCTCTCTACTATACATAAACATGATGCTGCAACAGCGATGGTGTTCCTTAGCATTAAACAAAGAAAATTAATTCTTAGCTATAAAATAAAAACTTTGAAAATAAGGGTGGGGGGGAAGTGGCGTATGCAGTATAAAAGTTAGCATTTTTGTTATTTTCTTGAGTAGGATTGTCGTTATTCATTTTATTTTTTAAACATCTTTATTTCATTAATCAGATTTGTTATACACAGATGCAAGTTGAGAAACTGCACATATCTATTTTTCTTTTTAGATATATGCATTTTACAAGATTTTACAAAAATTAATGTTTCTTTTCATTTCAACATTCTTAAATGTCACTCAAATTACATGCCAATGCAGATGGTTGGTCATCAACAGCAGTCCATTTTTATTTTTCACTCGCTGGTAAAGTTTCTCCTTGAAAATTTTCTTTGGTCAGTTTCTGTTTAATCTGTAGAGATGTTTCGCTCAAAAACCGTAAATGCTCATTGAGTGTGTGTGTGTGTGTGGGGGGGGGGGGGAGGATATCTCTAATGTGTTCTAGTTTCTTTAAAATTGTCACAAAACCATTATTCATGTTATAGCACTTTAAGAAAACTGCCGGAATGCATTGTGGCTAACTCAAAAAGGCCACAATGAAAAATTCGTGTCTTGTCCAGATCGCATTCTCCGCACATAACGACTCACATTTTTCTTTTTTTTTAGAGCCTTGTAACACAACAGATAAGAAGAATCATAGATATTAAATGCACCCTGGACTGATTCATCGTGAACACAAAACGTTAAGACACTGATAAGCCAAGAAACCAGAAGGCGTAGCAGTCTTTTTATATATATATTTTTTTGCTCAATGAGCGTTTTTGGTATATGAGCGTAACAGAGACGAACCAGCACTGTACACGTTTGTGGTTTTGGTATACTTTGGGACCATTACACGCTGGAACTCTGAGGGGATATTCAGTATGGCATTTGTGCAGATTGTTTGGAATATTGCAGTGGATGGGTGAATATCGCGTGGCCATAGTTTAGACCCACTTTAAAGCCAACAATCTGTGTACGGTTGCTGTCGAAAATTTTGTTCACATTTCAACATTTGTCGTTTAAGTGACGCATGGAGTGAAAATTTAATTAAAAATGGGTACAGACGTTCTGTACAACATGAAAACCCACATACAGGCGCCAACCAAAAATCGAGGACTGAAGATAACATTGAACAGTGTACGAGAAAATCCACGCCAGTCTGTACAAAAAGCATCGTCCTTGGGGCTGCCAAAAATAATTATGCATTAAATATTAAGCACAGATATCAAACTCAACCCTTTCAAGGTTCAACTGGCTTACACCACGTGATTACAGATTGTGCAAGGATTTTTGTGAAAACATGTTGAAACAATTTCGAACTGTAAACTTAATTTGGTTCAGGGATGAAGCAAATTTCAATCTTAATTGATATTTCAACATGCAAAACTGCCGCTACTGGGCACTTAAAGGTCAAAACCCAAGATTGAAACACCAACCAGCCCTGCATAGCCTGAAACTAACCATTTGGGCAGCCCTGTCCACCAACGGATTAATTGGCCATTTATCTTTCAAAATTCCTATGTGACGACCATAACTGTTGATTGTGATTCTTACCACAGCATGATAAATTAATATTTTATCACTAGACTTGGAGAGCGTCAGTCATACAGTTTGACACACCTCACACAGTGGGAGCCACCATGAAAATTTTATGCAAATAATTCCGTGGAAAATTGGAAAGTCGATTTGGCAACATTGAGTGGCCACCCAGATTGGAGGATCTCACCCCCGTGGACTTTTTTCTGTAAGACACCTTAAGCGAAATGTGTAGGATAGCAATCTGATGGATATATTGGAATTAAGAGGAAAATATCGACTGAGAAGTGAATGCCATTCCATAATCACTACTCGAACGTGTCGCTAAGAATACCATCGAAAGACTCGGTGCGGGTCCATTGATATGGAAAACAAATAGATGGTGATCTGATGACCAATATATAATTATTTTTAACTTACAGCACTCTCTTATTTCATTTACAAATCTGAAATCTGCCACAGGACTCCCTACATGTCAGTATTAAGACTGAGTGTTCAGGATTTTCCACTACAAAAGACAGTAGGCAGTATGCATATTGTAAGTACACCAAGATTTCTAAACATATTGCTGCACGATATTCTGGGGCTTGTTCCACAAATAATGAGCTAGCTTTCATTTTATCGCGACAGATGCCCGAAGGCAATTTACGTACCACTAATTTTCATGATTTAATGATGTTCACTGAAGAATATAACGGATCTGGGCTATGAAAGCTACACCGTGACCTTGATTTAATATTGTGGGATGGTATAATATTAAAATACTTTAGCTGGACTGGTTGAAAATAATATCAAGTAGACTACAGAAATTACCACAGAGTATACTTGGTACCCAACACATTCACAGAAAAGATTCACTGGAAAACGGGAAGTGGGCCAAGAGTGGTGGATATGCATTGGGTACATGTTGGTGATACGTAAATAAATACTGGACAAAGAACGGGAATGTGGACAACGAAAGGGGAGCTTGACTATAAATTGTGATACAAGAGACTGAGTGATACAGTATTCATTCACAGCTGAGATATCCAGGAACAGGTATAAATTATTGAAGCAGGTTATGAACAAGAAATAATGTGTAAAGTGAACAAAGTAATAATGTGTAAGCTGGTCTGTAATGGAACTCAAAGAATTAGCATAAACTTTACCTGTATAGATATCTCATTTGTAAGGAGTTATGCTGTATCTAACAAATCTTATATCTTTAAATGAGCTATTCTTGTATATATATTTCGGATCTCGGAAACGGCTATGACGATTTGGATGAAATTTGATATTTAGATAACGTTTTGACTTTTAAGATTACCTAAATACTTCCCTACAAAAAAGCGAGTCTACAAAATACGAACAATTTTTTCGCTCTGTATCTCGAAAACGGCACTTCACCATCTTGTAGACAATTCAGGTTCCAGAAAGCCTACAAATAGTTTCTCTTTGATTTCAAAGAATATTTAAACCAACAGTTCTTGTATACTGGCTGACTTGTGGAAATATTAACACTGCAAGTTTAATTGTAAAACATTTAAAATTTATCATTGGTTTTGTCACAGGTGATACTTTACAGAAACTTCTTTGAAAATAATATTACGGGTACCAGTTATAAAGTAATCATTGTTTACTTTTTGACCATAAAAAGTGGTTGTTAGTTTGTCATTAAATAATACCACGTGAGGTATGAACATAGTTTTATCGGAGTCAATGAATTGAGCACTGATAATGTTCTATCATCACCGTGACGTCACAATCCGATTATGAACTCGACGAAACATATCGAAAATAGAGAATAAATGTTCTTGATATCTCACTTGGTTTTCGAGATATAGCATGTCAAAAATCAGTTATAGGTATAACTCCTTGTGTTTTTGGCGATGTTTCTTCTGGTCCAGGCCGTATTTCAACCTAACAACAACCATCAGGTACAAAATGAAATATTGAAAGTACATTTCCACCGTATAGACAAAGTGGTTTTGGTGGATTTTTTTTGGTCCAGGCCGGATTTAATCCTAACCTCTTCACTTAAGATATCAGAAAAATAAATTCTTTATTTTCGATTTGTCTCAACGAGTTTCATACGAATTCATCATCAAACTTGGCTATGTTGAAATTTATCTTCTGGTCTAGGTCGCATTTCAACCAACCATGTCGAATTTTGAGATACGATATCTCGAGAACAAAGCGAGATATAAAAAAAAATATATTTTTTACTTTCAATTTTTCTCGTCAAGTTACATAAGAATCCATCATCAAGGGTTATCGTAGAATCCCCGAATTACCACAAATCTCGCACCATTAATTAATTTCTGACTAGCATGAATATTTCTATTTAACATAATAATAGCATTTTTCTTTGAAAACAATTTATGAGACGGTCTCGCAGATGGATCTAGCAAATTGGATGAAATTTCATATGTAGATAACGTTTTGCTTTTCAAGTTTTTAACACGATTTTTTTAAAGTAAAAAGTAGTAATTTTTGTATTTGGTTTCTCGAAAATGGCTCTAACCTCATTACGTAGAAGGTTCAGGTACCAGTAAGCCTACTGATGTTAGTTAAGCTTCTCTTTGGTCAACTGTGCACCTCAAAACACCTAGGAAGCCTTCAAGCCTTTTACTTTAGTCAAACTTTACTCAAAATCTTGGATATTGAACAGAAATCGAAAGATGTCGAGCGAAGATCGGTCACCCAGGTACTATATTGAGGTAAGTATGAATAGAATGAATACTTTATACTTTTTCAAATTCTATTTATAACTAAGAATGGTAGTATAACTGCAGAAAAATATTATGTATATTTTACTCTGCATTATGTAATCAGGTATGCCCAGATTATGCAACCTTACAAAATTATTAATTAGTCCTCAATGTTGGTATTGCCCACAGAAATTTTCAAACTGCATTGAGAACAATCAATCTGCAGACATGAAATCACGTGAATAGCATGGAAACAAACATTTACCTACACTCACCATAACAAAAACTACTACAAGTATCACATATTTGTCAGCCAAACGAATAGATGAAAAGTGATGCCAAGACAGAGTAGAAAATTTTCTAGAGTTTCTCGCACGAATGCTCTGAAGTAGATATGCACCACAAAGAGTGGTTACTGTATAACATACTTCAAAAACGGACATGGTTCAAATCTGATCGGAATTTTTTTTCAACTATATATACTGATTGAGCAGCCAGGTAGCTCAACGTTTAACAGCTCTAAGTGGAGATCAAAAGGTTTCCCATCTTGGCAGGGAGTTTCATAGGCCCTTAACCAGACCTTTACCTCTGGCGAAGCTAGCCGTGTTATATTAAGTACACCAGAAAGCTTCCGTGGTTTGGATTCCACGTTAAACTGTAGGTCCCTGTATGTGGTGGGATTACTGGGTTAGGTTAGGTAAATGGGAAAGAACTTCGATACCAGACTAAGTCGAGCACCTTTCGGAGGATCCGACCAACTTTGGCGTTGAATACAAAGCTCGTTTTTTATGTTGATAACTATAATACTAGGCTATAAGTTGTCCTCAAATTGGTCCCGTCCTAATTTCCTCACCTTTGGTCCAGTGCCTTCTTAAATTAATTACACATCCAACCATAATAATAAAAAATGTGTGTAAATTTGTAGGAATCTTTTTTTAGTTGAAACAGAATAATCTTCAAATGGTCTGTTCAATTCAGTTGGTCCAGTACCAATTTGTAAATTTAACAACCAAGGGTTTTGAGTTTTTTTATGCACGGACACCAAATACTTCGAATATGCAGTCCACAGAGAGGAGTCACTTCACTCGAAGATTAAGGTGGAGACGCTTTGAAATGCATCAGACCGATGCTCTTCCCCAGTGAGTGACCACAGAACACTTTATACACTAGGAAAGCCCCATTTTTTATAGATGTGAATATTTCATAATTTTTTTGTGTTAAAATCAACAATCTATAAATTACTAAATGCATAAGTTATGTGTTGGGTTGTGATCACATCTTTCCTTCCGCCAAATGTCCCGCCTCTCACAGGAATAAGATTCATCCACAAAATATTGTGCAATTTGTTTTGGTGTTTTTTACGTGTTCATCTCGCCCTAATGCCTTCATCTGTGATGGGTTATCTTTCCCCTTCCTATCTTATTTTTAGTGCCCAACGGCAGTTTCTTTGTTTCCATTATCCATAAATGCATAAGTCAACTTAATAACTGATGTAAATATATTAGTATAAAATGACATTTTTAACAAAAAAAACTGACATCAAAAACAAGAAAAAATCTATTCACTAAACCATTATAAAGTGGAAAAATAAATCTTGGTAATAACTACTAGCAATTGATTGCATTGACTATCCAATTATTTGGTGTATGAAATACTCTCGGGTGACTAGCCGAGTCAAGGATGCGTTGTCACACGATATTTCGGCATCTAAATTCATGGTCGCCATCTTCACCAGAAGATGAATTTAGATGCCGAAATATCGTGTGACAACGCATCCTTGACTCGGCTAGTCACCCGAGAGCATTTCATACATTCTCAACACCGAGAAAGACTTCATTCAATTATTTGGTGTGGTTTAGTGCCATATTTTATCATTCTTACCAATATCTTTTCTTTTTATAATGATTACTTCATACTTTAGATGCCCTTTGAAGTCCGTGCCAATCCTTTTACTGACAGACATCCTAAAATCCAGTTTGATTTCTTTCCAGTATAGAACAAGTAGCCGATATTCTGATATGGACAAAGAATTTTTCCACAAAGATGCCAGTTGTCAGTTCGCATGAATAGTGAAAAATTATAATACTTGACAAATCCAGTAATCTATGTCGAAATTGAATCAGACACATTACTAATATCATATATATTATTTCTATAAGGTGATTTTTTGTCACAAGCCTGTATCTTCCTTCATACTTCACCGAAATCAATGAATGAGGTATCATTTTAAAGCTTATGATCTTCCCTTTGGTCACATCATATTTTAAGAAATGAAGTTTTCGGAATTCGGCCCTTAAAGGGCGAAAATGTCAATATTTCTAAAATGCTGTTTTCTGTGTTATGATTCAAATATCTTCCTGGATACATATCTGAGATCGTTTAATGAAGTATCATTTTAAAGATTAAGATATCCGCTTTAGTGACGTCATATATTAAGACAGAAATTTTTCGGAATTCAACCCTTAAAGGGCAAAAGTATCAATATTTTTGCAATTCGTTTTTGTGTCACGAGCCATTTATCTCCCTTAATATCTAACCGACATAGATAAATGAGGTATCATATTAAATATTAAGGTCTCCGCCGTGGTAACATTATATTTTAACAAAGGAATTTTTCGTAATTCGACCCTTAAAAGGCAAAAATGTCAATTTTTCTAAAATGCGTTTTTTGTATCTCGAGCCATTTATCTCCCTGGATATCTAACCAAAATCGATAAATGAAGTAGGAATATAAGGAGTAATGCATCATTTTTGTGAAATCATATTTTAAGAAAGAATGTTTTTGGAATTCTACCCTTAAAGGAAAAAAGTATAAATTTTTCTATAACCGATTTTTGTGTCACGAGCGATTTATCTCCCTTGATATCTAACCGATATAGATAAATGAGGTATCATATTAAAGAATAAGGTCTCCGCCGTGGTAACATTATATTTTAAGAAAGGAATTTTTCGTATTCAACTCGTAAAAGGCAAAAAAGTCAATTTTCTAAAATGCGTTTTTTGTGTCTCGAGCCACTTATCTCCCTTGATATCTATCCAAAATCGATAAATCAAGTACGATTGTGAGGAATAATGTCTCAGCTTTGCTGACATCATATTTTAAGAGAGAAGTGTTTGGAATTCAACTATTAAAGGGAAAAAGTATAAATTGTTCTACAACGTATTTTTGTGTCACGAGCCTTATATTTCCCTTGATATATAATCGATATAGATAAATGACAAATCGTATTAAAGACTAAGGTTTCTGCCGTGGTAACATTATATTCCAAGAAAGGAATTTTTTGTAATTCGACCCATAAAGCGCAAAAATGTCAACATTTCTAAAATACGTTTTTTGTGTTTCGAGCCATTTATCTCCCTGGATTTCTAACCAAAATCGATAAATGAAGTAGGAGTATGAAGAGTAATGACTGAACTTGGTGACATTATATTCAACCTTACTATTCATCGCATTTTATTCGCGAAATTTTCGCACGGGTCGTCTAGTTTTTATTTAAATCCGTTTTGAATTTTGGGTATATTATTTCCAATATTTAGATAGCCAGTCCTCAGAAGAAGCGTTTTACTGCAGATAGTGGAAATTTGATCTGTATGTTGGTAGCTGAACTATCTTTCAACCACTTACAGACACGCGATTGCTGCCAACATATCCGATACCAAGTGCCCCACCACCTCCAATTTTTTTATCGCATGATATTTAACTAGACATAAAAAGGTGTGGACAAATATGACAATTACAAGCTTGTACAATATTACAGCTCTCTATCCATTTAATTGCATTGATCGATGCAACCACTAGGATCAAACCAGTGAACCTATCATTTATGTTATTAGAAATACACAATTCAATTTTTCTATTCTGGATGGCATATTCAGAGATTATACGTTCTGCAATTTTAGCTGGTCGACTTCCACTCCCTGCATTGCTACCCCCACCCTCCACACCCCGCTCAATCCTGTCGGGTGGTAAGCACGGATGAGTGTGAATCTGATATTGCAACATGTCTCACCTCTAACAGGACACCGTCCGTTATTTTTGTGTCAATTTTGTTTACAAGCAATGTGTGCCAATGATGGTAAATAACCCAATAAATACTTTTTAGTGTAAAAACAACATTTCATGCTCACATGATAGCGCCACATCCTAGTACTACATGTCATTGCTTCGGCCAGACTACTACTAGGGCAAACTGCATCCAAACCTCCCACAAGACCACCAGCGTGACTAGTAGAACAAGTAAGACACACGCAAGTGCAGTTTGCCCAACAAGTAGTTTGGCCGAAGCTTTGGCAGAGGACACGAATATCCAGGGGGCACAGAAACGATTTATTCTAGCATTTGCTTGTGTGCACTTACCCTAGAGTCAACTCAAAACATTCATGTACAGTTTTCAATATAGTGCCTTTTTTTTTTAGTTTTGCATGGTAATACAGTAGAACTCCAATTATCTGAACTCCGACTATCCGAATCACTTAAGCGATGGGGAAGACGTGTCACTTGAGGAAATCAGAAACATTCTTTTGAAAATTCCTGGATGTTCAGAAGTTAGTGCCGAAGATATAGGAGAGTGGATGGTGTGTGATTCGTCAGATCCTGGGTATGAAATTCTAAATGATGATGAACTTGTTGAAAGTGTGAGAGAAGAAAGTGTCGAGGAAGAAGATGACCTTAATCTCGAAGTTGAAGCAGACACGGGACCATCAGCTAGTCGAGCATTTTCTGGCCTTGAAACTGTGTTGAAGTTGATGGAGCGTCAGCCCGAGTGTTACCACATGCAACTTCTCACTGTCAAGTGGATGAATACAGTCAAACAGCTTACTATGACAGATGTTCAGCAAGCAATGACTTATTTACAGTACGATACATACATACCGTACTAATGTGCAGCACTTGTAAGTGCACTTAACATGCCTTTTAATTTAATTTAATTAATTAAAACTTTTTCTTTATAAATAGTTTTTCTCCCATTTTCAACATATATACAGTGATTAATTAAAATAGACCCTTTTTCAGAAAAATCCAACTATCCGAATTTTTGATTTTCCGAATGGGGTCCGGTCCCAATTGATTCGGATAATTGGAGTTCTACTATAGTTTCATTAAAGCTATTGTGCAATCTTTTGTTCATTTGCATAAGTTCTAATATTTTTATGATATACAAGAACTTTTCTGATTAAATAATCACTGGTGGCCAGACTGTAATTGGAGGGGGGGGGGGGGAATGAGAACATTTTCCAAAAATCTATTCTACTTTTCTGTCTATCATTTATATGAAATACCTCTTCGAGGTTTAATCAGTAATTATGTGGTTAAATGAAATATTCGGTCTCCTACACACCAGTAATTTGTTTAAAGTTTGCTGAAATACTTTTGAATATACCAAGTACCACAATACTCTTTAAACTCGTGTTTAGTTTACATTGATAAACCAAGAAAAATGTTCACTAGCCAAACACAAGGAATGACATATTAAGTGACATACTGGCAAAAATAATCTTTGAAAACAGAAAATAAAAATATTTTAGAATCACCTTATTGAATCAGACTAAGAAACAAAACTAATTAAAAAAATCCAAGGTTTTCTTGTAAACATTTATTTGCATATTCTTAAAATACAATACTGCTAGATTAAAATTAATATTCTTTGAAAGCACCAAGAATCATCCATTATAAAATATAAGAATAGTAATTTAAGTTACAGAAAGAACTCAAAACATAGATGTTACACCAAATTAAGCACCAAGAATGCCAAAAAAATTTAGATTCAAGTAAGTGGAATTGTCAAGAACAAGACATCCACAGTAACAGTTCACTGAATTATATCTGTAACAGCCATATATTTTAAAATTCAAGTAAATTATCTAAACATGTCACTTCGAATAGTATACCTTGATGAAATTGTATTTTTATTTCAAACTTTCCCAAAATAAATTTAATCTTGCTGCTGAATGTGATTATTTTCTACAGAAAACTAGAATACAGTAAACTTTAAAGATACACAAATTTTACCATTCCAAGGTGTCGGTCGGGAAAAGTATGCAACTGTCATTTCTCGGCCATAATTGCTTACTACAATACATATTTTCAGTCATCTTTATTTACCACAGAATGATTTCCTTGAGTTCTATTTAATTTATATGTCTGAGGTTACAAATAATTTGAAACTATGTTATTTTAATCTCAGATCACTAAAGTGTAGTACAATCAGCTACAAAACATGGCTAATCTCAAAATATTGCCTCAATTTCCACCTTATGGATACAGTTCGCATCTTGTCCCATTAAATCATACTGATAGCAAATTAACAGAACAAGTGTATTATGGGCCTTATTTGTGCTTCAAAATATTCAAGATGATAATCTGCAGTTAAAGGATAACGAACAACAGTATGCTTAAAGCAACAGGTTTTATCAGTTAACTATTTCTGAAAGAACTGTTTAACCAAACTGATCAGAAAGTTAGCAATGCGGAACATAAAGCAACTGGTGGTTAGTGGACTGCAAATTAACAGTTAATTAATCAGCACACAATATTTTGTACATAAGAGTATTTACATAGTTTAGCACATTTCATTCAGATTATTAATAGTATATACAGTCTATGTACAAATTATGGAAGGACATACTGTAGAAACGGGCAATATCCAATACTCGGTTTGATGTACGGTCTTGTTCCAGAAGACCGACAGAAACCTCTCGCGACACATCTTGACACCAGACACTCTTCTCTTAAAATAATAATACTGTCTCAGTCGAAGTGCTTCCTGGTTAATCGTACAAAGTCAAACTGGCACTGCATTTCATGACGGTTAGTTGATGTTAAGAACAATAAGTCCTACTCCAAATACAAACTATCACTGCAATAAACAAACCTAACACCAGGAAGCTAGGACTAGTCTACAATATATAATTTACTATAAATAACTATTGTACTCAAAATTAATCTATTAAATGCTGGATCTACTAACATATGTTGAGGCCTGGGTACTTGTCGGCAGTAACCGTCCAGCGACGCCGTTTGCTTTCAGAGAGAGTATTAATAATTTCTTTTTACACTGTTCATAGAATGACAGAGGGCGGTTTGTACTACAAAATATGTTGATAAGCGAACGTTTTACAACAAAATAAAAGAATGCAGTGGGAAGACGAAGCACCACACATGTAACAATAGTCTATGACTCTCAGTAACCTCCTTTTATAAAAATAAGTGTGGAGGAAGAAATGTTATAAGCGTTTGGAACAAAATATTTTAAATTGGTAGTAACTGCTTAAAAAGGTATTAAAAAAGCAGTTGTAAAATTAGCTCCAGGTAAACATCTTAAATGTTCACTGGTTTTTATTTGTTCATAATACCTAAATTCCACATAATTTTAAACAAGCATAAGTGGCAAGATAAAAGTTTTTTCAACTTAAAAAAAAAAAAAAAAAAAGCTTTAGAACTGGTTCCATCAATGTGGATTACAGCCCTCTAACATAGCACGAATTAGCAAGACATTTTATGAATGTAATTCTTGTCTGCTGCCAAAATAAAAATAACAAACACCACTGTTAAATATTGGCACACTAACACGTAAGGGTTACTCACCATAGCAAGAGCTTCATCCCTACGACATATTAACTTATTTGGAATACTACAAATTATGATTACAGCCGAAAAATTTCTCGTTACAGTAAAAAGCTACTGAATTACTTCACCATAAAAACAAGGCACAAATTCAACAAAACCTTGAAAAGCGGGAAAAACAGAAGCACGATTAACATTGCCACATTCTTATTCTTTACATATAAACTTGTACTGTTAGAATGATGTGCTATTTCTGCCTATGTAGTAAAGTTTGATAACAATGCTTCCTGCACAATTCAAAAATGTTTATAAGCTCATTATATGATTAAGTGAGTCAGACAAAATATAAACAGTTGATTGACTCTGGCCGTGGAAGCTTACGATTACAAAATATAAACAGTTAATTACAGCAAGAAAAAAGACTTTCTTGTTTATATCAGAGTAAATCCAATCATTGTGAAAATTTCATAGAATGCAGGACTGTAGCAAACTTAATCAGATTACTAATAAAAACAGCCAGGCTCTTTCCTGTGCAAAATAAATGTACCAAAAACTACTGAAATAAAATGGAATGTGAGCCAATAGGTTGTGAGGTTATACTGTTGCACTAATGCAGACTTATGAGAGTAAGGTGAACCAGCGTCTGAATGATTGACAGTGGCGAAGCGACTGTCCAGAAATTAAATTTGTTATTTGAAAAACAGCAACCGATATCGTTTAGAACGACCGACGGTGGAGCCGACAGCTACCGGAGACGGTTACAGGAAGAGCACGAGGAGCTCCTCGCACGCGGGGCTCACAGCAGCCCACCCTTGCGGCCGAACAGGAGCTGGCTGACGGTGCCCAGCGTGCCGCCGCCCCCCGCCGCCACCTGGGGGCGCGCCGAGGGCACCACCCCCAGGTCGGGCCTCACCGCCACAGCCTGTCGCCTCAGCGGGGGTCTCCCCGCGGGGCGCTCGTCCAGCGCCCCCGTGCCGGGCCGGGCGGGCACCCCCAGCGGCTGCCGCGGGGGAGGTGTCGTCTCCCTCTCCTGCCGAGTGGCGGCCGCGGGCTGCGTCTTGAGGCAGGTCAGCTGCGCCATAGGGCTCTTGAGCTGGCGACGCGTGTAGAGGGAGCCCTGCAGGGCAAGCGGCGACACCGGAGCCGACGTCGTCGCCGCCAGGATCGTGTCCAGGCCGATGCGCTCCAACCTCTCCACGATGCGTATTCCCGACAGTGCCTGTTAGCAGATCCTACGTGTTAATGGGGTCGTATCAGTCAATCGTGCAGAGGTGCCAGTACCACAACTTTAATTAATTAGTTATGACAGAAGGATAAACTCTTGTTAGCATTAGAAATAAAGATTCAATATAATATTACAGTAGAGTCGATAATACCAATATCAATGGTCCCAACAACTTTTTAATTTTTCTGTTGTTACAAATTGCGCACTACTTTACAGAAGTGTAAACAGTTTCTATTTACATGTATACAGTACATAACAGGATAAGTTTGCACTTGTTTTGTTTAGAAATTCCACTAATAAAGAAATAGGCACACTGAGTTTTTACTTTGCATTTGTATTGTATTATTGCCGCAATATTCTCGTTGCCAACCACAAATTCACTTTGATGCTGAATGTTTGTTATAACCGCTCCACCCAGGTCCAGTGTTTGCACTGCTCGATAGTCCTAGCAATCCCAAATCTTAATTCTTACTATCCATAACACTAAAAATAAGATAGGATAGGGAAAATAAACAGAAACCCGTCACTTACCACAGATGAAGGCAGGAGGGCGAGACACGTAAAAACACAAAAACAAAGGAATTGCACAATATTTCGACTTCAGTCTTAATCATGTGGGAGGCGAGACATATGGCAGGGGGAAAGATGTGTTCATATCCCAACCCGCCACATGAATCATGTGTCTCGCCCTCCTGCCTTCATCTGTGGTAAGTGACGGGTAACTGTTTATTTTTCCCTATCCTATCTTATTTTCAGTGCCTCGCGGCAGTTTCTCTGTTTCCATTATCCAATTGTATCCATAACACTAAGTATCCATCAAAACCACCCATTAAATGATTTTAGTATCAAATGACAAAACTCGCGTGTATTTGATTCTTGGCTCGCGCCCAAGATGAATGTTGCTAATTGCTGGTTTATTCAATTCTGGCAAGACAACTTCTCCAGCTGCAGGAATTTCACCAATTGTATCTTTTATTAACACTTACAATGTGACTTCAGCACAACCAACCGAAAGCAAAGCAAAATACCACCGAACGCCACAACACATGTTAAATCTCACCTACTTTTCCTATTTTAATATTTTTAATACACTAATTATAACCTCACTATAAGAGACACCAATAGCATTAGTTATTTTTTTAGCATTCACGATACCTGAAAACCTAATACCAAACTCATACGATCAAAGCAGCTTGGTGCATTAACAACACACTAGGGTAATCTCTCTTCCGGAGACCAAACTACCACTTTCAAAATTATCTCTTTTAAATTCTGATCCTCGGATATACTCCCATTGGCAATTAAAAATACTTATTTTCTCACATCATATATAAAATAATTCCAAACATCAGTTCAACTTAACAATATAAATTTGCAGCAAAGATATTCACCATCATTATTTTTTGCTTCTTTGTTCCTTGTCTTTACATGTTAATTTTGGTGAGTATAACCTACTTTTAAATATAGAAACTATTCCTCAGCGCAACCTATCGGAATGAATAGAAACCTTTAGCACCACCTTGATGACATTCCGTGTGAATGTGGCCTGGACTGGTCCAGTGGTTTGTGCACGATGAAGGGGTTTAAGCATGTCTAGGATTTTATTTATAAAGATAATACTAATATGACTGAGAATGGTATGGCATAAGAACCAATACAAAATGCACTTTTATGAATCTCCTCTTTTCCTTGAATTGCATCCTATCAGAAAAGTTTTGAAAATCATAAAATGCCCTATTTTTTCTTTTACTTATGGAGTATAGATTTCCATATTCCATAATTTCTAAAATCATTCCATGCCTTTAGAAATCAAAGATTAAACATATAACTTATTTCCAACTGCTACCAATTTCAAACTGTAGCTGTATGTGGATTAAATTAAACACAAATACAGGCTGGATATTTAACTGATATGGACTTCATCAAACATAATGATAAACAAATATAAATATCAACAAACAGTACGATGTAATAACTTTATATTCATCCCACAACTTGAAATAAAGAACAAGAAAACTTTGAAAATGCGGCCAAAATAGCAGTGACTACAGCCAAAAACAAAAATTACAACTCGATAGTGGTTTATCGTGTCTAACCTTCTTTTCTTGTCTGGAAAGTGCGAGTTTGCCCGTTCGCTTCGACTTCCTGGGCACGGCGGACTTTTCTGCTTCTGCTGTGAATGTCCTCCTGAATAGATCGGCTCCACTTGACAGAAATCCTGTGTAAATTGTAAATCAGAAATAAATATCACCACAGAAACTATAAACAATTTAGGAACAAACGACACAATCAACACATTTCTAATCACGTTCTGGATCTACTTCTGATACTGTTGGCTTGTTAGACCTGCTCAAGTGCTGTATTTTGCATTCACTTAATTTTTGTGTAATTTGAGTAAATAACTGAATACCACGATCAGAATGGCCAGTCGTCAGGCCCAATGTCTGATCCTGACACGACAGTCCAACAAAGTACAATGAACAAACTTTTTGGAGTTTTTCTCGGAAGATTTATTAGAAACAAAGTCAATCAAATACAATTAAAACATTGCCACACCACACCGAAGCGAGGGAAAAGGCCCGCGCTGGTGGGCGCCTTAAGGCCAGAGGGCAGAGTTCTGCAGAGTGAGCTGCAGCAGGCAGAGGTAAAGGATGGGGTCACAGGACAGGACTTTGCACAGCCACGAATACAAGCAGTCTGCAACACACAGAGCACAGTTCAAGACAGCTTCACAAAACACTGGTGTGGGTTGTTAGCCTTTTTTTTTTTTTTTTTTTTTTTACGAACTTTCGAAAATGCTCACTTTCTGGTACACGTGCACTGCCAAATGCAGTGGTGGGGGTGGGGTCTATCAGATACAGCACTTCTCATTAGGGGGGGGGGGGGAAATTGGGATGGCATCGCATTCAGAACCTACCTGAAACTATTACTAGCCTGTCGAAATTTGGATTAACTGCTTCGTTATAACTTCCTCTTCATGTTTTGCACTCTTATTTTACAGAAAAGTCACCACAAATTAAAGTAAAATGCCGAAATATGAGAGAGAGACACAGCAATTAGATGCAGACAGCTCTGCAAAATCAATGGTAATCTCTTGAAATGTTGCTTAGATCCTTAGTTGTAATTTTTTTTTTTGCCGCTTCAGCTTCCCTCCATTGTAAAAAGAAACACACAATTTACAAATAGAAAATATACGTGCGAGGTGAAGCGCTATGTTCTAGACATCGCCACCCTAATCGATACAAGCAATCCAACACAATCGATTGCTTCCACTGTAAACAAAAACACAATTACCGACATGGATGCTGCAGAACCAAATTTTCATCCCCTCCCCCCCCCCCCCCCCCCTGGTTCAGGCCACATTTCAATCTACCCACGAACTCTATTACAAGAAGAAACTGTTTAGGTTGATATGATGCCTGTACAGATAATTTTTATGTCATTTTTGCAGTGTTGCTAGCATTTTACAGTTGCATAGCCTCTCATATTTCAGCATTTTTAATTTAATTTGTGGCAACTTTTCCGTAAAACAGGAGTGCAAAATGTGAAGAGGGCATTATAATGAAACAGTTAAACCAAATTTCAAACGTTAAATAACAGTTTCAGGTAAGTTCCGAAAGTGGTGCAGTCCCCAAAAAATTTTACAGCCTGTATTAATTCTTTTGGTTCAATTGAAAAATTTCATATTCCTGTTTACAGCATTTATTTGAAATCAAAATCTACTACAGAGTTTTTTCTGTTAACAAAACTATTTAGCCAGATGTAATGGAAAAAGGCCTCATGCCGTTTACTTTAATTCTATAGTGTTTTGTATCCGGGGATACATATGTTTAAAGTCAAACGGTATCGGATACTGCCATATAGCCAAAAGTTAAAGCTGCACGTATGTAACAAGTACACAACTTCCAAAAATAAATATTAGCATTTTGATATACATTTTAATATAGGAAATTAGTTAGGCACAAGTAAATTAATGTACAATGTTTTAGACATGAAGTAACCTACATTTTTATGAGATCAGTCAATAACAGAAACAAAGTCAAACAATGCAACACTAATTCAATAAATAATGAGAAAATACACAGACGGAAAAAAAAATCCCAACACCAAGAAAAAATTATTGTAGAGTAATGAAATTTGGACAATGCATTTGTCAAGTTAACATGTTTAATTGATTAAATTTTCAAGATCACAGGTTAATTTAAGCTCAAGAAAATGCATTTCAAATGTGAAATACTGTTAAATTAATAGCCGGTGTAACCTCCAGAATTTTGAATGCAAGCCTGCAAACGTGAATGCATTGTGTCATACAGGTTTCGAATGTCACTTTGTGGTATGGAGTTCCATGCTTGTTGTACTTGTGCTGTCAATACTGGGACGGTCAGTGCTGGCTGTGGATGATGCTGGAGTTGTCGTCCAATGATATCCCATACGTGTTCAATTGGAGACAGATCTGGTGATCTCGCAGGCCAAGGTAACATGTCGACACTCTGTAGAGCACGTTGCGAGACAACAGCGGTATGAGGGCGAGCGTTATCCTGTTGAAAAACTCCCCCTCGAATGCTGTTCATGAATGGCAGCACTACAGGTTGAATTACCAGACTGACGTACAAATTTGCAGTCAGTGTGTTTGGTATAACCACAAGAGTGCTCCTGCTGTCATAGGAAATTGCTCCCCAGACCATGACTCCAGGTGTAGGTCCAGTGTGTCTAGGCCGCAGACAGTTTGGTTGCAGGCGTTCCCCTGGCCTCCTTCTGACCAACACTCGGCCATCACTGGCACCAAGGCAGAACCTGCTTTCATCAGAAAACACAACAGATCTCCAGTGTTGGTCAGAAGGAGGCCAGGGGAACGCCTGCAACCAAACTGTCTGCGGCCTAGACACACTGGACCTACACCTGGAGTCATGGTCTGGGGAGCAATTTCCTATGACAGCAGGAGCACTCTTGTGGTTATACCAAACACACTGACTGCAAATTTGTACGTCAGTCTGGTAATTCAACCTGTAGTGCTGCCATTCATGAACAGCATTCGAGGGGGAGTTTTTCAACAGGATAACGCTCGCCCTCATACCGCTGTTGTCTCGCAACGTGCTCTACAGAGTGTCGACATGTTACCTTGGCCTGCGAGATCACCAGATCTGTCTCCAATTGAACACGTATGGGATATCATTGGACGACAACTCCAGCATCATCCACAGCCAGCACTGACCGTCCCAGTATTGACAGCACAAGTACAACAAGCATGGAACTCCATACCACAAAGTGACATTCGAAACCTGTATGACACAATGCATTCACGTTTGCAGGCTTGCATTCAAAATTCTGGAGGTTACACCGGCTATTAATTTAACAGTATTTCACATTTGAAATGCATTTTCTTGAGCTTAAATTAACCTGTGATCTTGAAAATTTAATCAATTAAACATGTTAACTTGACAAATGCATTGTCCAAATTTCATTACTCTACAATAATTTTTTCTTGGTGTTGGGATTTTTTTTTCCGTCTGTGTAGTAGACACACAATGTTACTAGAAATTAAACAAACCTTAGTAGAACTTTCAGAACTAAACATGAATTATTAACAAAGTTTAAATACTAAAATTATTTCAGTATTAATAGGAATCTAAACTGCAACAAATTTTAATTACAATGCAAAATAAAACAAGTTTCAGTTGTAAATACAGAAAAATGTGCTGCCATAACAGTTAAAGGGTTTATAATTTACATAATGAAAAGACCGTTTTAAAATTTTAGCACCATATAACGCAATAAAACAGAATTTAAATTGAAACGACCCCCCCCCCCTACCCCTCAGAAGGGGCATAGTAACAAAAATAAAGATTTTAAAATAAGAGTAATAGTGAAAGTCCCATTTGAAAATATAAAAAGAAAAGACAGATATTGAATTTAAAATAAACATGAATTTTGGTAAAGATTTAATAATTACAATAGTTGGAAAGAAATTAGAATTTAAATGTAATTTTCACACAATTAAAGATTTGTTGTAAAATATTAGCAAATTGCAGGGATGAGGTTTCCGAGAGTGATAGAGAATGTCACGAAGAAAGATAAAATCAGAAATGAAAACATCAGGGAGAGACTACAAGTGGAAGCATTAGAACAGATGTTATCAAGGAATAGACTGCAGTGACTGGGGCATGTTATGAGGATGGAGGAGGAGAGGATGCTGAAAGTAGCACTGCTGAACAGCGGGAAGGGAAGGAGACCAGTTGGGAGACCTGGGGCAAGATGGATGGACCAAGTGAAGAAAGACGCAGAGGCTAAGGGCAAATAGTGGTGAAGGAAAAACCTTGAAATGACCACCAGGATGTGCCGGATGACCAGCAAAGGAGGAAACTTCTAATAATCATCATGATGAAGAAGAAGAAAAGATTTATTGGAGATGTAATATTTTGGTAATGAAACAAAAATAAAACAGGAAATCTGTAGAGAACCAGTTCAATAAATTATTATTATGATCATGTTGGAATAAGCAATGGCATAGCGAACGTAAAATGTTTTAAATTAATCAATCCATCTTGTATCAAACTTTGGTAATGATTTTAGCATACAGACTTCCTGCGACATCGGGAAATTATGACGCAGAAAAGAGAAAAATACCTCAGCCCGGGGCTAATTTCGCGATAAGTCATAAACCGTGGCTGCACTTTGGCTGTAGTAAAGAGTACACGGAAGACATTGCTACGATCGTCAACTGTGCACTCGGCAGCCGTGTTAAGGTACTGGCCAAAGAGATTCCATATTAATCTCTGAGATGAACTTTCAAGAGGGTGGCATAAATTGATCTTTTCAGTTTTAATTTATCAAAGCTAAACTCAAATGAGTTCCTGGTGTAGTTGTAATTAGTGAGTGAAGGCAGAAATAATTGTGTGGATTAGTAGGTAAATCCAGTCTTCAAGAAGGGTCAAATTGTTTCGCCATAAATGCAGTGTAACCTATTTTGCTCTGGAACTTACTTCTGAACTGAACCTATCAATAGCGTTGTTACTTACAGTTAGAAACCTATTCAGCAAAGGGGCTGGTGGCCTGTTTTATGTGGAAAAACTGCGTATTGAAAGTCCCTTCTTGTGTGTCTGGAACTATAGATCGATAGTTAACAGTATGCATATTATCGGTGCAATACAACCCTAACGCTATCACAAAATAATTCAAAGAAACAACTGCACCCTCCATTATCAGACTCTGAATCAAATTTATCTCATTGTTGGAAATTACAAGAACAACATTGATATTATTGCAAAGAAATCTCAAGAGTTCTGTTTCATTTCTAATGAACTTGACAAACAAGTTCAATGAACTTGCAGTGAAAAAAAAGAGGGGGGTATTAAAACTTATTTTTGGAATCTCTAAAATTGCAGTCAAATCCTATTGGGTGTCTGAAATAGTGTTCTGAAACGATGACTAAACTACACCATCTGTTATCAACATGCAGAAGTTCTTAATACAATTGACCATTTCAAGTACTGCTTGAAGAAACACACATTTTCAAAATCATAGCACGAGAGACCTTGACGTAATTCTTCACTTTGAGTATATATGAAGTAATTCTTCATATGGACTATATTGTAGAGACTTAAACTGATCCTATGGTACAGTTTAATGTTATTTTTCAAAATCTTAGGTATTCACTCATCTGAAAGTAAGTGGACAAATTTTGATGAAATACAGGAGTGAACGGAACTGATATTTGTAGCTGTGCATCCTTGTTTATAAACAAATATTACGACTAAAAAGTGTGAGATGAACATAAATCGTTAATCAACAGCAGCACGTATCTTCCCTCAGTCAAGGCTTTATGTGATGGGTTACTTTTGATTTGTTGACTGACCTGGTAGCTTGATGGGGTTGAACGGCGGTGGGGAGGGTGGCGGACTCGCGTGGGGGCTGCCGTCGGGGCTGTTGCAGGGTGTGGCAGTGGGGGAGAAGCTGCTGCAGGGGGTGCACACGGTGGAGGGGGTGGCCGCCCTGATGCCGCGCTCGTTCAGCATCTTCGCCAGCCCCAGCGTCGTCGAGAACGTCGACGTGGAGTTGCGACGCGACCTCGCCACCGGCGTGGGAGGCGCGGCTGTACCCGATCTGCTGGGAACCGCTGTGCACATCTGACTGCCTCGCACGCTGAGAACAAAACGGTGACCCAATTAAATAAAACAAAATTACAAGGGTTGTCTGAAAAGTAATGCACATTACCAACACAATGGAGCAAAAAAAGTATACCAACAACATTTTGTTAGCTACAAAACAATACCTGTCACATTTAAACAATAACCATTTATGGAAACACACTTGTGCCATTAGTGGACCAATATGAGCACCACACACATGAAGATTTCCAGTCCTGATTCTATATCACTGCATACTTCATTAGATGTGGTAAAATGAATACCCCCTCTAAATTCAGGAAGAAACGAAAATAGTAATTATATCGATATGTCCAGTTTGGTGGTAATGCATCATTTTGAAGATACAGCTTTCAAATAATTTTTGGCGAGGTTGACATTTTCATCATTAAAAAGTGCAATCACTGCAAGTTGTTTAACGCATACCCGATACTAAGCACATACTGGCTAATGAGAACAAACAAGTAAACTGAGCAAACACCAAACCTGCTGTATGTGTATTTAACAGCATGTTCAGTTTTTAGTATGCATTGATTTTTAACCAAACCTCATACCTAAGGCCACTAACACAACCCTGAAGGTAACAGGTATGTGGATTGCAGGTGGTGCTTCTAAGACTACGCTGCTAGATGCAGTATACGACTGCTGACAAGCTTACACGGGAGGCTGCTACATTATACGGTCCACAACTCATCTTTTAATCAATTTTATTAATTAAAAAAGAGAGAGAGTTTCTGGTTCCTTTATCTCCTCCATCTGGAAAAAGTGCCCTGCTGATGAATAATTTAAACAAACCATTTCATCGATATTCTGGGTTTTGCACATCTGCACTTCCCCAACATCTTTTTCGTATGACTTCTTTTACCTTCTTTTCCCTTTGCACTTTGTATTCCAACCTTGCATACCTTGAAACTTTTTGGCAGAGCAAATATTTGCAGGCTATCCCAGAGAGTTTTTTTTTTGAACAAAACTGTCAGTTGAAAGATACTATCTCCACATTGTTTAACCTCAGTATTACCACCGTCTCTTTTTCACCAAATTGGTTCAAAATGAGAAAGTACATCAAACCTTACAAATATGAATAGCCCTGCTATTAATACACTTGATTGTATTTCTTTACACACAGAACACATACACAAGTTCAGTTTCTCCACACACCCATCAAATCAATTTGCAATTCTAGTGCCTATCTTGAATTACCTAGTTAATTAATTAATAGTTATTAGATACACAAATAAAAAACAAAAGGTTAATTATGAATATAAGGTAGGGAAAGAATTACTTGCTGAAGACTTGAAATGTAAATATCTTGGCATTACAATTGATAACAAGCTTAACTGGGCAGGACACATTGGACAGGTGGTAGGAAAAGGTTTCAAAATCCTGCACTTGTTGGAGAGAGTGATGAGGGGATGCACGAGAGAAGTAAATGAATTGGGTGACAAAACTTTGGTCAGACCATTGCTTGAATATGGTAGTGTAGTATGGGATCCACATTTTGAGTATCAAATACAGGAGTTGGAGAGGGTGCAAATAAGGGTTGCTAGATTTTTTTTTTCTGGAAATTATCGCAGAATGAAATCAGTGAAGGATATGATAAAGGAGCTGGAATGGGATTCATTGCAAGACAGGAGGAGGATGAGGAGGGTCATGGGAGTGTACAGGGCGTATACTGGTGATGAGGCATGGAAAGATATTGCAATAGGTATGAAAAGTAGTGCATGGAAGGGAAAAAGATTACCAGGACCACAAGCTGGCACTCGATTTCAGGCACAAGGGTGTGGGAAGATTCTCTTTTCTAGGTAAGGGTGTCAGGGATTAGAATGAGTTACCAAGAGGAATGATGAATAATTTACCAAAAACGTTGAAAGAATTTAAAGATAAAATTTTTAGAGGGCAAATGTAGGTGGGTGCAGGATAGGGGGAAGATTGGGTGTGGGGGTGTAGGGAAATTGCCGCCGGAGCTTGTGCTCCATTGCAATTAAATTAAATTATTACTATTATAATTTGTAATTCTTGGTTGAATAAATAAGAAAGTGATTTAGTAATAGGTTTGAATTGAAACACTGACAGAACTACTTTCAAATTTGATTATATTTACATATGAAATATTTTATTACTGCAGAAAACATGAGATTAAATAATTTCGTTTAATATCAATGATATAACAAAGTAATTAAGGGAAACAAACCAATTAACACTACAAGAGACAAGGATCAACAATTTTAAGAGACGCATTCGCGCCTAACAAACGTGGAGTAACATTTAAGACTGCCGGTAGTCACCCTCACCTGGGCGTGACACTGGTGACGTCGTCCGGGTGCAGCACGGTGCTGTTGGTGAGGGTGTACACGGAGCCGGTGTTCTGGAAGCTCTTGCCGGGGTTCTCGATCTCCTCGTCCTCCTCGAGGTCGGACAGTGTGTACATCTCGAGCCCCAGGTCTTCCAGCTGGCGCCCGCCGCGTATCTTGACGCCCGGACGGTCCTCCAGTAATCCACCCAGCGTCGGCGTCGCCAGTTGCGACCAGGCGGCCAGTGTCAACGACCCTTCCATAGGCTTCACGATCTGCAGACACATTCCTTATGTAATCTGTCAACTAATGTTTGAACTGAAAACATAATTCCTATTATGTGCCAAATATCACACTGCAATAATTCTGTTTTGATGAGGAATATTATCATCAAACACTCAAAACTGAGTACCAAGAGAAGTTCTTTCGTAATAGTCTGAACTAAATTAAGCACATCACAGGTAATATGGCATAATGCATTAAAATTTGTTTTGAAATAACTGTATATGGTTCATCTTTTCAATAACAAAATCACAAAGATGATCTTTTAATTGTTGTAATCACGTGGTAAATGTTTCTTACAGCAACTGTATACTTTGCAGTTATAAATGAATGAGAAAGCAACATTAATTTAGCGAGAACGTAACTTGCAAGAAATTAAAACTGGCAGTGTATAAGGAATTTACAGTTTAGCATTGAGACCGTGCTAGGATTCAATGACTGTTACATGTTAGAAACCATCAATAAAAAACTTGATAAACATCAAACAGAAGGGCACTCTGAATTTGAAGTACTGGTTCGAGGTAAACCTCAATTTTCTCACACAATGCTGCTTTTTCAAGAGATATATACCCATTACGAACTTCATCTACCATGGATTTTAAAATACTTCAACATATCATTCAATCAGCCATTCATGAATTAACATCTCAGAACATTGCAAGAAACTTTCATAAACTCTACTCCATCATTCATTCCACAATTCCCACCTATATAGGGGCACCAAATCAACAGTGCCGTTAAATATCTCCACTTTTGGCCACGACGAAGTTCTACAGACAACCAAACAGATCTTACCTGTTCAAAGGTTTCTCTTGCCTTTATCTAAAATTTCAAACAGAAATTATAAAATCACCCAAGCCACTGCAAAATTAATATAAAACTGGTTTTCCCTGATAACACAACCTCCTGTGAACTGCGTAGATGGGAACTAGCCTACCAGAATATCCTGGACACCAGACATCCTCCAGGCCTCAGTCCCCAATAAATCCCTCCCACCAGACCCAGCACTTATTACCAGTACAATTTATATTTCTTATATCATATTTTTCGTACTTAAAGTTTTTCAAAATTTATATGTATTCCGTCACTCAGTTATTATGTTGATCTACCATTTGCAATGATAATATTCCTTCAGTATTATCGTTGTAGTATTTGCGCTCCCCCCCCCCCCCCCCCCCCTCCTATATGATCATCTACGCCGGCATTGTCCCGTACACGTCTGGCTCCGCCTGGTGTCTCATTTCTGCACGAATAAGGCTGTAAGCCAAAATGTTGCGCAATTCTTGTGTTTGTTCTTTTTTGTGTTCGTCGTTCCCAGCCGCCTTCATGGTAAGTGTTGGGTCTTATTTCACTATCCTTTTATTGTCTTAAAACATTTTCCTGCTCATTGTTATTATAAAAAAATAATGTCATTGATATAAATAACAAATAATAGCAAAAATAATCCACCACTCATCAAAATTGAAGGCTGTGACAAGTGAACAACACATAAAATTATTATTATCATTATTAATTTAATTGCGATGGAGCACGCACTCCGTTGGCAATTCCCTAACATCTAATTACCCCTTTTTTATTTTATTTTTTTATTAACTTACGTAATTTGAGTGTTAAATTCCTTCCCCATCTACTTTTTCGATTTACAAATTTTAATTTTAAATTCCTCCAGCATTTTAGGTAAATTATTCATCACTTCACTTGGTAATTTGTACCAACCCCTGACACCTTTACACACAAAAGAAAAGTTTTCCACTCGCTTATGCACGAAAATCGAGTGCCAGCTTGTGGACACTGACATCTTTCCTCTTCAAAACACTATTTCCAATTATTCGACCAATGGTCATCTAAGCCCCATCACCGACATATGCCCTGTACATTGCCGACTCACTCTTCACCCTCCTCATACAAATACTTAAAATATTTCAGTTTAAAACCTTATTCATGCGGTAGGGAATTGGTTATTTGCTTCGGGAGGTTTACCCCACGAAGCGACAGCTCTGTTTTATAGCGCACGCTCTACCCCCTCCAATGCACTTCGCATGCTACCATATCAGCAGCTGGTCTACAACTGTCCCTGAGTTCTCGGTTCAGGTGTAAAACAAGACAACGCATGGCACGCAGCGGGTGTGCCGCTTTAAAAAGACCTTACAGCCGTCAGCCCGTTGACACGTACAACAACAGTGGAGCCAGCTGTCGAACTATCAGTTCAATGACACTAAGGATAAAGGAACTGGCTTGTATGTGATATAAATAATAAAGGAAGTAACGGGTGACGTTCTGTGTGCACACACGTCCGGAACCAGATGGCTCTTTCTCTATTACACGATAAAGGTTAATACCAAAATATTGTATTTGTGTGTCCGCCTTAGACGTTTTCTGTCACTGCAGCCTCCAACTCTGAACTATCAATGCAGCAATAAACCTTTGATTATTTCACTGTATCACGGACAATGTTTACGGGTGGTAATACACACTACACTCACTAAAAATGATAGAGGAGACACAGCAGGCTCATCAAAATAGTGTCAGAAGCTATCAGACACTGTTTGCAAAAGTGTTACCTGTGCAACATGTGAGTCCAAATTACAGAATCCAAAACACAATATTATCAGTTTTTTGTTGTGTTGAAAACCAACTGCTCATTTTAAATATATTTATTTCAAAGTAAATAATTCCAGTAACCATTCCCCCTGGAATACTAAGTTTTACTTTTCCCTTGCCATACTGTATCCAACATTGAACTATATACAGTTCAAACTGTCAACAATTATTTTGTTGTGCATGTGTAAACTACAAGCTCGCGTCATTTACTTGAGATCAAAGGTGTGCTAATTCAAGCAACTGAATGACGAGATTTATAGACGAGAGAAATTCAGAACAAAAGAATGCTTAATGAAAAATCTGTAATCATATTAGCAATAACACCAGTTGTTCACTTATACAGGCAAGGAAAAAAGAAAGAAATTCTCCATTTTTATAAATCGATAATCATAAATTCTGAGAGTCCTTCTTCAAGCAATGGCAGCTGATGCAGAAACAATTTGAAGTTAAAGGAGTGTTAAGTCAAAGATTTCTGAAGGGTGTTAGGAACAATTTCTTTCAAGTACATATTGTGAACATCAAACTACAATGGTATTTGTTATTCATATGGAAAGGATAGGTAGAATAACCCCTACACTCAACAAAGTTGAAGGGAGGATGGCAGCAGCAATACAAAACAACACAGAAAATACAATATACAATATTTCGGGTTAAACCCTTTGTCAAGTTAAAAGAAGTAAGTGGCTAAGCTCTCGCAGGCCTTGCATTCGACACAGCCACTCGCAGAATGAAATTACAAGTCGGAGGTGGCGGGAGGAGCAATGATAATATAATTGCCAGTATAAATCACAAGAAAGATTAAAATCGGAAATAATAATAATGATCATAGAAACAATAATAATAAATTTTTAAAAAATCAAATTTTTTTGAGATAATATCTATAGATATGTATGAATCTATTGTGCTGGCCAGTGATGGGTGTACAGGGTGAGGGTGGAAGATATTATTGGAAATTTAGGCCTGGGGGATGTCTAGTCTGCAGGATGTGTCGATATGCCAATTCCCACCTGCGGAGTTCAGATTGGGAGGTTGTGTCTGGAAGTACTCTAATGGCTCTGACTGTGAAGCAGTTATTAAGGTCGCGGGTGTTGTGAGTACTGGCATGGTGAGCAACAGGGAGGTTCAGGTTTTGGGAGTAAACTGTCTGTCTGTGACCATTCATTCTGATGGATAATGAGTTTGAGGTCAGGCCAATGTAGGAACTTGGACAGTGGAGGCAGGTGAGCTGGTAAATGAGATGGGTGGTTGTACAGGTGGCATGACCTATTATGGGGTAGGTCTCACCAGTAGTAGGATTTCTATAGGTAGTAAGTGGTAGGTGGATGCATACCGCAAGTTTTGCAAAGGGGTCTCTTAAACAGAAGGATTCAAACAGTACACCCATCACTGGCCACCACAATATATTCATGTATATTTATAGATCTTATTTCAATTTTTTTATTTATTATTATTTTTAAAATGATTATTATTATTATTTCCCAATCGTTCTTGTGATTTATGCTTGCGGTTATTTTATCACTGCTCCCCCCACTACCTCCGACAGTCAATTTCACTCTAGGAGTGGCTGCTTTGACCACAAGGCTTGCGTGAGCTCAGCCATTCACTTCTTTTAACTTGATAAAGAGTTTAACCCGAAATATTGTATTTTCTGTGTTTGTGTATTGTTTCGTGTTGTTGCTGTTCTCCCTTCAACTTTGGTGACTGTTGGGTGTATCTGATCTGCCCTTTACACATAAATATTGCCTCGCGACACTTCTATCCTTCCATTGGTACTTGTTATTCAATATATTAATAACTGGCAGGTTGCTAACTTGGAAGTGTGTTGTATAATAGGATCTTTCTCTCTCCTAATGGGTATTTAATTACCTCCTACAACAAAAACATGCGTACTAAGCCTTATCAGAACCACCGTACGCCCAACTGATCAAATGTTAATTAGCACCCACCCAGAAGGGGAGCCATTACAGTTGATTTACGCCTAGAGCATTTTCAGTCACACAATGAACAAAATCGCCCGTCTTTGGAGGAAAATTAATTCTGTTTTGTAACATTATGTGAATAGTAGCGAAAAATAACACAGGAAAATAAATACATACACCACGTTGGAAATGAATCCATGATGCCTTGCAACTCAACCCACACAACTGTTTGGCCACTATCGGTTTAACTGCATTTCTGTTAGTATACAATAAGCATTTTACAATTATTGCTTCAAACTTTGATTTCTTATAAATTATGATCTATATATATTACATGAATATACTGGATACAAGACACCCACCTGGACTTAACCACCGTTAAATTCCAATTAACCCATCACTACCTATTTTTTTTTTTTTTTTGCCATGTTTATACCGTACCATTACTACATTTGCTCATTTTACCATCGCCTGCCAAAATATTAAATATATTATCTCAGACATTGTATACCGATATCGATAGTCTACTCCTTATCCCCCTCCCCCCCACTACACGGTTAGTCATTGGGTAACGTTCGTTGTGCACACACGTTCCGAGCCTAATGGCCCGTCTTTCTATTTGTGAGCAAGGCAGATGCCGAAATATTGTGTAGTTGTTTGTCAGCATTAGTGTTCTCTCATCGCATCCGTCCACTTTGGTATGTGGTGGGTTAATTTCCCTTTCTTTTCTTATTTATATCGCCTAGAAGCCGCTTCCATTTTCCTTAGTTGCATCATATGTAACTACTGTTAGATACGTTAAGTAACCTGCTTTCTCTACCTACATACACAACTGACACATTTGCTTGCAAACTTACCAAAAGTAAAAATGTAAAAAATTTAAGCTTAATAAGAGATATGCATTTCGCATTTCCTGCACCGGGTGTGACTGACCTGCAGCTTCTCGGGCAGCCTCCAGGGGCCGCTCTGGTTGCTGCTGCCGGTGGACATGATGCTGTCGGGGGTGCGGCAGCCGTAGGGCAGGAAGCCGGGGGGCGTCTGGGGGTCGTACTCGTGGGCGGAGGGTCCCGCCGCCAGGCTGGCCCTGCGGGCGATCACCTCGGCCGGCGTCAGGCGGCGCACCGCGGCCTCCAGGTCCGCTGCCCCCGGGACGCCCGGCACTCCGGAGCGGGGGGCACCGCTGCACACATCACACCAGTTTACTCACCAGTTGCGAAATTAATTTAGATGTACCCCATAACAAACAAGCAATGTCCCTGTTATAAATCAAATGTGAACCCAGATAGGAAAGCACTTGCAAGTAACATTTCAAGGCTTAAACTGTCGTGTCTGACTCAGTTGTGCAACATTCAACCTCAATGTCTTCAAAGTTCGTATATGAATCAGCATGTTTTGAAAGGACATAATTAAAATATCTTTTCATATTTGTCTTTTCTGGCGTTTTTTGTTTCTTGAGGATATCAGTTTATTTTGAAAAGGCATAGTGGAGCGGGTTAAGGAAACATTTCTAATGAAAATACCATAAAAAGCTAAACCAAACTTTCTAATAAGGCTTCTGGATTAGATTTCAAAAAACACCAATTCATATATTATCAATAGTTTGTTAGCTTCTACTGACGACGTTGCCGACTCACGGGTAACTGTCCTCCGTGTCGGTGGTGGCTAGTGAGCTGTCGTAGTCACTGTGCGTGGTGCCGACGCTGTCCAGGCTGGGGAAGCCGCTGGCGTAGCAGCGGGGTGGCAAGGTGCTCGGCTGGAGGTAGCCGCTCGGGAAGGAAGGAGGCACGAACGCGCTGACTCGCGGGCCCGTGGAGGTGGACAGCGTCGTCGTCTGGGACGCGGGCCGCGGGAAGTGGACCGGGCTGTCCGAGCTCGAATTGGAGTTGCGCGAGGCGCAGCGCACCGTTTCGAACACCTTCCGGTAACCCGACCTGAAACATTTCAGCATTTTTAAATAAGCGTAATATTGTAATCGAGGTAAGGAGAAACTCAAAGGATTAGAACACAACAGCACAGTTAGTAAGGTAATCAAAATTGACAAGAGAAAGTTTCCTCTATTTTTCTCATTAAGTTACAGAAAAAAACAAATTGTTAAGGTGACGAACATTAGAATGAAAAACGGTCAAAATAATGAGAGTCCAAAGAAAGAGCTTATATTGATTTTCATATAAGATAGTTTTTACAGCTAGAACTATGTAAAACGGGAGAATTCTGTGAATACATTTTCAAATTGGAGCACTCGCAAATTTGTTCGTGGACTATTAGTTAACTGTACCACCACCCCTTCAGAACTCCGCAGATGGGAACTAGCCTACCAACAAATCCTTGACACCAGACACACCCCTGACCTAAACCTACGTTAAACCTGTCACTTCCTATCTCTCATTTCATTTTACAGTCAGTTACTTATATATGTACATTTCATCTATTCATTTTATATATATATATATATATATATATATATATATATTTCTCCTTTTATTTTTGTCTATAACCAATCTAAATAAATTTTAACTTTTTCAATTATTTTACACAAAAATTATTTTGTTTCATTTTTATAGCTTGTCAAGTGGCTCGGCCCAAGGGGGGGAGAGGGGTTGGCTGAAAGGCTACGCTGGGCTACGTGGGGGGAGGGAGGGTTTCCGAACCAGGCCACGTAACTTTCCTCTCTTAACATGTTTCACAATTAAAAGAGGAACAGAGCACACAACAGCATGTGAATATTTTTTCCCTCAGTTAATTATCTCCGTATGTAATTTACAATAGTCTAACAAGAGAAAACAGTACAAAATGTCTTCTGGAATCAAAAGGGAAAAAAGCTACGTGTTACGGGGGGGGGGGGGGGGGGGGAGAGGAAAAAGCCACATAGGGCTATGTGGTATGTGGGGGGGGGGGGGTTTCCACAGCAGGCCAAAATGGAGCTACTTGGTTTATGCACACTCCCTAAGTGACGGGTATCTGTTTTTTTTCCCCACTATCCTATCTTATTTTGAACTATTATTGAGACAGTTATCTGACAACACAAATGTTTGCAAGCCTTCTCACCCTCTGTCGTTGCCGATGCCCGAGTCGAGGGAGAACTCTGAGTAGAGCGAGGTCTCGAGCAGCTCGGAGGCGAGGGAGTCGGGCTGGGGAGTGCCCGTCGAGAGCAGCGGGCCGCCCCCACAGCCGCGCACGCTCGGCTGCCCCCGCCGGCGCTGCTTGCGCAGCTGCTCCTGGGTCTCGCGCAGCAGCGCCACCACCTCGTTGTAGCGGTCCTTGCAGTCCGCCAGCTCCGACGCCAGCTCCGACTGCACCTCCCGCGTCACCGTCAGCTGCGTGGTCAGCGTCTCGTTCTCTACACTCAGCTGTCGACACACGATAGTTATCAGATTGGTAAAGCCTTAAGGAACTCAATTATTATAAATGGAAATGAAATATACATCACCCATCACTCACCAAAGTTGAAGAAAGGAGTGACAAACTCCACAATAACAAAAAAACAATACTTCTCGCTACGAATTTCTACTTCAAATTGGAAACGTGCCCAGGCACCCAGTCAACACAGCCTCATGACTGGTGGTTTTCACCTTTACAGTAGAGTGCGAAAGTAGGCGGGTACACGAAAGAGAAAAATGGGTGTGTAGGGAAAATAAGACTGGAACATTGTGCTCCATCGCTACCAAATTAAACAACCAGAGTAGGGGGGGTGGCGACAAAAGACGATATCGTTGGAAATGTTGATCAGGAGAACGAAATCGGTCAAAATAGAATAAAAATGATGAAACTAAGGAAAATGTAAATGGCTTTTAGGTAATATAAATTACAAGAGAAAGGAAAAATGACTCATCAATCACCAAAGTTGTAGGCTGGGACAAGTGAAAAACATTGAGGCGAACACAAAAATATACAATATTTCAGTTTTCTGTGCAAAACTGAAATATTGTTTGTGTTCGTCATATATGTTTCAGTCGTCGCAACCTTCAAGTTTGTCGAGTGATGAGTCATTTTCCATTATCTTTGTCATTTAAAATAGAATAGAAATGGCACACCTAAAGTAAAACAGGTGACAAAAATTAAAAATGTATAAAAAATAATATATGTTAAACTTGGGGTGTCGGGTGAGGAAGGACTGGGAGCTGTCTGCTGTGCTTCATATGTTATTAGGCCACTTTCCAGCTCCAGAGTTCTGTTTGGCTCCGGCTACGAAACATATGTCGACGATACGAGAATTGTGAGCGGCAGCAGGAGGGTGGTATAATTTTGGGAGTAAACAGTTTCTGACCATCCAAATAAATAGATCCATTCTTATACCATTGTTGCAGATAGCTGATAAAAACTTTTATAAGTACTCCATTTCCAACATTCTACTCACATTTTTTCTCGTCTATAAACTACCTATACGTAATCCTGATTATCAAGGTCTATCCCTTCATGAATTACATATCACAACACAGTATTAATCCACAACAGTAACATTTATGTCTTTTGTAAACAAGGAAGGATAGAGAAGATAATCCACCACTAATCACATACAAAGGCAGGCAAATCAGCACAAAAACAAACACAATTATATTCAGCAAATATTCAAAGTGTTTCGGTGAAAAACTACCACAATTCCTCGTTTCACAATGAAACCCTCCAGATCTTCTGCAAATACAAACCTTTCATGCTGCCACCCACAACTCCGAAGGAAACAAATATTCCCACGCTGTTGGGTCTAGTGTTCCTCATTTTACTGTGAAAAATGTTATTAAAGGAAAGCTACGTGGCCTGGCTCCGAACCCCCCCCTCCCCCCACGTAGCCCAGCGAAGCCTTCCAGCTAACCCCTATCCCCCGGAACGAACCACGTAGTTTGTGCACGCCCCCCTGGGAACGAGCATCTCAGAAACTGCGAGGCTGATTGGCTGTTCCCATGCTGCTATGGTTAGCATCTATGGAAACTGGTTGAAGGTCGGTAAAACCACAGGTATGCGACAAGGTCGTGGACATTCACGCCTCATCACAGAACGTGGAGGTCAGAGGCTTGCCCGCTCTAGGCGGCGATCTGTGGCAGATCTGACAACAGAGTACAAAGCAGATGCAGGCACAAGTGTTTCGGATCATATGAATCACTACTGTATTGCGTTCCCAAAGCACACCAATACGCTATTGAGCAGGTGATCATAATGTTTTGGCCTATCAGTGTACACTTACACTGACACATGCTTCAGCTGACTTCCCAATCTGAAGATCATCTTCGTCAACAAGCACTCAACCTTCTGATTCTGCCACATGACTCTCTCCCGCGATAGAACTGCAGCGTGCATCCAGCAACCACTACCTACTCAACTGCCACTAGCAGAATGATTCACCTCACTTACCAACTGCACAGCTTCACACGACGGTCTCAACTCGACTGCCAGAATTAACAGTCACAGCAAACGTATTACACAGACAACCTATACCGTCCATTCTAGCTATGACAACTAACAACCTCAAGACCTGACTCTCGGTGAAAGCCGTCAGTTTTTCCTGATACACTACCCCTTCAGAATTGATGTTAATAGACCTGCCAACACATCCAAGCCTCCCGGTATCACCTTCGCTTCAACCTCCATTAAGACCCCAGTATTAAACCTACCTCTTACACGATAAATATAAAACTACTTCGTTTTTGTTTTTATCTTATTTTTAAACGTATCAAAAATTTATTCATTTCGCTTTACTCTGAATGTTTGTTACAGAGATTATACATTCTCACAGTTATTGTTAATCAATAACACTCCCCCTTTTCCCTACCATTGCAATCCCCAACAAATCACACTTTGTTAAACTTTGGCTAGTCTTGCGGCATCTCTGGATGTGAAAACATCTTCCTCTCACCATATGTCCCACCCCCTGATGATATTGTAAAGTATGTCCGTAATAGTCCTCCTGCCTTCTCCCGTGGTAACTTACGGTTTGTTTCCCAAATGATTTTTTTAACTGCCCACGAGCAGTATCCTTGCCACTATATTATCAAATTGTTTATTTCTTTTGAGGCAAAACAGTCATCACTGATCACGAAGAGATGCAATTATACGCATTCACAGATTTTTTTAATAACAAAATTGACTGACCAGTGTTTGTTATATGATCAGTATCTTGATGACGCCTCTGAAAATTAAATTCTGGTTAAGAAGCTTGATTTTAAGAGTAAACAAGACTGAACATACAGCCCAAAAACTAAAGACACTACTGGTCAATGATCATTGCACCAACATCAACAACAACAAAGAAACCTTTAATTCCTCCGGGCATGCCTAAGCTACAAGGCACTGTTTTTCAAATCACAAGGCTGCCATAGTGAACACATCCTTTTCAGTGAAAATGTCAAATCAATGCTCTTTTTTCTGAATATCACAATTTGGAGAGTAAAATACTACACTACTCAAGTTCCTCACGAGAAATGAGTGGACCTCTCGAACGGTAGCACATAATTACCTTTGCAATCTTGCTCTCGGCATCGTTCAGCTTCGAGGTCAGCGTCGTTATCAGTTCTTGCTGCGTCCTGTTCTCATCTTTGTAACGGTCCAACTCCTCGGCCAGTCCCTCGACTTCCATGCTGCTGTTCGCTGTGTAAACACCAGACCCGTCTCCGTTAGACACCCAGTAAACGCACCGTACTACACGCCCGGTAATACTGACGTGGAGCTCACCTAGCTGCAGCGCGATGTCGCGCACCAGCCTCTGCTCCGCGTTCTCGCACTCGGTGGTGTCCGTCGCCAGCTGGCAGGCCTCGCTGCGCAGCTGTCTGTTCTCCTCCTCCAGCGACCCGATGCGCCTCTGCATGAGCTCCACGTTGATGCACCGCAGCCCTGTCGGGGTGCCTGTAACCACGGCGACCACGTCTCACACCTCAGATATTAACCACAAATATCTGGTACATTAGTTCCTAAAATTGGTATAGGAAAAAAAAATACAACCCCATTAATCACAATTTGCTGAACAAGATTTGCTGTCCAAGAATTTCTCTCCGTTTGACACCAATCTGTCTACCAAACTTCTAAGTCCAAGACCAATTTTGTTTCTGGAAATTACCGCAGAATGCAATCAGTAACAGATATGATAAAAGAGATGGAATGGGATTCATTGAAATACAGGAGGAGGATGAAGAGATTCATGGCAGTGTACAAGTTGTATACTAGTGATGAGGCGTGCAAAGATATTGTTGTAAGACTTAAAAGTAATGCATGAAAGGGAAGAGATGACCATGACAACAAGCTGGCATTCGATTTCAGGCACAAGGTGAAACGCACTTGGCTGTTAACTTTATCGTTCGTGCTTCTTACAATATCAGGAATAATCAGCATATACTTCTAATGATGGAAAACACAACTTAGTCATTCCATTTAATAGAAACAATAATTGAAACAAACACCCGTCATACAATTTATACGGGTCGTCACTTGATATTTCATTTCTGAAAAATAGCAGGTTTCAGTATTGGCAATTTGGTCTTTTAGCTTCACGAAGCGAAGTCTACTCTCAATGATGTTTCGAATTGTTAAGAATTACCAGTGAATTGTAACAGGAATACAAAGCATGTTTATTCAAAATACTCCACGGGAATTTTTATCTCTAATAAACTTTATTGAATGAGATAAATAATTATACTTTATTAAATGAGATTATATCAAGTTATTGTTTTTTCGAATTAATCAGTTCCGTTACATCCCCCATGAAACTCGCGGTTACAGAATTGAATGGGAATTATAATGTTTAAATAATTAATCAACAATCTTATCAGACAGTCTTACTGCAAAAGGGTGTAGGAAGATTGTCTTTTTTAGGTAAGGGTGTCTGGGATTGGAATAAGTTACCAAGAGAAATTATGAATAATTTACCAAAAACGTTTAAAGAACTTAAAATTTGTAGAGAGCAAATGCAGGTTGGTTCAGGAAAGGGAGAAGATGGGTGTGTAGGGAAATTGCCACTGGGGCCTGTGCTCCATCTTGACATAAATTATCCAGCAAACTGAGGGTACTCTGCTGCCGCAACTGGACTCCAAATTTTTGTTAAAACTTGCATTCATAGATGGGCTTGATTTTGATGTTCATTTTTATCTTCATATAACATAAATTGAAGTCATTAAATTAATTCGTTTATAGCGTTATTTAACAAACACATGTCTAACCTCAGTCAAATGATTTGTTCACAGTTTCTTAAAATACACAAATTTCTATCAATTTGTTGGAACTCATTGATCTGAACAATATTGCGAAAGGGTCTACTATCAGGAATTATTGATACAAATTTTGCCATTTTTAACATTTGATGGTTGAATTATGTCTAAACCTTTTACTGAATTATTTTCAGTGGAAACCGCATAGTTATCTGTGGGCATGCTTCAATATAAAAAATGTTCTTTGTTTGTGATTTTGTATTCTTTAATGATACCAAATGTGCTAGAGAACAATTGTGTTTCATTGGAATGTCTTTCCCTGATAATATAGTAATATCCCAGTTACAAAAGACACAGTAGCAGCCCCACTCGCGCTTGTACCCAGTTCTTCATCTGACGACATTTTGGATTAGTAACTCTGAGAAAGTTTCTCTTCCAAGTGATGAAAACTAATGAACAAATAAAATCAGAATTTTCATTTATACCGACAAATGAATTAGCTCAGGAAACCCCTAAAAATATAAGAACGTAGGGCACACGGACATTGCGCAAAAGTTATCAGTAACATCCTGGAATAGAAAACTACCGATTATATGATCAACTGTGGAATTCCCCGTAAAACATAAACAAAAAGGTTTGCAACTTGAAAGCGTAAAATAGGTAAAAAGTCTGTGGAAATTTCCTTGTATTCTCAGAAAACATGGAATTGTTATATATGGTAGGACAGACCCTATACCGGTAGAATACCAAAAAATTGGTAGGTTCAACATCACTGGAATGAAGGCAGGAGGGCCGCGATGAACAAGCAATCACGAACACAGTTACCAATATTTCGGTATAAACCTCGATCGTGATTACAGGAGTGCATACGGCAGAGTGTTCAAATGTGTGCACAGTGAGTCAGGGCACACACATCTGAGTCACTGGCCACTAGCCACTCGCATGCCTGTGATCACGATTAACTCTCATACCGATATATTGGCAAGGTGTTCGTGATGTCGTGTTCATCGCGACCCTCCCGCCTGCATCTGAAATGACGGGTTTATTTTCCTCATTTTTTTTTGCCATTTTCAAATAATTACGTTTTCTAATAAAAAGCAAGAAGAAATTAAAAACTTGATTCTACTTTTCTGTAAGAATTTTATATTACAATTAGGGGTCATTGAAATTTAAAACAGAATTTTGTGTGTCCGTCTTAGACAGTGATCCGAGCAGCTAGGCTCTACGGGGCTGGGGAGAGGACTCCTACTCACCTCCACTATTTAAGCTACAGTACGATTGACAAAGTAACAGCGTCTGTTGCTCACATGCTATCACTCGTTTTCTTGCCAACAAAGGTGTGAAGAGGAGCAAAATTTGGAACATACTCCAAGCACAGTTCAGTGACGCTACTATGAGTAAGACACAAGTGTTCATCTCAATGAGGCACAGGAGAATGGGTGGAAAGACATGGCAACTATTCATGAATCTCTGTGAAGAAGCTTTTTGGACCATAAGGTGACCTGCGACAAAACGTGGGCCCATTCCTATACCCCAGAAAATAAGAGGGTCAGTATGGTAAGGGGAGGGGAGGACCAATCGAGGCCAAGACTTTCTGCCAGGAAAATTACGGTAACTGTGTTTTGGGACTCAAATGATGAATTTCTAACAGACTTCCTGCATACTGTACGGACGATTCGCAGCAGCCTGCTAGATGAAGGCAAGATTGCTGCTTATTGCAACAAATGACGCCATCAACTGATTTGCAGTGTCCTCTTTCTGCACGACAATGCAGTCGCTGCAACGCACTGGCAACCTCTCTAACATCCACCTTACAGTCCACACTTGTTGCCACGTGGCTACCATATGTTTGGCCCACTGAAGGAGGCTACAGGAGAGAAAAGATTTAAAGATGATGCAGCGGTCGAACAGTATGTGTGAAATTGATTACCGTCATATTTTTTCTATGATGGAGTTAAAAAAACTTTGTATCTGATGGATAAAATGTATTTCTGCTGAAGGGAACTGTGTACAAAAATAAGGTACTTCATTTGTGTTTTTATTATTAATAAAGCTGTGTGCACTTTGTATTTGAACGATCCTTGCAAATAACTGCATATTAGTAAGAACCAGTGTTATTTCAAGAGCAGAGACTTTCCCACCACGTGGTTGCGATGAAATCTTCACAGGTGGGTGGATGTACTGTTGCAATGTGCGAGTCTGTGGTGTTTTGGAACGTACCTCCCTCCGAGCCCGACTCGTCGACATCATTGGTGAGGATCTGGACGAGTTCGGTCTTCTTGACGAGCTCGTGGCTGAGTTGCGTTAGCCGCTCGTTGGCAGTCTTCAGCTCTGCCTCGAGAGCCCCCACGCTGCTCTCGAGCTTCTGGTTGTGCGCGAGGAGTTCCTTCCCGATACGCGCAGTCAGCTCTAGGTCCTTCTCTTTCTGCAAAGTGTCAAACCGTCTCACTATCGCGCTGTTTCAAACAGCCAAAACGAGGTGGCAATTCACACTTCCTATCAGCCTTGCAAATTCTACTGGTAAAATGGCAAAGTAGTGACCAGAGTTTATAGACTAATAGGTTTGTAGTAAAGAGTATGAGAATGAAATCCAAAGTAATATGAAACTGACATACCTCTTCAAGAAGCCTAGTAACTGCTTCTATGTCATTGTAGGTCTTGGTCATTTGGCTCACACGGTTGCTGCATAGAACTGTAATGAACAAAAAATTGACACCATTAAGAAAACAATGAACATTTTGCTGGTAAAAAAAAGGGTACAAACGATATGAAATAATTGAGCAAAACCATACAGAAAAGAAAATTAGATTCACTGAAGATTTTTGGTTCCACAAACTTGTTTACAAGCAAACGCAGACCTCTGTACAATGTTTCTCCAACCAATTACTTCACACTATAGGGGTGCGTCAGACACGTGACTAGGGTGCTGCACGTTTCATAGCGCGTTGTAACAAGTGACGTCACTGCGGTGCAGTATGACGTCACGCGGCCACGTGGCACTGCTACTCGATGAGGACAGGACACACCCCGCAAGCCGGACTGAGGGACTGCGAGGCGTGGTACTGCTCACGGGGGAGGCGGGTGTAAATCGATGCGCGGCAGGGTAGCCAATCAGGAGCGAAGCCGTGTCTCTCTTCCACGACACTCTCAACAATAACATTCGCGTCGTTCAAATAAGCACATCCGAATTAACCACATTACACTGATAGCTTCATCAGAACGTTTCGATGGTATTGAAATTTTCTAAGAGGCCGTAAACGCTTGCCATTTCACTAATGGAATAAAAGGAAGCTTGCGTACTTGAGATTTTATAAACAACTCGTCTCCTGCTTATGCTGCAATCAGGCACCGTATCGATCGCAGTGCCCCCCGTCCATCTTCTCCTCGGCTTGTTTACGACGCACGGGCAAAACTGACCCAAATCATATACTCCGCGCATTGTTTGAGTCCAGCAGTTTGTACAATCTGAACAGTTCAGATTCCATATAAGAAGATTCACCAACGAACATACTTCGCAAGAATACGTTACTTAAAAGAATTGATGACGTATGGTTTTCGAAATGGTGTTCCAAAGTAGCACAGAGGGTTTTCTTTCTCAATACCTCGCAACTAAGCAGACACAATAAAATCTTCGTTTGCTCAAGTTTTCTCAACCAATAAGCCTTAGTAATATTCTGTCCATGATGGATTGGTGGAATTCAGCGACTGTGTTGTCACATTTGGGTTCATGTGGAAGACAGCGTCCAGTCACAATTTGTTTTTATTTCTTTTATTCAACCATTACCGGTTTAGAGCATATCATGCTAATCATCAGATGGCTTGCATTAATTACGTCTTTAGATATGCAGATGCAAATTGCGAGCGTCTTTATGCTGTCAAGCAGAACTCTGCAAAGACCATAAAAAATTAGCTCATGTTTGGAGTCATCTTAGTGAAATTTTAAATAAAACTGTCATACAGATTAAAAAAAAAAAAGATAGAATTTCTTACTATCACATTTCGTAAACATTTAAAGAAAAAACAAGATTCTATTCGCTCTGACTCAGGTATAAATTTATTAATTTAGCTGGTACCTATAGTACAGCTTCTCTGAAGCTGAATTTTCTTTAGAAGTAATGGGTGAAATTTCATTCAGCGAATATTCAGAATCAGCATATCTGATCAGGTAGAAGTCATCAAACTGACCAGATGGCTAAAAAAGAAGCTCACTGAATGTTTCTTCCATAAATTCTCTGTAATGAAAAATTAATGGATAAAGACATTATATGGTAATGCCGTTAAAACAATAATTATTATAGAACTCTAATTATAAAAGAATGTACTTATATTAAATGAAATACATACATGAAGCTAAATAATAATCATAGTTGCATGAATGAAATGGTACGGTTTCTATGGATTTTCAACATCCACGATCTTCTTTGCTGTCTTTCTCGTTTGTTTCTTTTTTTTTAAAAATAAAAATAAAAACAGGTTAGGCTGAAAGTTATCGCAGACACAACCTACACGTCCGTCATTCTTGCTTCTCCAATACATACAAGCGCACTCGCAAGCGTGTGGATGAGGATGTTTGGCTCCCCAGAATTAGCCAGAGCGTTGAAGCTGACCCACTATGTACGGTGTCAAAGCATTGAGTCCCGAGAGAAACGGACGAAATAGTTTAACTTGGCTACCGGTGACAGTAAGTACATGGTAGTTTAACCCTTCCCTGCTCACACTTTCAATTCAGAAGTTAATTAAAACAGCACGTCCACCGTGACGTCACTCCTCCCACCCCTGGCCTAGTTGTGAGCTCTGGTGGGAGCCGGCAATGTTAACTTCCGATGGTATCGGCCGCACATTTCTCGGTTGAAGCTAATCTTGTGTTGTTTACACTGCAGTTGTGAACCGCGTCTATAGACACAAATATAAATAACCTTGTCATAAAAGCCAACAAAAACCAAGAGGAAATTGCAATATGGCCCCGAGCATTCTTCCTTTATCTCCTATAAACACTTCAAATTTGCTATCTCAGAACAACAACGAGTGTTTATCACAAGTATTTCTAGTGGTTTGATGATAAACGCAGATAAGAGTTCAGTTTGGTACCAATTATACAGCGCAGTTATGTTATATAAACATTTTTTCCCTTAAGAGAGCCTCAATATTGATTACTAATCGAACCGAGGAAATCTTTTTTTTTTTTAGAAAAAAAGAAAAATCCCATTATTCTCGCTACCGAAATCAATTTATTCTGCATAGGCAGCTGCTGCAGATACAAACATTAACTCCCTGCAACACGTGTTTCTTATTTCAGTATCTCCAATGTTTTGACGCAATCTAGTGATACGTTCAGCTCGACATATCCCTCGCGAACTGCACGATCAGTTATCTGCATTATATAATCTCCGTTTCCTCTCAACAGCTCTTCCCACCAACACTTCCACATCCACACCAGCGAGTTGAGCAATGATTTATATAGCTGAAAAAATCTTTCCTCTCCCTTTAGTAATAATTCTTCAACGCTCATTCCGGAATATGCCGATTTAGTTTTCAACCTTCTACTATTACCGGACAAACCGCATTCCATGCATCACACCTTATTTCATACAACACCATTTCCGTTCCATTTTGTGAACTGTTTCAATATATATTATGTAATTAGTTCAAATGTTACTCGCAACATACGTCCCAACACGGAAACAGTGTTGCTATCGCTTCTAGTGTGTTCTATCCCGTAGTTTCGTCACGGTACTCTCCACATATCCTGGCTAGTATTATGGAATATCAAGGAATAGCAGCACACCCCTCTTCGAAGCGTAACGGCCGCCCGGTTTTGTTTTTTAACTCCTTTGCTGCCCGGCATAGTTGACTCGCGTGGTGTTGGCGCATGGCACCTGTCCCACGGGCCGTACAGACATCGCATAGCATTCATCAACTAACTGAATCACAACTAGGGATTCCCGCGGGATCCCACATCATTAAATAGTCTGGCGGATCCCGCACAAAATTAAGCGGATCCGCAATCCGCAAAATCCGGCGGAAACGCGTGTCAGTCTGCGTGACTCGCTGCCCCACTCGGTCTCTGTCGGATGTTTTGCACTGTTTGCCTGTACCCTTCCAGTTGGCATTTGACTCATGTGAACAAGCGTTTGTTTTTGTCAACCTTCGTCATTCGTAAGTAAATAAATACACTTTTACGAATTCATCAAAACTTACGTTTCCAGTACACATTTCTGTAATTTGAGTTATGGTGCGTATTTAGTACGATTTTCTAACTATATAATTATTTTTTAAGTGTCGCACACGGTTACAGCTTTTTATTCACGATTTCACTATTCCCATTTTCTGTATTTGCAAATAAAGTAATTGTGACAATTTCCTAGTTTGCGGCTGAAAATTTGATTATTCGTTGATATGAAACTAATGTTATCGTAATTTTAACGATCGCGTACCTATTTATTTAACAGCTATCAAAAGGAAATTGTATATCCTTTGTTGTTTGGCCGCTGCCTCAATGCGTTTCTTTGACGAAAGCCACCTGCTTACATGTGCCGCTCAGGCTTTCAATTAATCCCTCTTCTCCTTGTTATTATTTCGACTAAAGGTAAAAAAAGTTATAATGAAATTTTCACGGGTGTATCGACGAATTGTGTTGTAGGAACACCAAACTTCGACGGCTGCCTCCGCCGTCTTCCTCACGTGTGTAATTTCGTGTGTTTGTAATTAAATCCAAAAATACAACCTATGAGGACTTCACTGCAATCATTTGCTGAGAAAGTCTCCTTTCTTACTAAATAATAATAATTTCCACTCTAAAAACGTCGTTACGCCACATAAGTAAATCTGAAATATTTGAGAGTTTACGTGTTGGTGAGTAGTTTCTTTTAATAACATTGAATCAACTGTAATATCAATCAAGGAATCAGGAGATATAATAATGAATCAAGCAAAAAAGAAAGCCAAGTCTCATGCTTTTGCAGTGACAAAAAGTTATGAGATCTTGTTCTGAGCCAAGTCTACACTTTTCAGAGTATATTCACTTCACTTTGTGAAATGGAATGCTTTTCTCGGTGTTATGGAACGTTTATATAGAATTTAAAGAAAAAAAAAAAAACTCTGGTAACTTGGCCACTAAGTAAACCATATTTTTAAACTTATGTGATGTATTGCAAGGCACATAATATGACCTAAGACTCAATATTTTCCATTTTTATTATTTATTTAAAAATTGGTTTAGATTAAAAAATAAAAATGTAAAACCTCGAAATACACTTAAGACAAGCTAAAAAGTTTTAATGTCATTTTGCCAATCAAAATATTGTTAACTGTTAGTTTTTTTCATTTAACATTAAAAATTATTTATTAATTTAATTATTATTTAATTTATTAACGTTTTAAGTAACTATGTTTTAAATAAATGCGTTAAAAAACTGTACCAATCCCGCGGGATTGAAAACATTGCGGGATTGCAATCCTTAATCACAACTCTTAAAACCAAACATGGATGTTATTACAGACTGATGTTCAAAGATTGCAGCCATTCAATTGCTTCCGTGGTTGCTTCGTGAATATGATGCATTGTCCCACTGAATCTCCTGGGAGGGCATTCCATGACGATGTGGTGAATGGTTTGCTACCATGTTAGTTACTGCAGTCACAGGAAGGGTTCTCTGTCATTCCCCACTTGTACATCCAGTAGTTGCATCTACCGTGGCCTGTTCTCACTCGGTTCAGTGCCGTCCAGGTTTTCCTAGGAAGATTGAACACAGGAGACTGTCGTGTAGGCTCTTGGATTAGCGCATGTTTCTCGGGGTTTCAATTGGTCCACTCAGCGCACCAAGCTTCGCCTATGTTGAAGTTATTTTGCACCAGCTCTTGACCAAACTTCCACGTAGAATACCTAGATCTTGGTGTATTTGGAGTTTTATGCGTGCATTCCTAATTAATTTGAAGGTGTGGATATCTTAGGCATTTCTGCCATTCCTTTTTTAAAGCCGCTTGTCTTCGGAGACTTGGTGGGGTGATATTAGATAGTACAGGCAGCCAGTCGGTAGGTGTAGATTTTACAGTTCCAGATATTGTTCTCATTGTGTCATTTACTTGAATGTCGATCTTTTTTGTGTGACTGCTGTCTAGCCATACTGGACTGCAGTATTCGGCAGCTGAGTATACCAGAGCAAGAGCTGATGTTCTGAGAGCTGCGGCATGTGCTCCCCAACCCGTTCCTGAAAGTTTGTGAACGATGTTATTTCGAGTTTTTTAACTTTTGCCGCTGTTTTATGGAAATGTTCCTTATACGTCAGTGACAGGTACAGAACCACGCCTAGATATTTTGGATGAGGATTGTACGTACTTCAGTAATTGGTCCCTGAATTTTATTTGAGGTCTATAGTGGGCTTGTCTATTGTTTACATTCAGTTTCAGGCGCAGGGTGGCGGTATGCTTAGAGCACGCTACAGAATGAAGTACGCTCGGAGCGTGTCTGTCTCGATGACACCACTTATCTCCAGGAATGACTAAACAAAGCGTGACAGTTTATGTAATACTCAGCTGATCAGTTAGGCAGCAGAGCGCTTTCTTAAGAGTACGACGCCTAAGCCTCTGACGATATAACAAAGCAATTTGCTGAAAAATTGTATAGCAAAAGTACTACGAAAAAAATCCGCGGTAATATATATCAACCTATGACATAACTCGTAATAAGCGTCTTTACGATTTAAATTTTTAGTAAATTATAAATGTGAAATATATATAAATAAAATAATTAAATAGCAACACTTTATTAAATATTTACTGTAAAAAACAGCAAATTTTAAAATACCGAAAGCATTGTCATTTTAAGTGAGAGGACTAAAGTTAAGTCAAAATTAGGCGACATCGGCAGTAGAAAAAGATATCTGCTTTTGGCTACAGAATCCATTTTTATATTTTCATACAGTGGATCTTTCAAGTTATAAAATTTTAGAAAAAAAAGTGAAAAAATAGAGAGTGAAAATCAAGAAGCGTCGAGTTGAAAAACGATTGCAAAAATATCTGAATGGGAAGATTATTTTTTTTAACATTCAGTTCTTAAAAAAACTAAAAAATCTCCTACATCTAATGTTTTGAAGGATAAATAAAGACTAAGTCTTAACATAAGCTGTCTTCGTTAGTCCTGTGGCGTTATATAATTTCATGCACTGTACTAGAACACTAGAACTGATATGCTACGGACTCAATTCAGAATTTTTTACTCTCTTTTTTTTTTGGGGGGGGGGTTAGAGAATGTAAACGAAGCGTTCATTAGCACCATTATAATGAAGCAAAAATGCTAGAAGAAGAAATGAAGTTTGTAAGCCATAATGCAGCTAATATAATTATGTCTAACTGGTTGTATTGAATGTTGGCCTTTTTACAGACTAGTATTAAAGTCAACAAATATGCCAACCACACCGATCATTCCTTGTAATCGAACCGGGCAACACAATGAACGTAAAATAAGGCACAGATGCAGCGGGCTGGTGGCTCAGTGGTTAAGGCATCTGACGAGACCGGGCAGTACAGCTATATATAAAGGTCACCGCCACACGGATTTGACATTTACCGCCCATCTGACGTTCCCGCCTGGAGCGAGCGGCAGAGGTCCCCCGTTTGAATCTCTGCCTGGGCGGGGATTTTATAAGTCCTTAATCCGACCTTCACCTCTGCACGTTAAACTGTAGGTCCCCTCTAGAGCTAACAGCACTAGTTGGCGCAGACTCTCTGTTAGGCAGCCTCGCCCGCTGTGGCTTATCACGCTAGACTTCGTCTGCCAAGCATCAGAGGTTTTTCCTTTGGACGCCGAGGCGAGGTCAGACCTAGACACCGGAACAGTCTGTGCTGACCTTGCAGCGGGAGATTACGGCAGGCACAGCAAAACCAGGGAGAGGATCACAGCGCAGCTTCTACCACACTGATCACAGCAACATCGTCTGTACTGCAGTCGAGGCCGGAAGTGTTCAGAGCCCAAAAGCCAGTAACAAGAATTATGGGCGGGGTTAGCAATAGAACTTCATGTTCAGAGAACTGCTCAAGAAGTTATACCGCTCATTTGCTGCAACAATGACATAACTAAAAAACTAGCAGTTTAGCATGTTAGGATGGACCATTGTCGTATATACTACAACTGATGCTATACAGTTTCCATTCTTTTACATTGTATTCTTTCAATAAAACATGCACGTAAGTTATTTCAAATGAAACATCTGAATTAATCCTCCTGTAAAATTGACGTTTTTGAGTTATGTCACTGTTGCTGCAAATGAACGATATAGATATACATTAATGTCCTCTGTAGTCACAAATTATACTTTGTTTGAAAAAAATAGTAAAATTCACAGTTATGGCACTAGAAGTAAAAATTTATCTTCACAAGGATTACAAATCGTTATCATTTGTTCAAAAAGGGGTCCGATATTCAGGGATACTTATCTTCAATAAGCTCCCAACACATTAAATGTCTAGCAGATGATAAGAATAAATTCAGGAAAAAACTGAAATTTTTTTTAAATTGTCAAGTCCTCCTAATCTGTCGAAGAATTTATTTCTAAGGTATCTACAAAATAAACTGCCGGCAGTAGTCTGTGTAAATGTAGTAGACATAATGTAGGATGTATAATATCACTCTACATCTCCTGGTGTATGTATTATTTTGTTATGCAATTGTTTATCTGTAAATTGACAACTTTCCACATTTCACAGAGCCAGTTTCTTATATTGGGACCAATGGGAAATGAATGTATTGTATTGAGAGGTAAAAAAGAAATATACCAACAACCCCGATACCGACTCGAACCTCAAAAAAACCAGTCAGTCAGCAGCGGGGGAAGGGGGGGGGGGCGGGGGGTGTCCGGAATTCCGGAAAAACGCCTCAAGTAATTAATGGTCGCCCCCTAACAAAAGTATGGTACAGGTGACGCAAAAGATGTGTTCGTAAACGGTCTACATGCGCTGGCAACACAGGAAGTCAATGAGGCTTCAGTAGTTAGCCGAATACATCAGAAAATAACCATCCCGCGTCGAACTGTAAACAAAGCAGCTACATTCTAACAAACTCCCTATGAGACTAAAGAAGAATTCAGTACCGTTGCTTGCACTTTCAACACGAGGCAGATTCGGGTTCCGCGAGTTGCTCAACTCGTTACAGCAGAGCAGGTCGACCTTGACATGGTCGAATGTGCCCCGCAAGCAGCTGCCCCGCCCCATTCATATTTCCATCTCTCTTTTTCTTCAAACCAATCAGGCGAAACCCTTTACCTGGTGGGTTTGTGATGCACACACAGGCAAGAATCAGTGACACTGGTTCGCCCCCAGTTGCCGATCTAGGCTCTAATCGGCACTCTTAACTCGTCCCGAGGCATTCGCGAAATTTTTTCTAAGATCCGAGTAACATAAAATAGATAAAAATGAAATTAACGAAAAAGTTTTAACCGTTTCCTTTAAATTTACTAATCTAAACGGTCCCCGTTATCCTGCATGTAGTACTGTCAACACGATAGAGGAGTGTCTTAAAAAGCAATAGAATTAATGAAGAAATTTTTGGAACGATCCAAATGCTCTTTCTACAGTCCGTTCATAAAGCACTCTCGAGACTACTACATAGGGAGCAAGCTTAGCAACCTGTCAGTTCAAGGTCAAAGGCCACAAGCGTGGGAACACATCACCAACCGTGGGAACACATCACCAACCGTGGGAACACATCACCAACCGTGGGAACACATCACCAACCGTGGGAACACATCACCAACCGTGGGAAATCTGCCGTCTGCATAGCTCTGCGCTCTAGGGAACTGACTAGGTCGGAGTCACCGGTTCGCGGCGCTCTAGCTCAGGAACTGCGTTGGGGTTCGCGCTTCGATTCCCCTCTATAGAGAGAGGTAGTAATAATTAGCTTTGCACAAACTTCTTCTCTACCCCTGTTGGCGCGACGACATCTGGACGACGAATCCGGAGAATATAGCCGCTATGATAGATCTCCCCGTTTTGAATGCGACGCTCGATTTACTAGCAAAACTAGTTTCACTGCACACTACATAAGAATTACGCACAAGTCTTCTATACGTGATGCCATATTCTACTTGCGACACTGCAGATTCTAAGAGTTCATAAAAGAATTTCTGAGATTTACCTTTGGAGAGGTGCCAATTGACGTGTGTTTCAGTCACGAGTTCTATTCGTACTTTCCCTGAGAGCCCGAACACTTGCTCTCGGGTGCTTAGTTCCACCTGGCATAACCCGCAGCGACGACTACCTCAAATCAGAAGTACGTACGGAGACTGCTAGAGACGTGGACAGTGAGGCGGGAAGATGAAACGGGGTTACCGGCGTTTGAGATTTGGGTGCGGAGGAGAATCGAGAGGACAAGCTGGATGGATAAAGTGAGTAATGTTGAAGTGCTGGAAGCGTTGGTGAAAGGAGAAAACTACTCCAAGGCATAAAATAAACAAAGAAGAACTGGATGGGACACTTGCTGAGTGGGGAGTGCTTGGAAGGAGGCGGTACAAGATCACAGACAACGTCAGAGGAAACGGCAAGTCGACATGAAGAGAATGGCAGAACACATGTGAAAGCCTGCTTCAGGACGGAACGTTGCATTGAGAATCACCGAGTTGCTTATCCGTCTCTTTTATGTATACTTTAAGTCCACTAGCGGAATAATTGATACGGTACTTTACATCGTGAAAGGATGTTTCCACACGAGTGGGATAAACTACCCTCACAACTCACGGCAGAGCAGGGAATTTCGGAACGGGTAGGGCTTTGCGTACCCGTATTGTAATGGTGTCACAAATTTACTGACACGTTCTTTAGAAAACGTCCAATCATTGGACACTAGACGTTACAATCAGTATCGTTAATGCATTTTGAAGGGAATCAAACTTTTCACAACGTGCCGAATTTTATCGGACGAAAACTGTAATGCAGTTATAAAGAGTAAACAATAAACCACACACATCTAAACACGGACTCGCCAACCTGCCTTTTTTTTGTTCCGCCTGTTAACATTCCTTCCGCAAACTACCTTCTAACCTATTATTGTCAAAAATCTTGGGTCACTCTCATTACAAAGGCCTTTCTAACAGATCTAGCCAGTGTTTCAGCAGATTTGGCTTCAACCATAATTCATCCTATTATTATCAACACTTTAGAGCACACTTCATAATTTTAGTCTTGCTCTGGTTCATTTAGTCCATATTCTTTTTCCGTTAATTTCTATTGTCCTCTAATATTTCCGAACAGAATAATTGAAAATCAATGGTCTTCAACGCAGAATATACCAAACATTTTCTTTCCAGTTCTTAGAATGCTGCCTCAGCGTACAAGTTTTACATTTTTTCCCACGACAAATCGAGTTTTAACCGAGGCTGCTCTTTATTATTTACACCTCAGAATGTCTACTTGATAACTAATCTGAACTTCTTAACGATCTTCACGCGGAATCTCTCCCACTTTCTTTTAGATTTTGAAGCCTATCACTTCAAATAGTGTACTACATATTTGTCAGTTGCTGAGGCACAGATTTATACAGTCAATCCAGCAAACGATTAATCAAGTGGAATAATAACGCGTATATGTGAACAGTCAACACAAGGTGCCCATCCAGTTATCATCTGTTCAGCACAGCATCGTTCACGTGAACTGCTCGTCTAGGACACGCCTAAACAGATTACGCCAAGGTGTACATATCGATAATTCCTCCCAATAATACAATGCCACTTGTACACTGGAAATTAATTTGTAAAAACTTTCAATTTCTAAGGTTTTTTTTTTTTTTTTTTTACTTCATATTAAAATGAAAAGTACCATACTTCACTCTTGGGACTATCAGCTTCACATTGTTAGAAATTTCATCAAATTGTACCATCACCTTTCCCGGCAGTCTCATTGAACGAAAAATTGGTACTAATTTTCTATGAATTTCTCAGCGTGTCGGTACCCAACTTTACATCGTGCATTATGGGCTGTACGCTACGCAAAACGCCATCAAAATGAGATTAGTAATTCAACGAAAAATGCGTTTTTTTTTTACTGTTTAACGTCCCTTTTTAACAACGTGGTCTTTAGAGACGGGAAAGGATGGGGGCAAGGAATGGGAAGGAATTCGGCCATGGCCTTTTGAAGGAAGCATCCCGGCGTTCACCTGGAGTGATTTGGGGAAACCATGGAAAACCCAAATCTGGATGCCCGGACGGGGATTCGAACCGCCGTCCTCCCGAATGCGAGGCCAGAACGCTATCCGTTACACCACCACGCTCGGTGCTTATTTATGAACACTTATCTTACATTTCTCAATTTCCAAATTCACATCAAAATAAAACATACCTTACTTTATGTTTTCCGAGAACCCGTTCAGACAGATTTCTAACACTGTTGGTTCCTTTTCCGCAGCGCAGTAACAGGGCCCCAGACTAATTCCTTCAACGCCTTGTTATACTTACAGATTACGTGGCACTTGGGCCACCAACAACAGAACAGCCAACTGTCTGTCGTATTCTCAGACTCGTAAATTCACACGAAAGTCGTACGCTTTGCCATAGTGCCATGTTGGCGTTTAATTTCCAGCTGGCGCGCCAGTTAATGTTGCGTGATGCGAGACATCAACAGTGAAAACAAGGTCACAGTCGGTTCAACAGCCGAAATTTCGGCTTCAACAATACTCGTATCTTTGATGTGCACACACAACAGATCAGCGTTTATCAACCCGAGGACCAGTAAATAGTCAAAAATAACGCTGCGAACCACTAACTTAATTTTTTATCTTTGCGTATAGTATTAACACATGGGACATATTTTGCTATACCCTTATTACATAATAAATCTAAAAGCGCGTTTTGAATTTCAACGGAAACACAGTTATGAAACGAAGTGAACTATTACAAGTTAATTACGTATTGATCAGGCTGTTAATATTTAGTAAACAAATAAATAGTATGATAAATAGATGCTCATTATACCACCGACCTATAAGTTTACAACTTTTGTTTACTTCACCACTCATGTTAATAACCCTACAACGTGCGGCGGTCTCCCACACCTATCAAGAGACTCCCAAAAAACGGTCACTTACTTAATCCTTAGATGAACAACGCTGTTTTTTTTATGCCAACTGGAAATGGATAGACTATTGTAGAAACAATGCTGTTCTATCATCATCCTGGAAATGCCAGATTTTTGCGAGGTCACTGAAATATTCGCGGTTTTTAAAAAGTAAGGATTATAGTTTCTACTCGCTTATTAGTATCTAAATTTATATTATTCTACGTGCGGACCACCTGGCATAGATGATTACTGAATTGCTAGTGTAAGCGCGTGACTGTTTTTTTTTTTCCGTATCGTCCTGGGTCTAGAATAGTTACAGTTTTTAGGATGAAAGATTATGACAGGTTGACCTGATCTGGCCAAATATAAACTTGACCTGTGTTTCAGGGTGAATAAAATCTCTTGAGCATCAAGAACTCAGAAGCATTAATAGAACAGGGAGAATGGCGCAGTCGTATAATTGTCAAAGACTCGAGCTTGCTTAAATATAAACTTGACTTGTATCTGACCCTTAAAATTCAGTCTGCAAAATTAAAAAAAAAAAAAAAATCCTGCTTGCTTCGAAAGCATCACATCATAATGTAATCATTGGCCATAGTATCGGTAATGGCCACAGAACTTAATAAACATTCCATATTATTAAACAGTTGAGCAACTCCAAAGAAATGAATTGAACTGTCGATTCGGTAACAGATTTGGACTGATGTCCACTTAAAATAACCTAACAGCTCACGTAGAGTGGACATCAACAAAGACCATTACCTAAAAAGACAAATGCCTAAAAAGCAAATAAACTGTAATGCACAAACTTTGGTCAAGCAACAACATTAGTGAAAGTTTTAATAAGTTGAAATTTATTCTAAGCAGGTAGTGTTGCCCAAATGCAAGAACAAGACGAGACTTGGCCAGTCTTGGTCTTGCATCAATACACCTGGTCTTGGTATTGCACTCCCAGTCTTGGTCTTGCAGCAAGAGTCCAGTGGCGTAGCTAGGTCAACAAGGGCCCCGGTAAAAAAAATTTTAATTTGGGCCCTCAGGTCAGATTGGCGACCTTTTTTTGCTTTGTGTTGCTAGTAAGGGCCCCCTGAGCTGAGGATGGGGCCCTTGAGTTGTGCTTAGGGGCCCCCTGAGCAGTGGCTGGGGGCCCCCCTGAGCAGTGAGAGGGCTCTTAGTGAGGGGCTGTAGAGCTAAAAAAAAAAAGGTCGCCAGTTTGCCTCTGAACTGCGCTTGGGGGCCTCCAGAGGTGCGCTTTGGGGGCCCCCTGAGCGTAGGGGCCCCGGTGCACTGCACCGCCTAGCCCCATAGTAGCTACGCCCCTGCAAGAGTCTCGCAAGTCTTGCAATTACCTATTAGCCTGTCGCTATTTATTAAACGTTACTTTAGATATTAGTACAACGCAACAGAATAGGTACATTTTGAGCTTGAATTAACATAGCCATGGTAAAGACCAACCAAATTAATAAATGTCTACACATTTCATGAGAAATTCAAAAAATCAACTGACACCAGTTGGGGTTTGAACCCACGACCTAAGCGATCAGTGGCGATGCTCTAACTAACCAACTGAGCTATCAACTGTGTCCCGCGGGAGTCAGTCTGTTTCTTAATAAACGTTTACATTTAATAATCTTCAATGTACTAAAACATGGTTTAAACATATAGAAAACAAATTAATGACATTAACTTGACTGTATTTCAAAGAACATTATCTGTCTAGAAAGAGATTGATAGACCCTCACCTTATATGAAATGGAATAAAATAATTATACAATTTACTGAATTTACCATTTATTTCAATAAAAATACAACACAGAAGAAGAGATAGTAGGTGAAGATCAGTTTGGGTTTAGGAAAAATCGCGGTACAAGGGAAGCAATTCTGTCTTTAAGATTAATTCTTGAAGGGTGGATCAAGAAAAACAAAGATACTTTTATGGCATTTGTTGATTTAGAAAAAGCTTTTGATAATGTTAGGTGGGACAAGATGTTCAAAATTTTAAAGAAGTCAGGTCTAAAGTATCGAGATAGAAGAATACTCTATAAACTATATAAGAATCAAGTGGCGGTAATAAAAGTAGAGAATCACGAGAGACATGCATCAGTTAAAAAGGGTGTGAGACAAGGTTGTAGTCTATCCCCGTTAATATTGAACTTGTATGTAGAAGAAGCAATGAAGAAAGTCAAAGAAAAATTTCCATGTGACATAAATTTTCAGGGAGAAAAAATCAGTATGCTACGATTTGCTGACGACATTGTCTTGTTAGCAGAAAGGGCTGAGGATATTGAGAAGTTATTGAATGGCATGAACAAAATACTGAAGGAAGATTTTGGACTGAATATAAATCAAAGTAAAACAAAAGTGATGAAATGTAGCAGAAATGATACCAATACTAGCAGATTAAATATAAAAATAGGATCTGATGCAATAGGAGAAGTGAGTTCTGTTACTTGGGAAGCAAAATTACAACCGATGGCCGAAGTAGGAATGATGTTAAAAGCAGAATAGCACTAGCAAAAAGAGCCTTCATGAAAAAGAGAAACCTTTTAGTTTCAAATATTGATCTAGGAATTATAAAGAACTTCTTAAAACTCTATGTGTGGAGCACAGCACTTTACGGTAGCGAAACTTGGACTTTGGGAATGCCGGAAAGAAAGAAACTTGAAGCATTTGAAATGTGGTGCTACAGAAGAATGCTGAAAATTAGGTGGACAGAAAGTAAGAAATGAACGAGTTTTGGAAATGATGGGTGAGAAAAGAAGTTTATGGAAGAAGCTTACAGGAAGAAGAGACAGGCTGGTAGGTCATATTTTGAGACATGCTGGATTGGTTAATTTGTTAGTGGAGGGAATAGTTGAAGGTAAGAACTGTAGAGGTAGACAGAGATTAGAATACATGAAGCAGATAATTGAGGACGTGGGCTGTAAGGGGTATGTAGAAATGAAGAGGTTAGCACAGGATAGGAAGGGATGGAGGATTGCATCAAACCAGTCTAAAGACTGACGACAGCAAAAAAAAAAAAAAAAAAAACACAATAGCTGACATTACTGTTACTTTATATTAATTCTTTTGACCAAGAATTAAAACAAAGTAACCATCTGGCTGACTCATCGCTTAACCTATTTCTATGTTTTCTAATTACTAATGATGCTTTAGAAAATAATCTCTCATCAGGTACTGAAGTTGCAGGTATTGAAAGAAAATCACGGGTCATCTTCGATAAAACCGGATACTCTGTCTCATGCGTCCTCCACCACTCTAAAATGTCTTCTGAGCTGGCGGCTCTGGGTTTACATAGGTACTCCTCCAACTCTTCAATAACTAAGCCTTGAAGACAAGATCCAGATGACGTCGAGGGACATGCATACAGTTTATCAAAGTCTATTACGTCTTCATCTTCATCATATTCACATACTTTCTTTTCATTTCTTGGTGATTCTAGAGATTTATTCACTAAGTGTAGACTTTTATATTCTTCATAAAGTTCATTAAATTTGTGCAGGCTTTCAGTTTTAATTTGCTTGCCCCAAAATGTCATGTCAAAAGTCTGAGCCTTATGCCTTGGGTCTAAAATCAAGGAGGTACAATAAATCCAGTTGCTTTTCTTATAATGTTTAAGCATTTTGTCTCTAGCTGCTTGGAAACCCATAATGAGCCTTTCATCCACTTCGGATCGATTTGGTTTCTCATCTAGTTGTTTTACCATGGATTCAATTTTATCGAGCAAGAGATTGAATGATACAATGACTAGCGGTAATGTAACATATTTTTCTCCGCCAAGTTTCGTTGATAGAAGTTTATTAGAAATATTAAGAAAATAAACATCTTCTCGGTAACATACTACATATAATTTGATTACGCATATTCCATATAGTTTATTTTTCGTTTTTATTATTTCGATACTTCAATTAAGTGTCATACTTACTATATTTAATGTATTATTTTTTATTTACTTATTCATACCGTCAATTCCTTCTTCAACGAAAACGCACTGATAGTCATTTATATTATATCAGTACTTTACGTCTTCCTACATATTTTCTGCCTATTTTCTTCTTCAAAATTCTATGTACTAGTACTTTCTTTAAGTTTCGTTTGTTTTCTATGCGTCAATTTCTTGTATTATATAGGATAAGTACATAATTTAAATTAAGCCTGTCCGGTCCACTGACTCTGGAGATTACTCCTCGAGTTAAAATTGTGCAAATACTATATATTCTTTACATGTAAATGAATATTTGCAAAAATATATTGTGATGCAACAGTCAATATATCAGTTTATTTATTTAAACAGTTCTCTCATATATTATTATATTCGGGCTCCTAAACAGTACATAAATCTTATTGCACGCTTTTTATATTATTCGATTACTATTATAGAAAAAATTTTCACGTTTGAAGTGTATTAAAAGTGTCTACAATATTTATTAAATGGGCGACGACATATTTAAGCACTTTGTGTTTTAAAACCACACAGAACAGATCAATATACTGTATTCGTGTCCATTCTAAGCACCCAAAAACTTATTTTGTATAGAAAATATATTAAAAAAAAGTCCTAACTGCAAGACGCAAGAGTCTCGCAGGCTTGGTCTTGTTCTTGCTTAAATCTTGCACAGTCAGTCTTGGTCTTAGTCTTGCTAAAATTAGGCGGTCTTGGTCTTGCAACACTATAAAGCAGGAATGGTAATTGGCATTCATAGTTACAGCAGAGACGATGAGTATTTTTTTTTTAAAGTTTCTTTTAAGTTGCTTTCATTAAAGGTTATCGAAAAGCAGATCCTCGTTTTTTCAGCCGCAAAATTTATCATTTTTTTAAAACTATGAAACGCTACGAAAACCAGACTTAACGATTGTATTAAGGCAATTAATTTGGTAGCAGTTGCTTAGCTACTTAATTGTGGACATAACCACGAATTTCTTCTAATGGTATCTCTGGTCGCCGTTTTGCAAGCGAAGGCTGACACGTGACACCGTTCTCCAGCCAATAGCTATCGAGGTGAGTGAAATTATATAGTAGATACACTGGTTTATATGGCATGCCAGTTACCCTATCTTATTTTATAAGGGTACAATACGAATCGCGCAGGATGAATATCTTCGGCATGTATACAAACAGCAAAATAATTTTAAAAAATTTTACTGCATACATTTTACCGTCATTACGATTGAAACTTATTAATATATTTATATATAAACATTCGAAGTGCTACGTTTCTTAGCTATATAACTTATCAGGATATAAAGTATCCTATATATTGTTTCATGAAGTAAGCTATCGCTATGAAAACAGCAAATATCTGTCAGTTACTTTTCGCGTGATGCGTGAATAAACAGATAATCCAAATTATACAGTTCTGGCATATCTATCACGAAAATCATTACTTTGCAATTAGGATAAATAAATGATTACATTTTTTTTGTAAATAAATTTCATGTACACTAACAACTTTTCTAAAATTTTATTATATACTAGCTGTGCCCGCGACTTCGTTCATCTAAATGAGAGATTTCTGCTGTTGGTTGACAAACCATCAAATGTCGGCTACGTATGAAAAGGAGAGAAGCAGCCCTCTGTCTGCCTGGTGCTCGTGCTGTTACTCTCGATGAAACCATGGAGGTTGCATTCTCGACGCAGATAAAACTGATTTTGTTTTATTCGACAATCTATGCAACAGCGGTCACAGCGGCAGCAACAATAAAAGCAAAACTGCTGCTGTTATTATCTATGGCACTCCCCACCCGATATAATATTACGCTGTATTACCTACTATTCCTTCTTCCCCCCCCCCTCATTAGTTTGTAATGTTTTGAGGCATACAAAGCTTCAGTAAGACAGTCAGTTGGCATTTCGGAAGTTTGCAGTGTATTAAATTTTAATACCCCATCGCCGACAAAATGGTAACTAACATCAATATGTTTAGACCTCTTGCGCATTTGCTGATTAGTTGTAAGCTTCAATGCATTCTGTCACTCTAAATTTTAATACCCCATCGCCGACAAAATGGTAACTAACATCAATATGTTTAGACCTCTTGCGCATTTGCTGATTAGTTGTAAGCTTCAATGCATTCTGTCACTCTATCTTGCAATCAAACACAAATAAATTTCTTAAATATATTGCCTTTCGTGAAAAAACTGAGAAAGCAATATACTCTGCTTCAGTGCTCGACACAGCTACAGTTTTAGTTTCTACTTTTCCATGTAAAGGCAGAACCAGACATCACAAACCGGAAACCTGCTTAAGTCTGTCTATGGCGCTAGTTGCCCAGTCAGCTTCTACAAAACTTTCCACTTCTGACCTGTCATTTGAATGTTTTACACAACAGCGCTTCGTCTCTTATTATTTTAACACTAGCTTGGCATAATTTCAACATACTTCGGAGCAACAACTGTTAAACTGACCAAAGTAACTAATGCAATAAGCTGTATCAGGCCTGGCCATTACACACAAATGCACTGGACTGACTATCAATATTTCAAAAGGTAAACTACAATCACTAATTAGTGGCATTTTCTATATTTAATTTGCATTTCATGGGTGTATCTAAATTAAACAAATCAAATTTTGTTAATAACTGTTCTATATATTGATCCAGCTCTATTGTTTTGAAATTTTACCTTTTATCTAAATTTTATTCTCATACTTAGATGCTATTAACTTCACCGAGATCTTTAATTTTAAATTTCTAACAAAATACAGATTCCGAAGGGTCAGCCTCAAACGATCAACAGTGCTATTATAATTTGTGCACGTTTTTCCATTTTAGTAAATATACATGGTAGGCCTATTAACTCTTTAGAAACCCAAAGAGCACAATTTTCAATATCCCGATACCAACCTAAAGAACTCTTTTTTTATTTAAGCCATAAGCTGACCTATTCAATTTCAAAAGTTTATCATAACAATTCTGGAAATACATGTAAATATCTTCCTTTATACATCAATTTAAAAAAGCTATGGTTATATATAAATGGTTAATACCTAACGCCAACTGTAGACTAATTGCGAATAACAGTCTCAAAGGGGAGTGTGCAGCCACCAGCGAAAATGTTTTTCGAAAAAACCACTAGCCACTAACCTAGCACGGTATCGCTCTTTACAAGAATTGTCAAACTTTTTATTAAAGCAACCACTTGCACAGCACTAAGGCAGAATTTATTGAAATATCTTCGAAGCTCCTCTTCCACGGCAAGCTTCCATTTAGCGCTTTGTCGACCGCTCGTAGCCTCTGAGTATGTGACGTCATCGCCTTCAATACACACTTAAGCAAGTTGTGCCACAACTCTAACGTGGTTTCCTTAACCTTTTGGACACTGTATCTGCTAACTCTCTAGTAATTTCTTCCATGTTATTTTGGTCCTCTACGACAGGTGGATATGACAGATGAAGCGCTAGATTCTCTAGATGAATTCAGTAATTCTGCTTCGTCTGTCCTGTCAACTTTTCTAGTGACTAGATTCCCCCACTGAAACTGTCATTTCCTGATATGCATACTCTTTAATTCAGTTCTCAAAACTTTAATGCTGTATTCTCTATAATAATCACATCTCTACTTATTATTGCAGTCATAAATTCTGTAGCTTTTTATATTTTGAGGTATCCAACAAGATTGTTTTTTTTTCTGATTTTTTTATCCCACTTTACAGGTTTTCTTTGGGAACATGAACCATCAAATCACTTCCATATATATATGATTGTGGCTTAAATCAGGTTTCTTGCCATATCATAACTCATATAGTATCATGTTTTGAGTTCTTTATGCAACTGATCTGTTTTTTAAGTACTCAACCGTGTTTGCTGCTTCTCCACAAAACTTTTTATCTAACTGTACATCAAATAAAATACATCTTGATTTCTCAACTATTCATCAATTTAGGCGTTCGCACAGACCATTTTGTTACTGCGTGTACGGGTTACTTTTCTGATGAACAGTATCTTCTTTCTTCGGAAAATCTGTACACTCGTTGCTACAGAACCCGTAGCAATTATCAATGCGAAATATTTTAATTTTCTTATTATTTTGGTAGTCTAACAAAGCTTTAAATTATTTAAACATGATAAATATTTTACTTTTAGCTTTCAAGAAGTAAATAAATGCCATGCGACCAAAGTCATCCACCAGCAGCAAATATCAAACTGCACCAATTCATTGATTTTCCACTGAGCGACTCACATCAATATCTATTGATCTGCAATATTTCTGCACTTATTTCTCCTACATGTGTGAACGAAATCCTTGACTGTACTCCCTCGCAGCACACCACACAAAACCGGAGCAGCCAATAAACTGTGGTCAATTTTCATATAATGTGTTGTTATCTTTAACTTGTAAACACCACTGGTCAGTTCGCATTACGTGTGAAACAATGCAATACAGTGAATAGAATCAACTCTATTACCGTTCTTTATGAGCTCACTCACGGACAAGAAGTTAGTAGACTTGGAAAGTGGAATGTGTTTTTCACAGTGGTAATATAACCGCAATCTGTAGTTATTTCTACATGTAATACATGTACTTTTGGTTTTAACTTCTGATGTATTTTTTCATTCAGTGTTCGTTCGCCGCCACAGTCTGCGTACCAATCCTGCCATATGGAATAACCACACTAAACGCATTTGACTGCTTAGGTTCATCTGATTTCGCCATTCCTACACTGCCCAGCATGTGGTATCAAGTGGTGGATTTGACTGCTCTCAATTTAACATTTGACGATTATTCTTGAACGTAATAATTTCCGCTTCTGTTGTGTCCTATGATCATGGATGAAAATCTTTCTGGCAAAATTGAGCCAACCCATTCGCCATTTATCTCGAATCCGGTCCCACTTAATCTTTTCCATGTCCCAATTACGTGCGTCATTGTTTCGAAATTATCAAACCTGATTGATATGAGATGACGAAGGAAGGTTATGTCTTCGTGTAAACTCGGAATCTTCAAACAGTTTTAAGCTGCGGCCACTGCTCCATCGTTGTTTTAGCTTGCTTTAAATGCAGATACAACGCTGGATCAATGATAAGAATCATCTTCGCCTGCGGTGCTTACACTTCCTCCTTGCTTTATTAAGCCCGACAAACGCTCAACACCAACATTCTCCACCGCAAAAGCTTACACATCGTACTTCTCTCTAATTACTACAAAGTTTGAAGCCATTTTAAAGCGCCTAACTAGCTTTATATAATACGACATTTCCGTATTCTGTTTTCTATAATCTCGAAGAAAATAAGAAATGGTCATAACGATGAGCGCACAACTTGTTTTGTTAGACAAGCTATGGAAAAGCGATCATATAGCTTCACTAGTTGGCGGTAGTGATAAAACTAATTTTGATATTAATCATGACAATTCTAAATTTACGTTGTATGTAAATGTTTTAAAGGTGGAGGTACTCTGTCTGTTTCCACCACCCCTTGAAACTAATGAATTTTATGCTTGTAGGTGAATCACAGGTACAGTTCAGTACGGTTGCTGTCTGGAGTTTGCACGGAGACTGTTTCATTTGTATGTTTACAGGCTACACTACAAAATCCCTAGTTTTATCAAAAAATCAATGTATTGCATATTGACTTAGTTGAGCACTATCATCAACGCATATGAAAGTCACATGCTGCCAAGCAAATTAAGTGTTTTGATATGCATCAGAGTTAGAACTACAGGTATCTATAAAGCTAAAAGCAACCAGTACATTTTTGATTTGCTTGCATGGATTTTATGATGGTTACTGTGAGAAATTATTAGTATTTATTGGTCCATAAACTGTATCTGTTATCTCTTTCATTAAAATACAAACAGTTATTTCTTGTAAAACTATTAAATTTATCGGAATAACAATTATTGTATTCTTACGTCACGGCATAAGCTTTTATATATACAGTTTTGGCCGTTGTTTCATCGGCAATTGTAACTTACTGAAGTATCCCGTATGTCAACCTAAAACATAAGCTAACTGAGTAGAGAGTGATCAGGATCGGCATGTAAAGCACCCTAAACATTAAAACAAGGGGGAGGGATCCGGCCAATCTCGCCACGGGGGAGCGGATTGACAGAAATCTCACATCTTTAATTCCTTGAGAAACAGTAGAGCTAAAAAAACGACGTCGATTTGAACGCTGGGGGGAGGGGGGGGGAAGAGGGTGTATAACCGCCGTTGAAGGCGTCAGAGCTCTTTAAAAGTCTCCAGAAGTAGCCAGGAAGCAAGGTTTTCAGCAGGGAAGGGGTCTCACCTCACCATAAGGGGGGGGGGGGAGAGGGTACCACCAGCTCTCACCAAATCTCACCACGGGGGGGGGGCAGATTTCCGGGAAAAAACACCTCACGTAATTAATGGACGACCCCTAATGACGTAAGCTATCACCGAGGATAGTTTCGTTGAAATTCGAATATTGGTTTTCGCCTGATCCCTGTACAGACAGACAAAAATTCGAATTAACCGTTAACATACTCTATTACCGAAATACATCCAATTTTTGAGTTACGAATACGCACACAAATTCCATGATTTACGATTTTCTCGTTGGACTATTGAGACAAATTATCTGTACAATAACATAAATTGCGTAGGGAAAAACAAAGCCTATTGTATCCACAGAGCGACCGTTTCTGCGTCTGTTATCACTTGGAACTAATGAACAGGTCCTAACGGAAAAAAAAACTGCATACGAGGTGTTTTCAAAAAATAACGGCAATTTTCATTTTTTTTTTAAAGAATTTTATTTATTCGTCTATATCGAGGTTATTCCCTTCCAAATAATCCCCATTAGAAGTTATAGACTTATGCCAGTGCTCTTTCCAATACCCAAAACACTCCTGGAACTCATCTTTGCGATAGCTTTGAGCTCTTCCAGCACTTTTAATCTCATCTATGGTTGTAAACCTACGGCCCTTCAAGGTTCTCTGTATTTTTGGGAACACAAAAAAGTCACACGGGGCCAAGTCTGGCGAAATGAAGGTTAGGGTATCATTTCAGTACAGTTTTTTTTTTTTTTGCAAATCATTCACCGAGAGGCAACGATGTACGAGCAAGTGCATTATCATGATACAAAAGATAGCGTGCACAAACTACGTGGCTCGATCCAGGGGGGGGGGGGGTTTTGGCTGGAAGGCTACGCTGGGCTATGTGGGGGGAGGGGGGGTTTCCGAGCGAGGCCAAGTAGCTTTCTTATAACAACATTTTTCACGGTAAAAATGCGGAACAGAAAACACAACATCGTGAGAATATTTATTTCCCTAAATTAATTATTCTCCGTATGTAATTTACAATAGTCTAACAGGAGAAAACGGTACAAAATGTCTTCTGGAATCAAAAGGGGAATAAAGCTACGTGCTACGTGGGGGGGGGGAGGGGGGGCAGGTTCACAGGAGATCAAAATGGAGCTACGTGGTTTATGGACGCTCCGAAAGCCATGAATTGGCTTGCCACAAATCCGGGTGTTTTCTTTGAATTGCTTCACGCAAACGGCGTTAAACTTGTAGGTAGTGTTTATTCCTTATTGATCGTTTGACCTCGTGGTGCACTGTGCCGTAAAGTCGAATGAAGAACAGTGAGTATTTCTCCGGTGCTGGCGATCCAGAATGCCTCCACTGGGACGATTGAGCATCAGTTTCGACATCATACCCATGAAACCATGTTTCATAACCTGTTTTGACACGTTCCATACCCAAAACAGATGAAAAAAATTTCATGGCATGGACCAGCTGATAAGCGAACATTATCAAGAACTTCTCTAATTGTGATTCGGCGATCGTTCATAGCCATTTCTTTAACTTTTTCCGCGTTTTCATCGGTTGTTGATGTACGCTCGTCATCTTCAACGTCTTCACAGCCATCTTGTAAACGCTAACACCATTTGTAAAACCTTGTCTTACTCATAACAGATTCAGCAGAAGCAACTTTGTTGCACTTAACTCCATTTTTTCAGCAATATTTAATGCAAATTCTCAGAATCACGATTTATACTAATGAAAAATCACCGACTGTATCAAAGCTTGCTATCCTTTTAACAGCTGACAAAAGACTAAACATCCAATATAGCTCAAAATCTGTAGATACTTTTAAGACATGTTTGCCAACACAACAACGAAAAAATCGGACTAATATAATCGATATAACTGATTACTTTTTGAACGGAGCTCGCTGGTCCGACTCTGCTACCCAGGCCTACTCTACTCCTAGCCTGAAGGGTTTAATAGGAATGCGAATACTGTTGGAAGCCATACAAACCCTGCCACCTTTTTTTTTTTTTTTTTTTCAAAGAGTAAAACCTTAAATCTAGGTTTTATTCGTTTCTCTTTCAGGCAGTTTCTACATGGTAAGTTACAAGTTACACTATAGACGCGAAGTTTTACAATTTTATTAAATTATGCAAATGAGTCCAATATGATTACCAAACTGGACAAGCGCTTTAACTGTGAAACGTTTTTCCCCCGCAAGTAGTTTAAGTGTGTGCAACAAATGGATATTTTGTCCTTTAGCTGCAGCTTCTGCATATCGAAGCCGCTTCGAATTCCACTTAGATGGCCTTTGGGAAGCGACTTCAGTAACAACAAGACTTCGTAATGTTTAGCTCAATATACGATGGTACGGAGGTGCACACACGATCCTGTGCCCCCTCTAGGATCGCACTGTGCTTCCGGGGCAGTAATTCCCACGGCTGCGGTAAAGGTTGGGAAACCAGCGGCGGCCTCGCCACAAACCGCAAGGCGGCCGGCCGACAGGCTGTACCACTCACATCTCACCTGGAACAGTCAGCTACTTGTCAGTTTCAATACATCACCATCAGTGAAGCAGGTTTTCATTTAGCAGCTCTCTTCCTGTAAAGGTCCATGTAATCTCAGTTTCCCTTGATATAACTTATGAATTTCTACCTTCTCCTTTCTCTCACTCCCCTCTAGAGTCTCCCATCCCGTTTTCCCTCCTTTCTCTTAAGAGCTGCAGTAGTTTCCTTCTCTCACCTGCCCTTTCAGGCGATTCGACATTACTATTTCTTTTCAATCTAGCGTGTCCCCTCCATACGCCACATACAGAGCTCAAAACACTTGTAACCTTTTTTCGTCGTCTCGTCTCAGTGTCCATGTCTCTGTTAACGGCAAAATTATTACCGAAACGTACGTTCATCGGTACCGGTAAACTAGCTAGGAGAACTTTAAAACTTTCAAACAATAATACGAAAAAAATCTCAAACACGTTTCAAAAGTCGGATGCAGAAAAACAATATCAAGAGACGTGGTGGCGAAGTTATGCCGGCACACAAATCACTTGGGAGGCTTGGGTCTTTATGAAGGTTGGCGCTATTACGAGTAAGGAAGATAGGCTGGTGTTAGATAGTGTCTCTACCAGTTTGATGGAAATTGAAAGCACGCTGCTGTCGATTACGTTTTGCGATTGTTAAAATATCGATTCTGCTGAAACGAAACAGCAAATAAATGTCACACCGGTACTGGGGACCTGGCTGTCACGGCGTGTAGAATGTGCAGTATCATGGCGACACTGCCAATGATTAAGGAAAACAGGAGTAAGAACAGCTATCAGGAAGATCGGCCTGCCTCAACACGGAAGATAAACCATCACCATGCAACCACGATATGTTGGATCGGTAGTATACAACGGGACGAGAGCTTCCAAACTAAAACGCGAGTAAATGAAAGCACTTAATACCTGCTAACCACTCCCTGTCCTGCCGACGGCATCTCACTGCGAAGGGCCAGCTTCCGCTCTCGCCAAACGGTCGGATGAGGCAGTGTAATGCGAATTTTTCCACTGTTGAGACGGATTTTTTTTTGCGGTAGAGACCCGATTATTTGTATTTGCATGTTTGCATATGCATATTAACCCCATTGTCACCGTTTATTGCATACTTTACCTAAAACCTAGTGATAATGCATATTTCCGCTATATTCAAAATATTTTTCGGTAGTGTACCTAGTTAATAAATAAAATCTTACATTTTAGCCGGCTAAACCTACTAGCAGCACAGCTCTTAATCTACGACGACTAGCTGAAGAAGTACGATCCACATTTGGGAATGTAAATAAATTCTTTTCATAAACGAAGATAGCGTTTCTTAAAGCACGCTCTCGTAATCTTTATATATATATATATATATATATAGACGTGTTTTCGTATATTTCACTTTTCAGCCACCACTACCTAGATCAGATCACTGGTGTTTGTGTGTGGAAGTAGCATGGAGTTTCCTGTCGTGCACAACGTTGGCCGAATGCCGATAGCTGTGGGGATGTGTGAAATATGATGGTTGAAAGTGGTCGATGCAGGGCATTTTCGTATTTCGACCAAAGACATGTGTCTGCGTATATGTCACTCTGCTGCCACAACTACATAACATAGACCAATGGTGTTTCTGTGTGGTAGTGGTATCGTGTCTCCTATCGTGTACTATGGTGGTTGGAAGTTGGTAGCTATGGAAGTGTGGGAGATACGGTGGTTCAAACTGGTCGACCTGCGGCACTTTCATATTTCAACCAAAAACGCATGTGTCATGATGTATCACTTTTCAGCCAAAACTATCTAGCGCAGATCACTGGTGTTTGTGTGTAGTAGCTGCACAGTCACCCGTCGGTCACAACGTTGGCCGAATTTCGTTAACTGTGAGAGTGTGGGAAATATGGTGGTTGAAAGTGGTCGATCAAGGTTATTTTCGTATTTCGACCAAAGTCATGTGTGTCCGTATATTTTACTTTGCTGCCAAACTACATAGCGCAGATGACTGGCGTTTGTGTGTGGTAATAGCATCGAGTCTCCCATCGTGCACTATGGTGGTTAGATGTCGGTAGCTGTCAATCCAAATTCTTTACAAATACGAAGGAAGTAACTCGATGGGCGACGTAGGTTGAAGCTGTACTGTTTCACAGTGAACATTTCTATGCCATTAAAGTTGTAGTAAACGACTTTGATAGTGGAGAGGCTATGACAGTTTGTCAGTACAAGGAGCATTTAACAATTTTAGTATTAAGTCCATACCTGTGATTAGCATTAGTTTTTTCCACATACCTTCGGGTATTAAAAAGCTTGAAACTCAAGGTTGGACTCTGACTGAATCTATTTACTAATAAAAATAAAATAAATCCGTTTTGCCAGAGGTATTCCTGCGTAAACTTAAAGTGAAATTTGAAAATGTTGTGAACAATAACCCAGGTTTATGAATCTTTGTTCCAAATTGATAGTTTTAGTAATGGGAAGGGTGAACTTTTTCCAGAAACAATGACTGCTAACACAGCACCCAATTTCAAATACTGCCCAGTTACATCAGTGAATGTGCAACGGTCCATATCCACTTATAAAAACATTTTGAGAGATCGAAGAAACAATTTTACTAACGAATATTTGGTATAGTAACCGATTATTTATGTTTACAAAAAAGTT
>JARYHS010013630.1:8757947-9070951 GCA_031002005.1 Vandiemenella viatica
CATGTTTGTCACATTAGACAACTTCATCAATTGATATTTACACGTCATGATAGACAGATGACCAAAAACTTTTGCTTGTACAACTATTTACAATTATGATATTCACAATATTTACAACCAACCACCCCTCCAGTGCACTGTAAAATATACACGGGATAAACGCTATATTTATTCTTCATTCACACTTATTTTACAAAACTCATTCACTCTCTGGTACAGACTTGTGCCCCCAAGGTAGGGTCCCAATCCCGTCGGGGTAAATATAGCGTTTATCGTCCAATCTAGACAGACCCAGCTTGGATACTTCAACAGTTGTTACTCTATGGAGATTTGATGCAAATCGGAGTTGTTTGTGGTGCTTCACTGGTGCACCATGTAAACAGTCAATATAATCTTGTATATTAAGTTTTTTTGTTACTGTGCGACCCAGACCCTTGGCCCGTCTTGAGATCTGGTTAGATTCTAGTCGGAATGAATACATTTTCGACCTTAGACCCGCAAACTCCACAATCAGGGAGCCATTCGCCTCATCTTTCATAACTCCAACAACCTTTTCGTTATAGGGCTCTATATTGAAACGATTGTTGGTTTTATATCCGGACGTGTCGAATTCCTCCCTGTTGCGTTTCATTACTTCATATGGATCACAGCCGTTCACCAAATAGATGAAGACAGATCGAGAATGCACATCCCGACGTAGACTGGCTTGTTGAAAAGTATCTTCACTTTCGACATCTCCAGAGCCACAAAGTCTTTCTCGAAAATAGTCATTCGTTTAAAGTGTGGTGAAGCCACGTGCTTGCGGGCACCGCGGCGGCCCGCCCAACCTGTACACAATTTCACGTCGCGGTGTTTTCTAAGGTTCTCCATTGTTTTGCCGAAAATTGAATTATTCATTAATTTGAAAAAGTCTCTCTCAAATTCTGATGTTGCTGACTGACGAGAACGCGTGTTGAGAGAGATGTATTCTTTCAACCACGGTGACTGATTGAAAGATATTACCCGGTGTACCGTGCCCAACTTCATCCCCAAGCCTACACATTGTGGAGGACTCGGTAATGGAGAACATACCGAACCTTATCCTCCAACGTAGTCATCAGCTTGGGGAAAGTAGATCCAGGGGCGGCTTTGTGGTCTGGACATGGCGGTAGGTCTGCTAGATTGTCGTGTATATCCTGGGGAATCGTCAAGTCTACCTCTAAAACGAAACCCCTAGGTGAGTCGGCTGCTACGCTCATGAAGTCTATGCATGCAATCTGCTCGGCCGATAACCATCGAAACCCTCCAGAGGGTAGATACTCTGACATGGCCCAGCCGTACAGATTGTTTACATCAAAATACATGATGAAATTTTCAGGTGCGTCGTGGTTGTACTCCGCCATGTACCGGTTATTTGCCTTGGCGTACCTATGGACGCACTGGCAAATACCACCACGAGTTCCACGTTCGAAAAAGAGAAGCATGTCAACATCTGTCAGAAGATCCAGCTCGACACGCGTTCTCTTTAACATAGCCTGCCACGAAAGGCCTGGAGCTGTGTAATAGTGTGCGGGGTCCAGGGTGTACATCTCCAAACATACACTCCTAAATTTTTCAAACAGATCTGCAAGTAGCCGTACATCTGTCCCCATGTACAGACTTGCGTATTCTTCCAAGTTTTTGATCTGGAAAATCCGCCACACTTGTGTCGCGTGCTCGTAATCTTCATCAGAAATGTCTGACTCCGACAACGAACTATAAAATTTAGACTTTGGAGGGAGCGTGGCCTCTTTGAGCTTGTCCATCGAATCCAGATATTCGTATGGGAAGACTCCTTTTCGCTTAACTAATTGGAACTTCTCGGGTCCGTAAAATACGCACTGGTAATGCCCATGAAACGGTCCTCAAGGGTTCCAACCAGTTTATCTAACGAGGACTGCATGAAACGGTACGAGTCCAGGAACCGCAATTTAATTGATGTACCATTAATCTTTTTCGAAAACGAAATGTAACGTTCAGTGTTGATGGGCAGGACATCCATCCCATCTTCATCGAGGTGTGCTAAGGCCCTAACAATGAAGTGCGCATCATACCCAGACAAATTATGGAAAAAGATGGGTATGCAACGTTGATTTTTGTACTGTAAATTACAGTTATTGTGTGCAGCCCCTCTGAATGCACCTGTGATGTGACAATGATCGCGAACCTTAACGGCCTCCGGTGCAAAGCCATCACCACAGATGTGGCATACGGTAGCACTAGTAAATCGTGCTTCCTCATCAGTTGACATTACAAGAGGTGTGACCGCCTTGTAAATTCCATCATGGCCAGTTTCACGAGTTGTTCCACTAGCCACGTCTCAGGGTTTTCCCCCAAGAATGAGTCGAATCTGTTCAACTGAGGCTCGTATGCGCAAACGAGCTGGTATGCAGCGGCAAAAGGGATGTGTTCCTGGACTCCTGTGGAGTAAGAGCATTAGGGTCGGGTCTGCACGTATCAAAGGGTTTCAACAAACATTCAAAGTCCGCGGTAAACGACGAATGGTACACGCTGTTGGTGCACAAAATCCTTAAACTTTAAGGTTTTCTCTTCGTCCACCGGTAGGTCCACTCTTACAGCGCCAACCCTTGCGCAATCAACCTCATGGCGTTCCAAGAGATCTTCGCGACCAAAATGCTGCAGACATTCTATCACAAATAAAAATTGCAACCTTTATACTTAGTTAATGAGGATCTGACTAACCGCGCTAAGTTCTTGATCCAGCAATAGTGAAACTTATCTTCACCCTCTGTAATCAACAACATGTTGATATGGAAACCGCGTTTCACTGCAGCATGGTGGAGGGGGCCTACAACTCTGTGTTTTTTACCGTCTGGTTCCAAGCCGTAGACATTGATCGAATATTCAGGATTTTGCCTCTCAAATTTAGAAATGTCTGACAATTTTACAGGAATTCTATGCCTGCAAAATCTAAATCGTACTTGGAACGGACTTTAATATAATGATTGACTCTATACGAGTGATCATGCACCCGTTCGTGAAATGCCAGGATCGTCCAAAGAAAAAACGATCATCACTGTTATCAACATTGATAATTGCTTTCTTTGCTTGGATATCGGATGGCAGTGCTATAAATGAAGAGCCCCGATACAGCGGTTCGAATTTAGCTACATGGATGTCGAGGGCGTTAATTTGATCGAGGCATTTGCCACTATCCCGGTCCTGGAATTCACTAAATCGCTTCTTGATATCTTGAAACACATAGACTTCATACCACTCTTCCAGGGAAGCGCTTAATGTGAGCTCGCGCATCTTTGGCATAAAACAAATACGGCTGACGTTAGTGACATTGTTCTTCTGAATTTGGAAAAGACAATCCAACCCCTCCTGGCATTTTATAGCCGATGATGAAGGATTGTTAATAATCGCGGAAATTTGATCATTAAAAATTCCATAACATGCTCTAATAAAATTGCCAGGATCTTTAAAATTTTCTGAATTTACGTCAGTGATGTGAAGTAACCTATTCCCGTAAGCACTTGCCCTGATAGTTGGCTTCAAGCGCGTAGCATCTGGCTTACCTGTTTTTCCCCCACCCTCATTAACGGTAGCTTGAGTGTTGGGCAGCCACTGGGAGAAGGGTTCGTCTGCAGCCCAGAGTGCCTCTACTGGCGACAGAGTGGCTAATAGATCGTTTGGATCTTCCCAAGCACTGGTGCTGGGGATGGGGGTATGTCCACGCTGGTGCTGGGTTGGTTTATGTCCACTATTGGAATACCCCATAGTTCTTCCATGTCTGGCGGTGACATATAAACATCTGCAAATATACACAAAAAAAATTAGATTCATAGTTACAAGTATGGAAAACAAAGCAGTCTATAAAATGAATACATTACCTGACATTTTAATGCTTTTTGATGGACCGTCATCATGGTTGCCTTCCGTTTGTGTGTAAGTTGCACACTGGTAAGGCCAACAGTATTCACATCATCTGCAACATAATAAATAATGTCTGTCAAATATGCGTTAAGTATTAACATTAAAAATAATTTAAGTACCAAACGATTGCCAGTAGAAAAGAATTCATGAGTTCTAATCACATGCATAGCACCTCCACTCACATCTACATCAAAATAAATAATGTCAGTCACACATGCACTAAGTATTCACACGAAAAATTATTTAAAGTATTAAACACTTGCCAGTAGTAAAACAATCCATCAATTCCTGATTGTTAATCACAGGCAACGCACATTCACTCACATCAGCAACAAAATAAATAATGTCAGTCACATATGCACTAAGTATTCACATAAAAAACTATTTAAAGTATTAAACACTTGCCAGTAGTAAAACAATCCATCAATTCCTGAGTGTTAATCACAGGCAAAGCACCTCCACTCCTATCATCATGGGTTGCCATCCGTTTGTGTGTGCGTTGCATGCTAGTAAAATCAACAGCATTCACATCATCTGCAATATAATAAATAATGTCAGTCACACATGCACTAAGTATTCACATGAAAAATTATTTAAAGTATTAAACACTTGCCAGTAGTAAAACAATCCATCAATTCTCGAGTGTTAATCACAGGCTCCGCACATTCATTTACATCTGCAACAAAAATAATAATGTTAGTCACATATGCTTTAAGTATTCACATAAAAAGTTATTTAAAGTATTAGCTACTAGCATTCATTTTCATCTGCAACAAAATAAATAATGTCAATCATATGCACTAAGTATTCACACGAAAAATAATTTACAATGTTAATCACTTACCGCCTGCAAGATTGTACCGCACCTCAAGATTGTCCATGGTTACCGATCGTGAGTCTACAAATTCATCACTGATTAGTTGCGAGATGACGGGAAGACCTATAAAATAAAATTAACATAAAACTTACTTATTTATAATAATAATTATAATAATAATTAATAATAGAAAATTCACTCACCATTTGCTAAATACTGTTCGATGTCTTCAGCAGTCAGTACTCGATCCATGATGTTCACTCTGTAAGATACTGGTGATCAATGAGGTTGAGAAGAAGTTTGGCACAGAATTTATACCCTGTCACGAACGGTAAATTGTGTTGTCGAAAGTAGGTCCCAGCCCGCTCACCCCAGGAATACTGCCTAACGGGAACCAACGCCTCACCCGCAAATAGCGCTGCGCTAGGAAAGTACGCACTCCAGGAATAGCGTATAACGGTACCCGTTGCTCGCCGACGCGTCATGTGTGGCGCGCGCTGGGAATAGCAACAACCGTTGTCGCCTGCGGGGGTGTGCGCCCGACTAAGCTCCACAGAATACTCAGATAGATTCAGGTTACGCGAGCCATGGAATGTCTGCGCAGATTGAGGTTTGTGAGGCCATCTGGGCGGCCGGTCAAGGAACTATCGTTTGCGCAAACGCGGCCGGTGCTGCCATCTGGGCGGCCACCAAATGAACTAACGATCCGCCGTCTTGTGACGTGAACCCTGATTGGTCCATTAGAATTTCCCGCCATGCAACTGTGACGTCACGCGGACGAGTGGAGTCTCTTCCGGGGCCTGCTTAAGATCTTTTGGCCCAAACTCCCTAAACTACACCTACTGCCGTGCTCGTTGAGGTGGTGTGATTAGATACGATGGGTCCGAGGTTCGATCCCCCACCCACGAATTTTTTTCTATTTGTATTTTTTTTATTTCTATTCTATGGTGGAGCATTAAAAATTGTTTTGAAACAAATTCTACAAGTTTTTTTTTTTTATTTTCCTTTGACAAATGCGCAAATATTAGGATGGTACCACCGAAATGTACGCATTTATGTCAGCCATGAGATGTGTATTTCTGTCATCAGGTAAAAATACTAATAAACAAAGCTCCAAAATGCGCCGGAACTGTTGCAAGATAACCGCGCAATATCTTCTCGTGAAAATGCTGTTAGTATATTCTCTTATTCACCACATTTTGCAAGCGCCTGTATTTTATGACATGATAAAATATTCCTGGTATGGTTCAAAATTCACGAATAAAAGGCAGAAATTTACAAACTTTAAGAGAAATCGGGGATTAAAAAGTGCTTAAATTGTATGTAAATGAGCTATACTTGTGCGGAAGACCATTAGTTTATAATGTCTATTTATCCGTGCTCGTTGAGGTGGTGTGATCAAAAAAAAGATGCGATGGGTCTGAGGTTCGATCCCCCTACCGGCCAAAATTTTTTTTTTCTATTTGTATTTTAAAGTGAAACTTTTATTCCATTCCCTCAAATTTTTTCGTCCATCTATCGCATGTTGCGTTACAGCCGGCCGCGGGGTGGGGATAAAGTGAAAGGCGCTCAGCAGAGTAGCCAAGGCCAATATGGCGGCGCCCATAGCTCGCATCAGTTGACCATTTAGCATTTACATTCTCACTTATTCGTGCAAGTGCTCCGCGGTATTTGTGTGTTTTGATGTTCTTATTCACTTCATCGTGATGGGTAACGATACAGATAGTGAGTCAAATAAACCGGTCAACGATGGAAAAACCAAGAGTAGTGCGAAAATATTTGGCGATGAATTATTTTTAGGCCGTAAGAGACAGAATGCTGAGTGAGGATCTTGGTAACGGGGTTACTCGATGATAACATTCAATATCCAAAGTTTACGAGCTCATTCGGAAGATGTTTCTACATTACTGACAAAATCAATCAACACCCTTGATTTATCCGAAACTAATTTAAACAACACTGAGGAAATAAATTTTCCCAATTACATCGACAGAAACGTATTAATTCTCGATATGGTGGAGTAGCTATATTACAAAACAATGACAATTCATTGAGAGTTCAATCGGAAATGCAAGTAAACATAAATAACAACTACATCCGAATCTGCTGTGGGAGATTTTTGTGCAGTTATTTGTCAACTTGATGACAACAGAAAACTTGTAATCGCGTCAATTTATATTAAAGTAAATCAAAAAAATAAATGATATCATAGATTTTCTAGATTTTCATCTTGCTCCATTTTCTAAGCCATCAGCACAAATTTTCCGTTCACGAGAATATGTTCGCGAATGCCTATTATTTTATCTGGTGATTTCAATAGAGATTTCAAAAAAGAGAAATCTGCTCCACTTACTGAATACTTGAGAGAAGTATTCAATCTTGAAATGAAAAATGATAGAAATATACCAACTATGAGATATGGTGCTACAATTGATTCGGTTTTTTCTAGATACATTGAAAAAATAGAATGTAAGACATTGTTTACTTATTTTAGTTACCATAAAATGTTAATGACATTTATAAACTATGAGACTCGAGGAGAAGATGAAGTTATTGATAAAATAATTAAGTTCAAAATGCTTCAATGATTTCAATAAATATTGCTCCAAGTTTCTTTTATATGCGTCTATCATCTAAATTATTGTATTTATTATATGTAGATTGAAATTAAAATTAATAGTTGGATATCTTGTTTCCTATTGATTTCCCATTATCATTCACATTTTCAAATTATTAAGATTAAGAACGCAATTTTAATACCCTAAATCGAATAATTTTCCCAAAACTTTTAGTTAAATGCTTAAAAAAGTTTCACTTGCTACGTGGTTTCATAAAACCACACAGTGTTTTTTTTTTTTTTTTTGCTACTCAAACCATGGACTTCAACTTGTTTTCTCCATATATACCGGTTAACTTTATTATTTCCGAGTAAGGATTTGAGTCTTAACTAAATGTTCTAGAATATAACACTTCTTTCAGCTTTTTCAGCATCAATTAGTGTGTTATAATTTCATACCCTCTTCCTTGAGTTCATCGTTGCACTCCAATACCTTTACTTGGAATCATACTGATCTGTCAAGTTTCCGCTCTGTCTCTAAGACGTTTCGCTTCATAATAGTGCTTCACTTTCTTCGCTTCAGTTATAAAATACAAACTATTCTCTTCCCAAAACAGCTCGACCATCATTTCAGCAAGCTAGTGCTAGTATAAAATCAACGTTTGGTTGAGGAATGAAAAAAGCCTTTATTTCCAACAGATGTCCTCCAATCTCTCCTTCCACTTGCAGTTGCTGTGTAATTTTCTTAATTTTTCCACCAAATACTATACTAACATTCGTTCTTAATACTGGATAAATACCGGGAGTGGATTCTGCTAGCACCTAAAACAGGCTTGGTGAAACACAAGAAACGTCTGCGCTTAAACCCAGCAACGCTTCCACCTATTGTGAGTGAAATTTTACCATAATGTTAGGGGTGTGAGCCTAGCAACGCTTTAACCTGCTTCCTCCCTCCCTCCCACAAATCATCACTCCAGCGTTGTTGAATATTGACTTCTCCCAGAGGGCTCGATCGCTCTCATTGCTCTGATCGGAGTGGAGCTCGAATCGGTCCCTCTTGGCACATTATCCTTTCCCTTCCATTTTGTTGCCTATCGATCCATCTTCTTATTTTCTTCATGTATATGCAGTACCTTTCCCCTTCACTTACTTTCCTCGGGTACTCCGCTGTCAAATTGCATTGAACTTTCGTCTTCATCGCCCCGGAGCACTGCCTGCTACCGCCAACTCGAAGCAATACTACTGCTCATGAGAATTGCAACTCCTAGAAGGAAGGGTGGACTACTCCGAAATCGGAGTGTGCGGAGAGGTGGCGTACACGAAGGCAGGACAGCGCCATCTTTCGTGTCACCGGTCCGGTCCGGTCAGCGTTACACCACACTCAGTTTGTGCAGAGCCATCAAACGAAGTTGAAACGTGCAAGGAAGTGCCTGGTCGACGTCTAAGGGCGCAATATCAGCGTGTGCATGAGGCGAACGTGGCCGAATGAGTCGCCCCGGGAAAACGGGCTTGTCGAACCGTTACACTGCGCCAGTGATGCGAACCAGTGGATACAAGTGGGTCGAGCACAGCGATACAGTATGACCTCAGCACGGGGTGACCGTCATCATGTCAGCACGGCCGTATACGACAGAACAGCTTCGTCCACAGTGTTGACCAGTCAGTTTGACATCAGTGGTAGGTAAACTAATGGAGAGATTGATATGAAACCACATCAGAAATATATGTGAGGAGCGTAAGTGGTTTTCAAGTAGGCAACATGGCTTTAGGCAAGGATATTCAACTGAAGCTCAGTTGGTGGGATATATGCCAGACATTTCCAATGAAATGGACAAGGGAGGCCAAATTGATAATGTAGAGCTAGATCTGTCAAAGGAGTTTGACAGAGTGAGCTATAAAATAGTTGTAAATGAGATAAAAACTATTGGAGTGGATGAGAAAATAATTTGCAGGCTAGAAGAATTTTTAAAAGGTAGAAAACAAAATGTTAGAGTGGGATATGCATTATCAGAAGTGGAAGTGAAAATGGGAGTGCCACTGGGTAGCGTACTGCGATCATTGCTGTTCATTATTCTAATGAATAATTGTATTGATTGTTTACTATCAGAAATTAGATTGTCTGCAGATGAAATAATGCTATATAAAAGGATCAAAATGGTGGAGGACTGTAAACAGCTGCAGCGTGATCTGAAGAGGATATTTAGTTGGGTTGGTAAACATGGAATGAAGATAAATGCAAAGAAGAGTCAGCTTATTAGATACACAAAGAAAAACTAAAGGTTGATTATGAATATAAGGTGGGGAAAGAATTGCTTGTTAAAGACTTGAAATGTAAATATCTTGGTATTACACTTGATAACAAGCTTAACTGGGTGGGACAGGCAGTAGGAAAATGTTTAAAAATTCTGCACTTGTTGGAGAGAGTGATGAGGGAATGTACGAAAGAAGTAAAGAAATTGGGTTACAAAACTTCAGTCAGTCCATTGCTTGAATATGGTGGTCTAGTATGGGACCCATGTTTTGAGTATCAAATACAGGAATTGGAGAGGGTGCAAAAAAGGGCTGCTAGATTTGTTTCTGGAAATTACCACAGAATGCAATCAGAAACAGGTATGATAAAGGAGCTTGAATGGGATTCATTGGAAGACAGGAGGAGGGCGAAGAGGGTCATGGGAGATGTAATCGTAGGCTTCCGCGGCCAGAGTCAGTTGATTCTTGGCTGTCCGGGTGGCGCCGCGTCATGTTCATCGTAGCCGACGTTTCGACCCTCATTCTGGGGTCTTCCCTGGAAGAAGACCCCAGAATGAGGGTCGAAACGTCGGCTACGATGAACATGACGCGGCGCCACCCGGACAGCCAAGAATCAACAGGGTCATGGGAGTTTACAAGATATATATTGGTGATGAGACATGGAACGATATTGGTGTAAGAATTAAAAGTAATGCATTGAAGGGAAATCGATTTCTAGCTCGTAATTTAAAACAATACACTCCGGAAGTTAAATCGATTGCATACAAGTCACTAGTGCGGCCTCACTTAGAATATTGTTGCTCTGTATAGGGTGTCCATCAAAAGGGATTAATGGAGGCATTAGAGATGGTCCAAGCCGCCCGATTCGTGATAGGTATATATAGTTGGAGGGAAAGCGTAGGCTAAGTGTGATGTTGAAGGAGTTAGGTTGGGAAGACCTGGAGCACCGAAGGCGTTGTTCTCGACAGAAGCTAATTGAAAAATTCTCGACTGACGTATTTCGGAATGAGAGTAAACAAATATTGCTACCAGCAACATTGATATCCCGGATTGACCGTGAAAATAAGATAAGAGAAATCAGGGCCAGAACCGATTCATTTCTGTACTCATTTTTTCCACAAGCGATTAGGGAGTGGAATAGAAAGGATTTACTGGGCGACTAAACATAAAATCCTACAGGAGTCGCTTTTGATAAAGTACTCCGGCCATCCTGATCTGGGTTTTTCATGGTTTCGCCGGATCGTTCCATGCGAATGCTGGGATGGTTCCTCACAATAGCCGATGGGCGCCTCCTGCGACATCCCGTTTATCCCTTCCAAACCATTACCTTCCCGGATAGGTGCAATGCACCCTCCGCCACACACTTTTAGTGAATCGCGGAGTAATAGTAATAGTAGATTTCAGGCACAAGGGTGTAGGAAGATTCTCTTTTTCTCTCTCTCTCTCTTTTTTAGGTAAGGGTGTCAGTTACCGAGAGAAATGATGAATAATTTACCAAAAACGTTGAAAGAATTTAAAATTGAATTTTGTAGAGGACAAATGTAGGTGGGTGCAGGATAGGGGGAAGATGGGTGTGTAGGGAAATTGAAACCGGAGCGTGCGCTGCATCGCAATTTAATTTAATATTATGATTGGTTGGAGCCCTGCAGCGATTGTGAGCACAGCACCGTCTTCTGAGGACTGGACTAGTGCCACGCACGCCGTTGCGTCGGCTTCCATTGAACAGTGTTGTGTCCAGACGAGTCCTGTTTCAACTTATCTTCCAGCGATGACCACGTACATGTTAGACGCCATAAGGGTGAAAGCAATCTGGCAGACTGCTTGTTAGACAAACGCCACATGTGATGGTTTAGAGCGTGATTTGCTACAAGATACAAATCTTGCCTCTTGCGCATTGAAGCCAATCTGAACATCAGTTACTGTATCAGGGAGGTTTTAGAACTCAAGCCATTGTACTTTTGGCAGGTAACTCCACGAGGTATTATCCTTTTGGCAGGTAACTCCACGTGCCATTATTTTATCGGGACAATGCCCGACCATATGTGTCAAGGAATATGCAAGTTTCTTCGAAAAATGACGGGTGTCACCGTTCCCTTGGCCTACAGCTTCACCTGACACGTCATCCATCCAACATGATATGATCTGTCGGTCGTTCTGGCTCTCCTGCAACCACTTCCAATCCTTATCGGTGTGTTCCGAGCAGCACATCCAGGCTCTCTTTGATTCCGATGTATCGAAGGTCATGTGACTACACACCATACTGAATTCTTAGGGTCAAAATGCATATGATGATACAGGACCCGCACTACGAGTGTAAAATACTTAAGTCGGAGGAGGTACAAAATAGGGCGGTTAGAAATTACCAAAGAATGCACTCAGTAACTGAAAGTTTTCATTTATAGGTAGGGGAGTGAGAGACTAATGCAGTTAATGAATAATGTTACTCAGACTGGGATATGTTTTAAGGTAAAAATATCTAAAAATCGTAATTAATTATCTTTGGAAATCGTCACCGTGACATAAGCTGCATTGCAATTAATTTGAACGATCATAAGAGTATCGGTGACTCTGGGGTGGCACATATTAATACTGTAATCCAACTGGGTATAGAAGGAGCACAGTTTAATGAGGATTCTCCCATTATTCCTTTCATCTGTCCACGCTTCCTACTGAGCTTAAAAATTCTCACATCCAAATTATCCATACAACAATTTTTTTTCTGTTTCTTTACACTTGTTGTTCAGACATTTCATTTGTTTTCCCGTTTTGGTGCGCTCTTCACTGGTGATAAGATTTAAGTATTTGTGTAAATACTTAAGAAGAGACTTAAGGAGACAGAGTTTCTTCTTTTTCGTGTCGCTCTCGGTTTTGCATCTCCTCTTTCCAGCTGAATTTCCTTCACAGGTTTCCACCGCCTTCTATTCAGCTTCTGTTACCTAACTCGTCTTACTTGCAAACTTCTTGCTTATGTACCATATTAACTAGCGGGGAGAAAAGGTTAAACAACAGCTTTACGCATATTGAATCTAGTCTAAGGTAAATATATGATAATCAAACCTATGTGACGCTATATACGATGACAACATTTTTGATACATAATCATAGTCAACAAATAGCTTCAGATGGTTATTAACCTGAAAATAATGCAAATGCATTAAGAAAGGTAACAAGAAGGGTTCGTTAAAAATCAGCGGTGAGTCCGGTGTTACTACCTCGAGAATCGTTGCAGAAGATCGAATCTTTAGCTGCGAAGAGATGATTGCGCGGTTCTTTTTGGGACGGGGAATTCCCTGTTTCAGTAGTGCTGTCTCGTGAGAGTGGGTTGTGGTTGTGTGTGTCGCAGTGAGTTGTTATCGTGTGCTAAACCTCAAAATCTGCAATATCTGGAGACTTGTCAGCAACTTCTGGACGAGTGTCAAACGTGATGTATCGAATGGATGCTGACTTTGCCAGTGTTACCTTAAGATCCTTTAGGGCATCAAGATTAGCTGATGCAGTACGGAACAATAGAATCGAAGAAGTGAAATCTCTTATTGCTACAGGTTGTAATGTGAATGAAGGTTCTGTGACCGCATTGCATTTAGCCGTACCGTTTTGTCCAGAAGCAGTAAATCTTTTGATTAAAGCTGGTGCCAATGTAAACGCTAAAAGTGATTCAAAAGTTACCCCTTTGCATTTAGCGGCAGAGAAAGGTAATATTGATTTGGTGAACGAACTTCTCAGGGCAAAAGCTAATGTTAATGCAACAGATTTTGAAAACGCAACGCCCTTGCATCTTGCAGTCGCTGGCGGTTGGAATCAAGTTGCGGAAGAGCTTGTCAAAGCTGGTGCTAATGTAAATGCCAAAACCATCGAAAATATAACTCCTTTGCACACTGCAGCTGAAAGGGGTAACATGAAAATTGTCGAGTTGCTGATTGCAAGCAAGGCAGACGTCAACATAAAACAACGCGAGGGGTTTACCCCGTTGCATAGAGCAATTCAGATGAGGCAAGCAGAAGTAAGTAAGTACTTAATCAATAATGGAGCTGATATTAATGCAAAAGATGACCAAGGCTGGGCCCCAATACACAATGCCGTATACGCTGGTTACCCTGCAGAAGTAGTGATACTTTTACTGTCCAAGGTGCAAATGTTAACGAAACCGAAAACGGGGGAAGAACACCACTACATTTAGTATCAGAATATGATTTTGTTGATATTATTAAAATCCTGCTAGAACACAAAGCTAATGTAAATGCCACGGATCAGAGGAAGTGGACACCATTACACTCCGCTGCATACGATGGCCTCTTGGAAAACGTAAAAATTCTGGTAGAAAGTGGGGCCACAGTAGATCCTAAGACACACAAGAAAACAACACCACTGCACTTTGCAGCTGAGTATTGGCATGAAGAGGTAATCAAATATCTCATCGAGAGAGGTGCAGATGTCAATGCAGCAGACCATACCGGCTGGACACCGCTTCATTTTGCTGTCGACGAAGAGTTCTTCAACTGTCCCTCGCACTTGATGGGTTGTTCGGCCGAAAAGAAGAAAGACAGCGTGGCAAAACTGAGAGCAGTGAAGGCTTTAATTGACAGTGGAGCAGATGTGAATTACAAAGCAGACCGAGACGAGGCACCGATACACATTGCAGCAAAATCTGGAAATCTCGGTACTGTGAAATGCCTGTTGGACAGTGGAGCCTACTTTGATACACTAGCAGTTTCGTTTGATGGGCAACAACTTCTGCCGCTGCATTATGCTACGGTCCGAAGAAACACAGATGTAGTGAACCTCCTAAAATTAATTGATCGGCTGTTTGATTCTGTGGAAAAGAAAAAGATTGGCGACATGGAAAGGTGCATCAAAAAAGAGTCAGTGGTAAACTACAGGAGTGTCAGAAACGAAACTCCTTTGATTTATGCCACATGGAAGGGTTACGCACACATTGTAAACGTTCTGACCAAGTACGGTGCTGATGTCAATTTGGCTAGTGCTAATGGTTACACCCCACTACATTATGCTGCAAAATTTGGGCACCATGCTATAGTATGTACTTTGTTGGCTTGTGGAGCAATCTACAATGCTGAAAGCAGAAAATGCAAAAAGACACCTCTGAAGCTTGCAATTGAGAATAGTAATTCCAGCATTGTACATTTGTTGGAGCAGACAGGAAACATGTTCGAAGGTGTCAGAAATGGCAACTGTGATGTGGTCAGCACATTGCAGGAAATAAAAGGTAAAATGCCTGCAGAGTTTCAGGCAATAGTTGGCTGCAAGGATGAGAATGGACAAGACTTGGAAAAGATAGCAGAAAGTAATGGATGTCATAACATTACAAGCGGAATAAAGGATGTTATGGTAAAAAAACAAAATCTCGCTGGCAAATCAAATGCATAAGGTATGGTTCTGTTATTTTATTGCATATGATAATTGAGATTAACTTTTTTTATTTGTGTAACATAGACTGTGTGTAAGGATTAATTCTTAGGTTCTGATAATTTTGTTTCATTTCTGAGAAGATGTACGTATTTGTTTAATGTCATTAATTATTCTCTTAAAAAGTAACTGCAAATAAATTTTCATTGGTTTTTTTGAAGGGCATTGTATGTTTACATCTTGCTAAGCAAAATTAGATACAACTATAAATTTGAGAATACACTTTTATGGAAGGTAATATAAGGGGTAGTTGAGTTTAATCTGATAGATGCTGAAAATGAATCCTGCACATGCTATATTTTCACTTGTGGCTGTCATGCAACTATATCTTTTATATAAGCAATGTTACTTTATTTCATTATGAGGGATGTAATTGCCTTCCATATATTTTTCAGTTCTGAAGCAGGTGGATATCATCTTAATGAGTTGCAGATAATTTATGCAGCCCTGAAGCCATTACTCTGATTTCTGAAGTCTCGAGAAACGATGGGCTTAGTCTTGAGTGTAAAAAAAAAAATTGGTTTAATTCTAGATGGGGATACCTTTGGTCCAGGCTGCATTAAGACCAAAATGCATATTTATATAATATTACTTCACCAATAATTATTAGAGTTTATGTTTTAATGCAGCCTGGACCATGTGTCACATGACGTCGTATATATCACGTGATCTGTGCGTTTACTACGCGAGGCGGTAAGAGATTGTACCGGTATCCCCATCTAGAATTAAACCGAAAAATGTTGGTATATTTTTGGATATTAACAAATGCTGTCTTGTTGTATTCCATCTTGCCAGTACAGCAAAGTTTAAAATATAATGTTCATGCAGTTTTTTTTAATTGTATTTCCATACTTCAAAGATCCATTATTTAAATTTTATATGAATTACAATTGTAATTGCATTGTGAAACACTTTCATATAATTTGTTCTTATTACATTTTAATACTTCAAGACCTATTATTTAAATTTTAAATGAAACTTACAATTATTATTGCGTTCTGAATCACTTTCTTATGAGACCATTCCTGTATAACATTGTTTCTGAACCTTTGGTCCATGAAGATGGTTCAGGTGATCCTAGGGCACAATACTAGAAATTTAGATACCACATTCGTACTGCATAAGGCTGAGAGCCCAACTTTTTTAAAACACGAATATATTAATGAGCAGGCAAAAATCCGGCATTTCCAGGATGAGGGTTGGGCAGAATCATGCATACAATACTTTCTTTAATCATTTCCATTTGGCACCAAGCACCGTTCGTCTAAAGATGAAGTATGTGAGTGTTTCTTGAGGGTTTTGTAGTAGGCTTGAGAGAGTGCAGTAGGTGGTAGGGTTTATAACATAAGTGGTGAAGTAAACTAAAATAAAATAAAATTGTAAGCTCTATTTTCCTTTATTTCATTTTGTTTTCAGTTCGGTGGTATAATGTAGCAAGCATTATTATTCATTTGGTTACTAAAAATTAAGTCAGTTCTATATGGAATGTACTTTTAATTGTTCTCTTGTAGTTTCATTACTATGTTTCCATAGGAATTCAAAACATTCTTTTATATTAAAAAAAAAATTAGGCCCCAATAAATTACTGGTCTGCATCACAATTTTGGGCAATTTACTGGTTCCTGGGCTGAAAATGGTTGAGAAACGCTGCTCTATAATATTAATAGTTCATTTTTTAGATTTCCATAGTATTTCAACATAATAACGGCAGAATTACCAAAATTATGTGATAGCTAATAAATTAATGAAGGGTAACTGATGATTAAAAATTCATTTAAATCTTTTTTAAACCTTACTATGACTTAAAACAACATGAAATGAAAGTGAACTTAAGCTTATCATCATTTCAAAACTTGCACATTTTTCATTTAAACATCAGCATTTAAGTGTCTCCAAGTTCTTTAATTTTTTTCTATATTAAGTAAGCTATTATTAATATTGATTTAAAGATTGTAATTGAAACTTGTGTTATTCATTTTGTATTTCTGTAAACTTGTAAGTCATAAAAACTGACATTTTTACTGTGCCTTTTCATTTGAAAACTTTTGTTAGTATTTAGCAATTAATATTAATTTTGTAACTATTAAACATTGTATTACTTAGATATGAATTTTTAAAAATAAAAATGACTTCATCAGCTCATTCATGTAATGCAGACCGTCTTTATTCCTTTGTACAGTGTGACTTCTAATTCAATATGACTAACTGTTCACAGATGTCTAACATTGTGTCACATGGTATAACCATCAGGGATTGTGCTGCATGTGTTTTTCTTCCAACAATATTTTGAAATTCGTGATTACAATGTCAGGCTTAATATTTTAGATCTGTTACCAATAATGGGGCGGGGGGGGGGGGGGGAGTGGAACCTGAATAGAATGAACAGGCGAGGATTTATAAACAAGACAGTCGATTTATATTCACCACTTCATCAGAGAGTTAAGCAGTTAAACAAAAATGAGTTTTGTGTTGTCCAGATATTAGTGGCATAATTTTGCAGCTTAAAATTTTTGTAAGGCATATATAAACCGCAGAAAACATAACAGTTCCAAAAATAGCCAAGATTGCAGTTTAAAAAAAAATGTTGATTTGTTTTGAAATTGTATTTTTTTGTTTAAAATACAACTTGTTTGAAAACCTTGGCAATAAATGGTAATGTGATAACTTTTTTTACATGAATTAGCTTGATGTTATTTCCTGGAATTAGTGCAAAGGATTTTGATCCTTGCATTGTAATTCTTCTGTGAAAAATAAGACAGAAGTTCCAATTTGTATTGATTAATAATGATTTGGTAGAAACTTTGTATCAGGAAACGTGTACTTTTTTTTTTGGGGGGGGGGGGGGGGTAATTTAATTTAAGGGTGAGGGCTACCATCTATTTGTGGTCAAATATTATTTTGTGTCAATCTGTTATTAATTTGTGTGAAGTCAGTGTGTGAGAAACACCACGATCATGCCTAGCGAGTACAGAAAGGTGCCTAAACAACACATTCAGTATGGCTAGCGTGACAGGACCCCTCTCTCTACTATACATAAACGTAGCGCTGCAACAGCGATGGTGTTCCTTAGCATTAAACAAAGAAAATTAATTCTTAGCTATAAAATAAAAACTTTGGAAAAAAAAGTGGGGGAGGGGGGGGGAAAGTGCCATATGCAGTAGAAACGTTAGCATTTTTGTTATTTTCATGAGTATGATTGTCGTTATTCATTTTATTTTTTAAACATCTTTATTTCATTAATCAGTTTTGTTATACACTGATGGAAGTTGAAAAACTGCACATGTGTATTTTTCTTTTTAGATATATGCATCTTACAAGATTTTACAAAAATTAAAGTTTCTTTTCATTTCAACATGTTCAAATTACATGCCAATGCAGATGGTTGGTCATCAACAGCAGTCCATTTTTATTCTTCACTCGCTGGTAAAGTTCTATGGTCAGTTTCTGTTTAATCTGTAGAGATGTTTCGCTCAAAGACCTCAAATGCTCATTGAGTAGGGGGGGGGGGGGGATGTCTCTAATGTGTTCTAGTTTCTTTAAAATGGTCACAAAACCATCATTCACGTTATAGCACTTTCAGAAAACAGTCAGAATGCATTGTGGCTAACTCAAAAAGGCTACAATGCTAAATTTGTGTCTGGTCCAGGTCGCATTCTCCGCACATAACGACTCACATTTTTCTTTGTTTAGAGCTTTGTAACACAACAGATAAGAAGAATCATTGATATTAAATGCACCATAGACTGATTCATCGTGAACACAAAGCGTTAAGACACTGATAAGCCAAAACATGTGGCCATTTCCAAGAAACCAGAACGAGTAGCAGTCTTTTTATATATATGTATATATATACATTTTTTTTTTTTTTTTTTTGCTCAATGAGCGTTTTTAGTATATGAGCGTAACAGAGATGAACCAGCCCTGTACACGTTTGTGGTTTTGGTATACTTTGGGACCATTACACGCTGGAACTCTGAGGGGGTATTCAGTACGGCATTTGTGCACATTGTTAGTTGGAATATTGCAGTTGATGGGTGAATATCGTGTGTAGTTTAGACCCACTTAAAAGCTAATCTGTGTATGATTGCTCGTAGAAAATTTTGTTCACATTTCAACATTTGTCGTTTTAGTGACGCATAGAGTGAAAATTTAATTAAAAATGGGTACAGACATTCCGTACAACATGTTGAAAACCCACATCCAGGTGCCAACCAAAAATTGAGGACTGAAGAAAACATTGAACAGGTTGTAAACAATGTACGAGAAAATCCACGCCAGTCTGTACAAAAGAGAGCATCGTTTTTCGGGCTGCCAAAAATAATTATGCATTAAATATTAAGCACAGATATCAAACTCAACCCTTTCAAGGTTCAACTGGCTTACACCACGTGATTACAGATTGTGCAAGGATTTCTGTGAAAACGTGTCGAGACAATTTCGAACTGTAAACTTAATTTGGTTCAGGGATGAAGCAAATTTCAATTTTAATTGACATTTCAACATGCAAAACTGCCGCTACTGGGCACTAAAAGGTCAAAACCCAAGATTGAAACACCAACCAACCCTGCATAGCCTGAAACTAACCATTTGGGCAGCCCTGTCCACCAACGGATTAATTGGCCGTTTATCTTTCTAAATTCCTATGCGACGACCATAACTGTTGATTGTGATTCTTACCACAGCATGATAAATGAATATTTTATCACTAGACTTGGAGAGTGTCAGTCATACAGTTGACACACCTCACACAGTGGGAGCCACCATGAAAATTTTATGCAAATAATTCTGTGGAAAATTGGTAAGTCGATTTGGCAACATTGAGTGGCCACCCAGATTGGAGGATCTCACCCCCATAGACTTTTTTTCTGTACGACCCCTTAATCGAAATGTGTAGGATAGCAATCCGATGGATATATCGGAATTAAGAGGAAAATATCTAGTGAGAAGTGAATGCCATTCCACAATCACTACTCGAACGTGTCGCTAAGAATACCATCGAAAGACTCGGTGCGGGTCCATTGATATGGAAAACAAATAGATGGTGATCTGATGACCAATATATAATTATTTTTAACTTACAGCACTCATTTATTTCATTTACAAATCTGAAATCTGCCACAGGACACCCTACATGTCAGTATTAATTACGACTGAGTGTTCAGGATTTTCCACTACAAAAGACAGCAGGCAGTATGAATACTGTAAGTACACCAAGATTTCTAAACATATTGCTTCACGATGTCCTGGGGCTTGTTCCACAAATAAGGAGCAAGCTTTTATTTTATCGCGACAGATTACCGGAGGCAATTTCCGTACTACTAATTTTCATGATTTAATGATGTTTACTGAAGAATATAACGGATCTGGGCTATGAAAGCTACACCGTGACCTTGATTTAATATTGTGGGATGGTATAATATTAAAATACTTTAGCTGGACTGGTTGAAAATAATAGCAAGTAGACTGCAGAAATCACCACAAAGTATACTTGGTACCCAACACATTCACAGAAAAGATATGGTATTCACTGGAAACCGGGAAGTGGGCGAAGAGTGGTGGATATGCGTTGGGTACATGTTGGTGATACATGAATAAATACTGGACAAAGAACTGCAATGTGGACAACGAGAGGGGAGCTTGACTATAAATTGTGATACAAGAGACCGAGTGATACAGTATTCATTCGCAGCTGAGACATCCAGGAACAGGTATAAATTATTGAAGAAGGTTATGAACAAGAAATAATGTGTAATTTGAACAAAGTAATAATGTGTAAGCTGGTCTGTAATGGAACTCAAAGAATTTAGCATAAACTTTACCTTATAGATATCTCATTTGTAAGGAATTATATTGTATGTAACAAATCTTATATCTTTAAACGAGCAATTCTTGCACATATATTTCGGATCTCGTCAACGGCTATGACGATTTTGATGAAATTTGATATTTAGATAAGGTTTTGACTTTTTAGATTACCTAAATAGTTCCCTACAAAAAAGCGAATTTACAAAATACGAACAATTTTTTCGCACTGTATCTCGAAAACGGCACTATTGCCATCTCGTAGACAATTCAGGTACCAGAAAGCCTACAAATAGTTTCTCTTTGATTTCAAAGAATATTTAAACCAATAGTTCTTGTATACTGGCTGACCTGTGGAAATATTAGCACTGCAAGTTTAATTGTAAAACATTTAAAATTTATGATTGGTTTTGTCAGAGGTGATGCTTTACAGAAACTGCTTTGAAAATAATATTACGGGTACCAGTTATAAAGTAATCATCGTTTACTTTTTGACCATAAAAAGTGGTTGTTAGTTTGTCATTAAATATTACCATGTGAGGTATGAGCATAGTTTTATCGGAGTCAATGAATTTAGCACTGATGATGTTCTATCATCACCGTGATGTCACAATCCGATTATGAACTCTTATAGAACTCGACGAAACATATCGAAAATAGAGAATAAATGTTCTTGATATCTCACTTGGTTTTCGAGATATAGCATGTCAAAAATCAATTATAGGTATAGTTCCTTGTGCTTTTGGCGACGTTTCTTCTGGTCCAGGTCGTATTTCAACCTAACAACAACCATCAGGAACAAAATGAAATTTTATAAGTACATTTCCACCGTACAGACAAAGTGGTTTTGGTGGATTTTTTTTCTGGTCCAGGCCGGATTTAATCCTAACCTCTTCACTTAAGATATCAGAAAAATAAATTCTTTATTTTCGATTTGTCTTGACGAGTTTCATACAAATTCATCATCAAACTTGGCTATGGTGAAATTTATCTTCTGGTCTAGGTCGCATTTCAACCAACCATGTCAAATTTTGAGATACGATATCTCGAGAACAAAGCGAGATATATAAAAAAATTTTTTTTTACTTTCAATTTTTCTCGTTGAGTTACATAAGAATCCATCATCAAGGGTTATCGTAGAATCCCCTGAATTACCACAAATCTCGCACCATTAATTAATTTCTGACTAGCATTAAGATTACTATTTACCATAATAATAGAATTTTTCTTTGAAAGCAATTTATGAGGTGGTCTCGCAGATGGATCTAGCAATTTGGATGAAATTTCATATGTAGATAACGTTTTGCTTTTCAAGTTTTTAACACGATTTTTTAAAAGTAAAAAGTAGTAATTTTTGTATTTGGTTTCTCGAAAATGGCTCTAACCTCATTACGTAGAAGGTTCAGGTACCAGTAAGCCTACTGATGTTAGTTAAGCTTCTCTTTGGTTAACTGTGCACCTCAAAATGCCTAGGAAGCCTTCAAGCCTTTTACTTTAATCAAATTTTACTCGAAATCTTGGATATTGAACAGAAATCGCAAGATGTCGAGCGAAGATCGGTCACCCAGGTACTGTATTGAGGTAAGTATCAATAGAATGAATACTTTAAACTTTTTCAAATTATGACAAAGATTCTATTTATAACTAAGAATGGTAGCATAACTGCAGAAAAATATAATGTATATTTTACTCTGCATTTTGTAATCAGGTATTCCCAGATTAATCAACATTACAAAATTATTAATTAGTTCTCAAAGTTGGTATTGCCCACAGAAATTTTCAAACTCCATTGAGAACAATCAATCTGCAGACATGAAATCATGTGAATAGCATGTAAACAAACATTTACCTACACTCACCATAACAAAACTACTACAAGTATCACATGTTTGTCAGCCAAACAAATAGATGAAAAGTGATGCCAAGACAGAGTAGAATAAATCTCTAGAGTTACTCGCACGAATGCTCTCAAGTGGATATGCACCCCAAAGAGTGGTTAATGTATAACGTAATTCAAAAACGGACATGGTTCAAATTTGATCTGAATTTTTAAAATATTTTTTTCAACTATATATACTGATTGGGCAGTTGTGTAGCTCAACGTTTAACGCCTCTAAGTGGAGATCAAAAGGCCCCTTGGCAGGGATTTTCATAGGCCCTAAACGAGACCTTTCTCTCTGGCGAAGCTTGCCGTGTTTATATTAAGTACACCAGAAAGCTTGGGTGGTTTGGATTCCACGTTAAACTGTAGGTTCCTGTACCTGGTAGGATTACTGGGTTAGGTTAGGTAAATGGGAAAGAACATCGATACCAGACTAAGTCGAGCACTTTTCAAGGATCCAACCAATCTTGGGGTTGAATACAAAGCTTGTTTTTTATGTTGATAACTATAATAATAGGCTATAAGTTGTCCTCAAATTGGTGCCGTCCTAATTTCCTCACCTTTCTTAAATTAATTACACATCCAACCATAATAATAAAAAATGTGTGTGTAAATTTGTAGGAATCTTTTTTAGTTTAAACAGAATAATCTTCAAATGGTCTGTTCAATTCAGTTGGTCCAGTACCAATTTGTAAATTCAACAACCAAGGGTTTTGAGCATTTTTATGCATGGACACCAAATACTTCGAACATGCAGTCCACAGAGAGGAGTCACTTCACTCGAAGATTAAGGTGGAGACGCTTTGAAATGCATCAGACCGATGCTCTTCCCCAGTGAGTGACCACAGAACACTTTATACACTAGGAAAGCCCCGTTTTTTATAGATGTGAATATTTCATAATTTTTTTGTGTTAAAATCAACAATCTCTAAATTACTAAATGCATAAGTTGTGTGTTGGGTTGTGATCACACCTTTCCTTCCGCCATATGTCTCACCTCTCACAGGAATAAGATTCATCCCCAAAATATTGTGAAATTAGTTTGTTTTTGTGTTTTTTACGTGTTCATCTCGCCCTAATGCCTTCATCTGTGACGGGTTATCTTTCCCTTTCCTATCTTATTTTTAGTGCCCAACGGCAGTTTCTTTGTTTCCATTATCCATAAATGCATAAGTCAACTTAATAACTGATGTAAATATATTAGTATAAAATGACATTTTTTTTAAAAAAAAAAAAAAACTGACTTCAAAAACAAGAAAAAATCTATTTACTAAACCATTATAAAGTGGACAAATAAATCTTGGTAATCACTAATAGCAATTGGTTGCATTGACTATCCAATTATTTGGTGTATGAGCATTTCAAACATTCTCAACGCCTAGAAAGACTTTGTTCAATTATTTGGTGTGGTTTAGTGCCATATTTTATCATTCTTACCAATATCAATTCTTTTTATAATGATTACTTCATACTTTAGATGTCCTTTGAAGTCCGTACCAATCCTTTTACTGACAGACATCCTAAAATCCAGTTCGATTTCTTTCCAGTAAAGAACAAGTAGCCGATATTCTGATATGGACAAAGAATTTTTCACAAAGATGCCAGTAGTCAGTCCGCATGAATAGTGAAAAATTATAATACTTAACAAATCCAGTAATCTATGTCAAAATTGAATTGGACACCTTACTAATATTTTTATTTAAATCAGTTTTGAATTTTGGATATATTATTTCCAATATTTAGATAGCCAGTCCTCAGAAGAAGCGTTTTACTACAGATAGTGGAAATGTTGGTAGCTGAACTACTTTTCAACCACTTAAAGACACGCGATTGCTGCCAACATATCCGATACCAAGTACCCCACCACCTACAATTTTTTTATCGCATGATATTTAGCTAGACATACAAAAGGTGTGGACAAATATGACCATCACAAGTTTGTACAATATTACAGCTCTCGATCGCATTTGGAATATTGTTGTGCAATTTGGGATCCGTATCGCAAAGGATTGATTGACGAATTGGAGAGGGTACAGAGGAGAGCCGCTCGATTCGTGACCGCTAGTTACAGTCCTTATGTAAGTGTCACAGAGCTGATATGTGGGTTATGCTGGGATTGTTTGGCGGACAGATGACGTCGTTTTCGTTTAAATTTGTTGGAGAATATGCGAAAATCTCTAATTTAAGAGTGCAACGGAATACTTCTTCCGCCAACCTATTTAGGTCACAATGACAGAAGGGATAAGATTTGAGAGATAAGATGCCATACTGATACATTTATGTATTCTTTCTTTCCTCGTTCTGTTCGGGATTGAAATAGTCTAAAATAGGATTGGGCTTAACACCCTCAGCCACCCACAGTAATTGTGAATGGCAGAGTACAGATGTAGATCCATTTAATTGCATTGATCGATGCAACCACTAAGATCAAACCAGTCAACCTATCATTTATGTTATTAGAAATACACAATTCAATTTTTCTACTCTGGATGGCATATTCAGAGATCATACTTTCTGCAATTTTAGCTGGTCGACTTCCTCCCCCAGCATTGGTACCCCCACCCTCCACACCTCGCTCATTCCTGTCGGGTGGTAAGCACGGATGAGTGTGAATCTGATATTGCAACACGTCTCACCTCTAACAGGACACTGTCCGTTATTTTTGTGTCAATTTTGTTTACAAGCAATGTGTGCCAATGATGGTAAATAACCCAATAAATACTTTTTAGTGTAAAAACATTTCATCCTCACATGATTGCGCCACATCCTAGTACTACATGTCATTGCTTCGGCCAAACTACTACTAGGGCAAACTGCATCCAAACCTCCCCCAAGACCAACAGTGTGACTAGTAGAACAAGTAAGACACACGCAAGTGCAGTTCGCCCAAGAAGTAGTTTGGCCGAAGCTTCAGCAGACGACACGACCATCCAGGGGACACAGAAACAATTTATTCTAGCATTTGCTTGTGTGCACTTACCGTAGAGTCAACTCAAAACATTCATGTACAGTTTTCAATATAGTGTCTTTTTTTTAGTTTTGCTTGGTAATACAGTAGAACTCCAATTATCTGAACTCCAACTATCCAAATCGCTTGAGCGATGGGGAAGACGTGTCACTTGAGGAAATCATAAACATTCTTTTGAAAATTCCTGGATGTTCAGAGGTTAGTGCTGAAGATATAGGAGAGTAGGTGGTGTGTGATTCGTCAGATCCTGGATATGAAATTCTAAATGATGATGAACTTGTTGAAAGTGTGAGAGAAGATAGTGTCGAGGAAGAAGATGACCTTAATCTCGAAGTTGAAGCAAACACGGGACCATCAGCTAGCTAGTCAAGCATTTGCCGGCCTTGAAACTGCGTTGAAGTGGATGGAGCGTCAGCCCGAGTGTGACCACATGCAACTTCTCACTGTCAAGCAGATGAATACAGTCAAACAGCTTACTTTGACCAAGATGTTCAGCAAGCAATGACTTATTTACAGTACGATACATACATACTGTACTAATGTGAAGCACTTTTAAGTGCACTTAACATGCCTTTTAATTTAATTTAATTAATTAAAACTCTTTTTCTTTATAAATAGTTTTTCTCCCATTTTCAACATGTCGTCGTCGGCCATACACGTTTCCGAGTTTATGTTGCTCTCTAGCGTGTTTATTTGTGTGTGCGTTAGTGGCTGGTCAGGCCGATTCTTGCATAGAACAGTTGTCTGCACACCCTGCACCCAAATGTGGGTGGCTGGCGTGGTAGGGTTTGTCGGGCTTTCCGCCTTAATCGGGATTCAGCTGCCAGACTTCGCTGCTCCTCTTCGAAACACGCCACTGCTGCGGAGGTAGTTCTGCGCCATAGAACGCGGTCTTTTCTGAGACTGTCCCATGTGTTAAGGTCTATATTAGTTTTCTTCAAGGTCTTCTTGAAGTGGTCTTTGTAACGTTTCTTAGGGGCACCGCGAGGTCTGCTGCCAGTGTTGAGCTCACCGTATAAAAGTTGGCGAGGGAGTCTACTGTTGCTCATATGCTGAACGTGTCCAACCCATCTAAGTTGGTGGCTGATGATGAGGGCTTCAATGCTATACATTTGAGCTCTTTCCAAGACTCTAATGTTGGACACATAGTCGTCCCATTTAATGTTCATTATAGAGCGAAGTTTTAGCTGGTGAAATCGCTCCATTTTCTTGATATCTCGTCGATAGAGTGCCCATGTCTCACACCCATACAGCAACATGGAGACAACTACAGCTTGGTAGACCAACAGCTTGGTGGTTAAATTAAGATCTTTGTTTAGAAACACTCGCCGAGTAAGTTGCCCAAAGGCTGCGTGTGCTGTTCGAATTCTGTTTTCTACATCCTTCTATGGTGTGCACTGTGTAGAGAGAATGCTTCCAAGGTAGGAGAAGCTATCTACTTGCTCAAGGGCTGTGCCGGAGATGGTAACAGTAAAGTCTGGGAGTGTAGCTCCAGGGGCAGGTTGCGCTAGCACTTTAGTTTTTTCGGGTGTTGATGGTCAGGCCAAAACGGTCATATGCGTCCTTGAAGTAGTTTACGGACTGTTGTATCTGCTGAGGAGTATGTGCTGGAGAGGTGTTGTCATCTGCACACTGCAGTTCTGTTACCTGGGTGAGGAAAGTTAATCTTGATGAGCGGAGTCTTGCTGGATTGAATAGACCTCCGTCAAACCGGTATCTGATCTCCACGCCTGTGTTGGGGGTAGATGACGTTTCGTAGAGCATTGCTGCCAAATATAGGGCAAAAAGTGTTGGTGCAAGTACACAACCTTGTTTCAGACCATTTGTGATAGGGAACTTTTCAGAGGCGTCGTTCTGATAAAGGACTTGACCGACCATACCATCATGGAGTGCTCTAATCAATCCCAGAAAATGTTCAGGGCATCCAAATCATCTTAATACCATCCACATTGCAGGTCTAGGCACAGTATCAAAAGCTTTCTCTAAATCATAGAACACCAGAAAGAGAGGCTTTTGTTGTTCTCTGCACTTTTCTTGAAGTTGTCTAGCACAGAAGATCATGTCTATGGTGCCCCTGGAGGCATATTTTCAACATATATACAGTAATCAATAAAATAGACCTTTTTTTCAGAAAAAATCCAACTATCCGAATTTTTGATTTTCCGAATGGGGTCCGGTCCCAATTGATTCGGATAATTGGAGTTCTACTGTAGTTTCATTAAAGCTATTGTGCAATCTTTTGTTCATTATCGTAAGTTCTAATATTTTTATGATATACAACTAGGGATTGCAATCCATCAAAGCGGGATCCCGCAATCCCGCGGGATCCCGCAATCCCGCGGGATCCCGCATCATTAGACAGTCTGGCGGATCCCGCACAAAATTAAGCGGATCCGCAATCCGCAAAATCCGGCGGAATCGTGTGTTAGTCTGCGTGACTCACTGCCCCTCTCGGTCTCTGTCGGATACTTTGCACTGTTTGCCTGTACCCTTCCAGTTGGCATTTGACTCATGTGAACAAGCGTTTGTTTTTGTCAACCTTCGTCATTCGTAAGTAAATAAATACACTTTTACGTATTCATCAAAACTTACGTTTCCAGTACACATTTCTGTAATTTGAGTTATGGTGCGTATTTAGTACGATTTTCTAACTATATAATTATTTTTTAAGTGTCGCACACGTTATCTGAACTACACGGTTACAGCTTTTTATTCACGGTTTCATTATTCCCATTTTCTGTATTTGCAGATAAAGTAATTGTGACAATTTCCTAATTTGCGGCTGAAAATTTGATTATTCGTTGATATGAAACTAATGTTATCGTAATTTTAACGCTCGCGTACCTATTTATTTAACAGCTATCAAAAGGAAATTGTATATCCTTTGACTTATTGTTGTTTTGGCCGCTGCCTCAATGCGTTTCTTTGACGAAAGCCACCTGCTTACATGTGCCGCTCATGCTTTCGATTAATCCCTCTTCTCCTTGTTATTATTTCAACTAAAGGTAAAAAAAAGTTATAATGAAATTTTTACGGGTGTATCGACGAATTGTGTTGTAGGAACACCATACTTCGACGGCTGCCTCCGCCGTCTTCCTCACGCGTGTAATTTCTTGTGTTTGCAATGAAATCCGGAGATACAACCTATGAGGATTTCACTGCAATCATTCGCCGAGAAAGTCTCCTTTCTTACTAAAAAATAATAATTTCCACTCTAAAAACGTAGTTACGCCACATAAGTAAATCCGAAATACTTGATAGTTTACGTGTTGGTGAGTAGTTTCTTTTAATAACATTGAATCAACTGTAACATCAATCCAGGAATCAGGAGATATAATAATGAATCACGCAAAAAAAGGCCAAGTCTCATGCTTGTGCAGTGCAAAAAAGTTATGAGATCTTGTTTTGAGCCAAGTCTACACTTTACAGAGTATATTTACTTCACTTTGTGAAATGGAATGCTTTTCTCGGTGTTATGGAACGTTTATTTAGAATTTGAAAAAAAATCTCTGATAACTTGGCCATTAAGCAAACCATATTTTTAAACTTATGTGATGCATTGTAAGGCACATAATATGACCTAAGATTCAATATTTTCCATTTTTATTATTTATTTAAAAATTAGTTTAGATTAAATAACTGTTAATTTTTGTCGTTTAACTTTAAAAATTATTTATTAATTTAATTATTATTCAATTTATTAACGTTTTAAGTAACTATGTTTTAAATATATGCGTTAAAAAACTGTTTGTACCAATCCCGCACGGATCCCGCGGGATTGGCGCAAATCCCGCGGGATTGAAAACACTGCGGGATTGCAATCCTTATATACAACTACTTTTCTGATTAAATAATCACTGGTGGCCAGACTAATTGGAGGGGGGGGGGGGATGAGAACATTTTCCAAAAATCTATTCTACTTTTCTGTCTATCATTCATATGAAATACCTCTTCGAAGTTTAATCAGTAATTATGTGGTTAAATGAAATATTCGGTCTCCTACACACCAGTAATTTGTTTAAAGTTTGCTGAAATACTTTTGAATACACCAAGTACCACAATACTCTTTAAACTTGTGTTTAGTTTACATTGATAAACCAAGAAAAATGTTCACTAGCCAAACGCAAGGTATGACATATTAAGTGACATACTGGCAAAAATAATCATTGAAAACAGAAAATAAAAATATTTTAGAATCACCTTATTGAATCAGACTAAGAAACAAAACTAATTTAAAAAATCCAATGTTTTCTTGTAAACATTTATTTGCATATTCTTAAAATACAATACTGCTAGATTAAAATTAATATTCTTTGAAAGCACCAAGAATCATCCATTATAAAATATAAGAATAGTAATTTAAGTTACAGAAAGAACTCAAAACATAGATGTTACACCAAATTAAACACCAAGAATGCCAAAAAAATTTAGATTCAAGTAAGTGGAATTGTCAAGAACAAGACATCCACAGTAACAGTTCACTGAATTATATCTGTAACAGCCATATATTTTAAAATTCAAGTAAATGATCTAAACATGTCACTTCAAATAGTATACCTTGATGAAATTTTATTTTTATTTCAAACTTTCCCGAATAAATTTAATCTTGCTGCTGAATGTGATTCTTTTCTACAGAAAACTAGGATACAGTAAACTTTAAAGATACACAAATTTTACCATTCCATGGTGTCGGTCGGGAAAAGTATGCAACTGTCATTTCTCGGCCATAATTGCTTACCAGAATACATATTTTCAGTCATCTTTATTTACCACAGAATGATTTCTATTTAATTTATATGTCTGAGGTTACAAATAATTTGAAACTATGTTATTTTAATCTCAGATCACTAAAGTGTAGTACAATCAGCTACAAAACATGGCTAATCTCAAAATATTGCCTCAATTTCCACCTTATGGATACAGTTCGCCTCTTGTCCCATTAAATCATACCGATAGCAAATTAACAGAACAAGTGTATTATGGGCCTTATTTGTGCTTCAAAATATTCAAGATGATAATCTGCAGTCAAAGGATAACTAACAACAGTATGCTTAAAGCAACAGGTTTTATCAGTTAACTATTTCTGAAAGAACTGTTTAACCAAACTGATCAGAAATTTAGCAATGCAGAATATAAGCAACTGGTGGTTAGTAGACTGCAAATTAACAGTTAATAATCAGCACACAATATTTTGTACATAAGAGTATTTACATTGTTTAGCACATTTCATTCAGATTATTAATAGTATATACAGTCTATGTACAAATTATGGAAGGACATACTGTAGAAACGGGCAATATCCAATTCTCGGTTTGATGTACGGTCTTGTTCCAGAAGACCGACAGAAACCTCTCGCGACACATCTCAACACCAGACACTCTTCTCTTAAAATAATAATACTGTCTCAGTCGAAGTGCTTCCTGGTTAATCGTACAAAGTCAAACTGGCACTGCATTTCATGATGGTTAGTTGATGTTAAGAACAATAAATCCTACTCCAAATACAAACTATCACTGCAATAAACAAACCTAACACCAGGAAGCTAGGACTAGTCTAGAATATATAATTTACTAAAAATAACTATTGTACTCAAAATTAATCTATTAAATGCTGGATCTACTAACATACGGTGAGGCCTGGGTACTTGTCGGCAGTAACCGTCCAGCGATGCTGTTTGCTTTCAGAGAGAGTATTAATAATTTCTTTTTACACTGTTCATAGAATGACAGAGGGTGGTTTGTACTACAAAATATGTTGATAAGCGAACGTTTTACAACAAAATAAAAGAATGCAGTGGGAAGACGAAGCACCACACATGTAACAACAATAGTCTATGACTCTCAGTAACCTCCTTTTATAAAAATAAGCGTGGAGGAAAAAATAGTATAAGTGGCAAGATAAAAGTTTTTTTTAATTAATTAAAAAAAAAAATCTTTAGAACTGGTTCCATCAATGTGGATTACAGCCCTCTAACAGAGCACGAATTAGCAAGACATTTTATGAATGTCAATTATTGTCTGCTGCCAAAATAAAAATAACACCACTGTTAAATATTGGCACACTGTAACACGTAAGGGTTACTAACCATAGCAAGAGCTTCATCCCTACGACATATCAACTTATTTGGAATACTACAAATTATGATTACAGCCGAAAAATTTCTCGTAACAGTAAAAAGCTACTGAATTATTTCACCATAAAAACAAGGCACAAATTCAACTAAACCTTGAAAAGCGAGAAAAACAGAAGCACGATTAACATTGCCACATTATTATTCTTTACATATAAACTTGTACTGTTAGAATGATGTGCTATTTCTGCCTATGTAGTAAAGTTTGGTAACAACGCTTCCTGCACAATTCAAAAATGTTTATGAGCTCATTATATGATTAAGTGAGTCAAACAAAATATAAACAGTTGATTCTTGGCTATCAGGGTGGCGCTGCGTCATGTTTCTTAAAACCGACGTTTCGACCCTCATTCTGGGGTCTTCTTCCCGGAAGAAGACCCCAGAATGAGGGTCGAAACGTCGGTTTTAAGAAACATGATGCGGCACCACCCGGATAGCCAAGAATCAACTGACTCTGGCCGCGGAAGCCTACGATTACAAAATATATACAGTTAATTACAGCAAGAAAAAGACTTTCTTGTTTATATCAGAGTAAATCCAATCATTGTGAAAATTTCATAGAATGGAGGACTGTAGCAAACTTAATCAGATTACTAATAAAAACAGCCAGGCTCTTTCCTGTGCAAAATAAATGTACCAAAAACTACTGAAATAAAATGGAATGTGAGCCAATAGGTTGTGAGGTTATACTGTTGCACTAATGCAGACTTATGAGAGTAAGGTGAACCAGCATCTGAACGATTGACAGTGGCGAAGCGACTGTCCAGAAATTAAATTTGTTATTTGAAAAAGAGCAAACGATAACGTTTAGAACGACCGACGGTGGAGCCGACAGCTACCGGAGACGGTTACAGGAAGAGCACGAGGAGCTCCTCGCACGCGGGGCTCACAGCAGCCCACCCTTGCGGCCGAACAGGAGCTGGCTGACGGTGCCCAGCGTGCCGCCGCCCCCCGCCGCCGCCACCTGGGGGCGCGCCGAGGGCACCACCCCCAGGTCGGGCCTCACCGCCACGGCCTGTCGCCTCAGCGGCGGTCTCCCCGCGGGGCGCTCGTCCAGCGCCCCCGTGCCGGGCCGGGCGGGCACCCCCAGCGGCTGCCGCGGGGGAGGTGTCGTCTCCCTCTCCTGCCGAGTGGCGGCCGCGGGCTGCGTCTTGAGGCAGGTCAGCTGCGCCATAGGGCTCTTGAGCTGGCGACGCGTGTAGAGGGAGCCCTGCAGGGCAAGCGGCGACACCGGAGCCGACGTCGTCGCCAGGATCGTGTCCAGGCCGATGCGCTCCAACCTCTCCACGATGCGTATTCCCGACAGTGCCTGTTAGCAGATCCTACGTGTTAATGGGGTCGTATCAGTCAATCGTGCAGAGGTGCCAGTACCACAACTTCAATTAATTAGTTACGACAGAAGGATAAACTCTTGTAAACATTAGAAATAAAGATTGAGTCGATAATCCAAATATTAAAGATCCGAAACTTCAATGGTCCGAACAACTTTTTAATTTTTATTTTTTCTGTTGTTACAAATTGCACACTATTTTACATAAGTGTAAACAGTTTCTATTTACATTTATACAGTACATAACAGGATAAGTTTGCACTTGTTTTGTTTAGAAATTCCACTAATAAAGAAATAGGCACAATGAGATTTTACTTTGCATTTGTATTGTATTATTGCCGCAATATTCTCGTTACCAACCACAAATTCACTTTGATGCTGAATGTTTGTTATAACTGCTCCACCCTGGTCCAGCGTTTGCACTGCTCGATAGTCCTAGCAATCCCAAATCTTAATTCTTATTATCCATAACACTAAGTATCCATCAAAACCACTCATTAAATGATTTTGCGTATCAAATGACAAAACTCGCCTGTATTTGATTCTTGGCTCGCGCCCAGATGAATGTTGCTAATTGTTCTGGCGGTTTATTCAATTCTGGCAAGACAACTTCTCCAGCTGCAGGAATTTCACCAATTGTATCTTTTATTAACACTTACAATGTGACTTCAGCACAACCAACCGAAAGCAAAGCACAATACCACCGAACGCCACAACACATGTTAAATCTCACCTATTTTTCCCATTTTAATATTTTTAATACACTAATTATAACCTCACTATAAGAGACACCAATAGCATTAGTTATTTTTTTAGTATTCACAATACCTGAAAACCTAATACCAAACTCATACGATCAAAGAAGCTTGGTGCATTAACAACACACTAGGGTAATCTCTCTTCCGGAGACCAAACTACCACTTTCAAAAATATCTCTTTTAAATTCTGATCCTCGGATATACTCCCATTGGCAATTAAAAATACTTATTTTCTCACATCATATATAAAATAATTCCAAACATCAGTTCAACTTAACAATATAAATTTGCAGCAAAGATATTCACCATCATTATCTTTGCTTCTTTGTTCCTTGTCTTTACATGTTAATTTTGGTGAGTATAACCTACTTTTAAATATAGAAACTATTCCTCAGTGCAACCTATCGGAATGAATAGAAACCTTTAGCACCACTGTAATAACATTTCGTGTGAATATGGCCTGGACTGGTCCAGTGGTTTGTGCACGATGAAGGGGTTTAAGCATGCCTAGGATTTTATTTTTAAAGATAATACTAATATGACTGAGAATGGTATGGTATAAGAACCAATACAAAATGCACTTTTATGAATCTCCTCTTTTCCTTGAATTGCATCCTATCAGAAAAGTTTTAAAAATCATAAAATGCCCTATTTTTTCTTTTACTTATGGAGTATAGATTTCCATATTCCATAATTTCTAAAATCATTCCATGCCTTTAGAAATCAAAGATTAAAGATATAACTTATTTCCAACTGCTACCAATTTCAAACTGTAGCTGTATGTGGATTAAATTAAACACAAATACAGGCTGGATATTTAACTGATATGGACTTCATCAAACATAATGATAAACAAATATAAATATCAACAAACAGTACGATGTAATAACTTTATATTCATCCCACAACTTGAAATAAAGAACAAGAAAACTTTGAAGATGCGGCCAAAATAGCAGTGACTACAGCCAAAAACAAAAATTACAACTCGATAATGGTTTATAGTGTCTAACCTTCTTTTCTTGTCTGGAAAGTGCGAGTTTGCCCGTTCGCTTCGACTTCCTGGGCACGGCGGACTTTTCTGCTTCTGCTGTGAATGTCCTCCTGAATAGATCGGCTCCACTTGACAGAAATCCTGTGTAAATTGTAAATCAGAAATAAATATCACCACAGAAACTACAAACAATTTAGGAACAAACGACACAATCAACACATTTCTAATCAACGTTCTGGATCTACTTCTAATACTGTTGGCTTGTTAGACCTGCTCAAGTGCTGTATTTTGCATTCACTTAATTTTTGTGTAATTTGAGTAAATAACTGAATACCACGATCAGAATGGCCAGTCGTCAGGCCCAATGTCTGATCCTGACACGACAGTCCAACAAAGTACAATGAACAAACTTTTTGGAGTTTTTCTCGGAAGATTTATTAGAAACAAAGTCAATCAAATACAATTAAAATATCGCCACACCACACCGAAGCGAGGGGAAAGGCCCGCGCTGGTGGGCGCCTTAAGGCCAGAGGGCAGAGTTCTGCAGAGTGAGCTGCAGCAGGCAGAGGTAAAGGACGGGGTCACAGGACAGGACTTTGCACAGCCACGAATACAAGCAGTCTGCAACACACAGAGCACAGTTCAAGACAGCTTCACAAAACACTGGTGTGGGTTGTTAGCCTTTTTTTTTTACGAACTTTCGAAAATGCTCACTTTCTGGTACACGTGCACTGCCAAATGCAGTGGTGGGGGTGGGGTCTATCAGATACAGCACTTCTCATTAGGGGGGGGGGGGGAAATTGGGACGGCATCACATTCAGAACCTACCTGAAACTATTACTAGCCTGTCGAAATTTGGATTAACTGCTTCGTTATAACTTCCTCTTCATGTTTTGCACTCTTATTTTACAGAAAAGTCACCAGAAATTAAAGTAAAATGCCGAAATATGAGAGAGAGACACAGCAATTAGATGCAGACAGCTCTGCAAAATCAATGGTAATCTCTTGAAATGTTGCTTAGATCCTTAGTTGTAATGTTTTTTTTGCCGCTTCAGCTTCCCTACATTGTAAAAAGAAACACACAATTTACAAATAGAAAATATACGTGCGAGGTGAAGCGCTATGTTCTAGACATCGCCACCCTAATCGATACAAGCAATCCAACACAATCGATTGCTTCCACTGTAAACAAAAACACAATTACCGACATGGATACTGCAGAACCAAATTTTCATCCCCTTCCCCCCCCCCCCCCCCCCGGTTCAGGCCACATTTCAACCTACCCACGAACTCTATTACAAGAAGAAACTGTTTAGGTTGATATGATGCCTGTACAGATAATTTTTATGTCATTTTTGCAGTGTTGCTAGCATTTTACAGTTGCATAGCCTCTCATATTTCAGCATTTTTAATTTAATTTGTGGCAACTTTTCCATAAAACAGGAGTGCAAAATGTGAAGAGGGCATTATAATGAAACAGTTAAACCAAATTTCAAACGTTAAATAACAGTTTCAGTTCCGAAAGTGGTGCAGTCCCCAAAAAATTTTACAGCCTGTATTAATTCTTTTGGTTCAATTGAAAAATTTCATATTCCTGTTTACAGCATTTATCTGAAATCAAAATCTACTACAGAGTTTTTTCTGTAAACAAAACTATTTAGCCAGATGTAATGGAAAAAGGCCTCATGCCGTTTACTTTAATTCTATAGTGTTTTGTATCCGGGGATACATATGTTTAAAGTCAAACCGGTATCGGATACTGCCATATAGCCAAAAGTTAAAGCTGCACGTATGTAACAAGTACACAACTTCCAAAAATAAATATTAGCATTTTGATATACATTTTAATATAGGAAATTAGTTAGGCACAAGTAAATTAATGTACAATGTTTTAGACATGAAGTAATCTACATTTTTATGAGATCAGTTAATAACAGAAAAAGTCAAACAATGCAACACTAATTCAATAAATAATGAGAAAATAGTTGACACACAATGTTACTAGAAATTAAACAAACCTTAGTAGAACTTTCAGAACTAAACGTGAATTATTAACAAAGTTTAAATACTAAAATTATTTCAGTATTAATAGGAATCTAAATTGCAACAAATTTTAATTACAATGCAAAATAAAACAAGTTTCAGTTGTAAATACAGAAAAATGTGCTGCCATAACAGTTAAAGGGTTTATAATTTACATAATGAAAAGACCGTTTTAAAATTTTAGCACCATATAACGCAATAAAACAGAATTTAAATTGAAACGACCCCCCCTCCCCCTCAGAAGGGGCATAGTAACAAAAATAAAGATTTTAAAATAAGAGTAATAGTGAAAGTCCCATTTGAAAATATAAAAAGAAAAGACAGATATTGAATTTAAAATAAACATGAATTTTGGTAAAGATTTAATAATTACAATAGTTGGAAAGAAAGTAGAATTTAAATGTAATTTTCACACAATTAAAGATTTGTTGTAAAATATTAGCAAACTGCAGGGATGAGGTTTCCGAGAGTGATAGAGTGTCACGAAGAAAGATAAAATCAGAAATGAAAACATCAGGAAGAGACTACAAGTGGAAGCATTAGAAGAGATGTTATCAAGGAAAAGACTGCAGTGGCTGGGGCATGCTATGAGGATGGAGGAGGGGAGGATGCCGAAAGTAGCACTGCTGAACAGCGGGAAGGGAAGGAGACCAGTTGGAAGACCTCGGGCGAGATGGACGGACCAAGTGAAGAAAGATGCAGAGGCTGAGGGCAAATGGTGGAGGAAAAACCTTGAAATGACCGCCAAACTTGGAAGAGGATGTGCTGGATGACCAGCAAAGGAGGAAACTTCTAATAATCATTAAGATGAAGAAGAAAAGATTTATTGGAGATGTAATATTTTGGTAATGAAACAAAAATAAAACAGGAAATCTGTAGAGAACCAGTTCAATAAATTATTATTATGATCATGTTGGAATAAGCAATGGTATAGCGAACGTAAAATGTTTTAAATTAATCAATCCATCTTGTATCAAACTTTGGTAATGATTTTAGCATACAGACTTCCTGCGACATCGGGAAATTATGACGCAGAAAAGAGAAAAATACCTCAGCCCGAGGCTAATTTCGCGATAAGTTATAAACCGTGGCTGCACTTTGGCTGTAGTAAGAGTACACGGAAGACATTGCTACGATTATCAACTGTGCACTCGGCAGCCGTGTTAAGGTACTGGCCAAAGAGATTCCATATTAATTAGTAATTAGTGAGTGAAGGCTGAAATAATTGTGTGGATTAGTAGGTAAATCCAGTCTTCAAGAAGGGTCAAATCGTTTCGCCATAAATGCAGTGTAACCTATTTTGCTCTGGAACTTACTTCTGAACTGAACCTATCAATAGCGTTGTTACTTACAGTTAGAAACCTATTCAGCAAAGGGGCTGGTGGCCTGTTTTATGTGGAAAAACTGCATATTGAAAATCCCTCCTCGTGTGTCTGGAACTATAGATCGATAGTTAACAGTATGCATATTATCGGTGCAATACAACCCTAACGCTATCACAAAATAATTCAAAGAAGCAACTGCACCCTCCATTATCAGACTCTGAATCAAATTTATGTCACTGTTGGAAATTACAAGAACAACGTTGATATTATTGCAAAGAAATCTCAAGAGTTCTGTTTCATTTCTAATGAACTTGACATACAAGTTCAATGAACTTGCAGTGAAAAAAAAGAGGGGGGGGTATTAAAACTTATTTTTGGAATCTCTAAAATTGCTGTCAAATCCTATTGGGTGTCTGAAATAGTGTTCTGAAACTGCTGACTAAACTACACCATCTGTTATCAACATGCAGAAGTTCTATAATACAATTGACCATTTCAAGTACTGCTTGAAGAAACACACATTTTCAAAATCATAGCACGAGAGACCTTGACGTAATTCTTCACTTTGAGTATATATGAAGTAATTCTTCATTTGGACTATATTGTAGAGACTTAAACTGATCCTATGGTACAGTTTAATGTTATTTTTCAAAGTCTTAGGTATTCACTCATCTGAAAGTAGGTGGACAAATTTTGATGAAATACAGGAGTGAACGGAACTGGTATTTGTAGCTGTGCATCCTTGTTTATAAACAAATATTAGGACTAAAAAGTTTATTTAAGTGTGAGATGAACATAAATCGTTAAACAACAGCAGCACGTATCTTCCCTCAGTCAAGGCTTTATGTGATGGGTTACTTTTGATTTGTTGACTGACCTGGTAGCTTGATGGGGTTGAACGGCGGTGGGGAGGGTGGCGGACTCGCGTGGGGGCTGCCGTCGGGGCTGTTGCAGGGCGTGGCGGTGGGGGAGAAGCTGCTGCAGGGGGTGCACACGGTGGAGGGGGTGGCCGCCCTGATGCCGCGCTCGTTCAGCATCTTCGCCAGCCCCAGCGTCGTCGAGAACGTCGACGTGGAGTTGCGACGCGACCTCGCCACCGGCGTGGGAGGCGCGGCTGTACCCGTTCTGCTGGGAACCGCTGTGCACATCTGACTGCCTCGCACGCTGAGAACAAAACGGTGACCCAATTAAATAAAACAAAATTACAAGGGTTGTCTGAAAAGTAATGCACATTACCAACACAATGGAGCAAAAAAAGTATACCAACATTTTGTTAGCTACAAAACAATACCTGTCACATTTAAACAATAACCATTTATGGAAACACACTTGTGCCATTAGTGGACCAACATGAGCTCCACACACATGAAGATTTCCAGTCCTGATTCTATATCACTGCATACTTCATTATATATGGTAAAATGAATACCCCCTCTAAATTCAGGAAGAAACGAAAATAGTAATTATACCGATATGCCCAGTTTGGTGGTAATGCATCATTTTGAAGATACTGCTTTCAAATAATTTTTGGCGAGGTTGACATTTTCATCATTAAAAAGTGCAATCACTGCAAGTTGTTTAACACATACCCAATACTAAGCACATACTGGCTAATGAGAACAAACAAGTAAACTGAGCAAACACTAAACCTGCATGTTCAGTTTTTAGTATGCATTGATCTATAACCAAACCTCATACCTAAGGCCACTAACACAACCCTGAAGGTAACAGGTATGTGGATTGTAGGTGGTGCTTCTAAGACTACGCTGCTAGATGCAGTATACGACTGCTGACAAGCTTATACGCGAGGCTGCTACATTATACGGTCCACAACTCATCTTTTAATCAATTTTATTAATTAAAAAAGAGAGAGAGTTTCTGGTTCCTTTATCTCCTCCATCTGGAAAAAGTGCCCTGCTGATGAATAATTTAAACAAACCATTTCATCGATATTCTGGGTTTTGCACATCTGCACTTCCGCGACATCTTTTTCGTACGACTTCTTTCACCTTCTTGTCTCTTTGCACTTTGTATTCCAACCTTGCAACTTGAAACTTTTTGACAGAGCAAATATTTGCAGGCTATCCCAGAGAGTTTTTTTGAACAAAACTGTCAGTTGAAAGATACTATCTCCACATTGTTTAACCTCAGTATTACGACCGTCTCTTTTTCACCAAATTGGTTCAAAATGAGAAAGTACATCAAACCTTACAAATATGAATAGCCCTGCTATTAATACACTTGATTGTATTTCTTTACACACAGAACACATACACAAGTTCAGTTTCTCCACACACCCATCAAATCAATTCGCAATTCTAGTGCCTATCTCGAATTACCTAGTTAATTAATTAATAGTTATTAGATACACAAATAAAAAACAAAAGGTTAATTATGAATATAAGGTAGGGAAAGAATTACTTGCTGAAGACTTGAAATGTAAATATCTTGGCATTACATTTGATAACAAGCTTAACTGGGCAGGACACATTGGACAGGTGGTAGGAAAAGGTTTCAAAATCCTGCACTCGTTGGAGAGAGTGATGAGGGTATGCACGAGAGAAGTAAAGGAATTGGGTTACAAAACTTTGGTCAGACCATTGCTCGAATATGGTAGTGTAGTATGGGACCCTCATTTTACGTATCAAATACAGGAGTTGGAGAGGGTGCTAAAAAGGGCTGCTAGATTTGTTTCTGGAAATTATCGCAGAATGCAATCAGTGACGGATATGATAAAGGAACTGGAATGGGATTCATTGCAAGACAGGAGGAGGATGAGGAGGGTCATGGGAGTGTACAGGGCATATACTGGTGATGAGGCATGGAAAGATATTGCAATAGGTATGAAAAGTAGTGCATGGAACGGAAAAGATGACTATGACCACAAGCTGGCACTTGAAGGGTGTGGGAAGATTCTCTTTTTTAGGTAAGGGTGTCAAGGATTAGAATGAGTTACCAAGAGGAATGATGAATAATTTACCAAAAACGTTGAAAGAATTTAAAGATAAAATTTTTAGAGGGCAAGTGTAGGTGGGTGCAGGATAGGGGGAAGATTGGGGGGGGGGGGTAGGGAAATTGCCACCGGAGCCTGTGCTCCATTGCAATTAAATTAAATTATTACTATTATAATTTGTAATTCTTGGTTGAATAAATAAGAAAGTGATTTAGTAATAGGTTTGAATTGAAACACTGACAGAACTACTTTCAAATTTGATTATATTTACATATGAAATATTTTATTACTGCAGAAAACATGAGATTAAATAATTTCGTTTAATATCAATGATATAACAAAGTAATTAAGGGAAACAAACCAATTAACACTACAAGAGACAAGGATCAACAATTTTAAGAGACGCATTCGCGCCCAACAAACGTGGAGTAACATTTAAGACTGCCGGTAGTCACCCTCACCTGGGCGTGACGCTGGTGACGTCGTCCGGGTGCAGCACGGTGCTGTTGGTGAGGGTGTACACGGAGCCGGTGTTCTGGAAGCTCTTGCCGGGGTTCTCAATCTCCTCGTCCTCCTCGAGGTCGGACAGTGTGTACATCTCGAGCCCCAGGTCTTCCAGCTGGCGCCCGCCGCGTATCTTGACGCCCGGACGGTCCTCCAGTAATCCACCCAGCGTCGGCGTCGCCAATTGCGACCAGGCGGCCAGTGTCAACGACCCTTCCATAGGCTTCACGATCTGCAGACACATTCCTTATGTAATCTCTCAACTAATGTTTGAACTGAAAACATAATTCCTATTATGTGCCAAATAATTCTGTTTTGATGAGGAATATTATCATCAAACACTCAAAACTGAGTACCAAGAGAAGTTCTTTCGTAATAGTCTGAACAAGAACTAAATTAAGCACATCACAGGTAATATGGCATAATGCATTAAAATTTGTTTTGAAATAACTGTATATGGTTCATCTTTTCAATAACAAAATCACAAAGATGATCTTTTAATTGTTGTAATCACGTGGTAAATGTTTCTTACAGCAACTGTATACTTTGCAGTTATAAATGAATGAGAAAGCAACATTAATTTAGCGAGAACGTAACTTGCAAGTTAAAACTGGCAGTGTTTAAGGAATTTACAGTTTAGCATTGAGACCGTGCTAGGATTCAATGGCTGTTACATGTTAGAAACCATCAATAAAAAACTTGATAAACATCAAACAGAAGGGCACTCTGAATTTGAAGCAGACATAATTCTCTGTACTGGTTTGAGGTAAACCTCAATTTTCTCTCACACAATGGTGCTTTTTCAAGAGATATATACCCATTACGAACTTCATCTACCATGGATTTTAAAATACTTCAACATATCATTCAATCCACCATTCATGAATTAACATCTCAGAACATTGCAAGAAACTTTCATAAACTCTACTCCATCTGTCATTCCACAATTCCCACCTATATAGGGGCACCAAATCAACAGTGCCGTTAAATATCTCCACTTTTGGCCACGACGATGTTCTACAGACAACCAAACAGATCTCACCTGTTCAAAGGTTTCTCTTGCCTTTATCTAAAATTTCAAACAGAAATTATAAAATCACCCAAGCCACTGCAAAATTAATATAAAACTGGTTTTCCCTGATAACAAAACCTCCTGTGAACTGCGTAGATGGGAACTATCCTACCAGAATATCCTGGACACCAGACATCCTCTAGGCCTCAGTCCCCAATAAATCCCTCCCACCAGACCCAGCACTTATTACCAGTACAATTTATATTTCTTATATCGTATTTTTCGTACTTAAAGTTTTTCAAAATTTATATGTATTCCGTCACTCAGTTATTATGTTGATCTACCATTTGCAATGATAATATTCCTTCAGTGTTATCGTTGTAGTATTTGCGCTCCCCCCCCCCCCCCTCCTATATGATCATCTACGCCGGCCATGCCATTCGACAGACGGCCGTCGTCCCGTACACGTCTGGCTCCGCCTGGTGTCTCATTTCTGCACGAATAAGGCTGTACGCCAAAATGTTGCGCAATTCTTGTGTTTGTTCTTTTTTGTGTTCGTCGTTCCCAGCCGCCTTCGTGGTAAGTGTTGGGTCTTATTTCCCTATCCTTCCTTTTATTGTCTTAAAACATTTTCCTGCTCATTGTTGTTATTATAAAAAAATAATGTAATTGATATAAATAAGAAATAATAGCAAAAATAATCCACCACTCATCAAAATTGAAGGCTGTGACAAGTGAACAACACATAAAATTATTATCATCATTATTAATTTAATTGCGATGGAGCACGCACTCCGTTGGCAATTCCCTAACATCTAATTGCCCCTTTTTTATTTTTTATTAACTTATATAATTTGAGTGTTAAATTCCTTCCCCATCTACTTTTTCGATTTACAAATTTTAATTTTAAATTACTCCAGCATTTTAGGTAAATTATTCATCACTTCACTTGGTAATTTGTACCAACCCCTGACACCTTTACCCACAAAAGAAAAGTTTTCCACTCGCTTATGCACGAAAATCGAGTGCCAGCTTGTGGACACTGACATCTTTCCCCTTCAAAACACTATTCCCAATTATTCGACCAATGGTCATCTAAGCCCCATCACCGACATATGCCCTGTACATTGCCGACTCACTCTTCACCCTCCTCATACAAATACTTAAAATATTTCGGTTTAAAACCTTATTCATGCGGTAGGGAATTGGTTATTTGCTTCGGGAGGTTTACCCCACGAAGCGACAGCTCTGTTTTATAGCGCACGCTGTACCCCCTCCAATGCACTTCGCCATATCAGCAGCTGGTCTACAACTGTCCCCGAGTTCTCGGTTCAGGTGTAAAACCGGACAACGCACGGCATGCAGTGGGTGTGCCGCTTTAAAAAGACCTTACAGCAGTCAGCCCGTTGACACGTACAACAACAGTGGAGCCAGCTGTCGAACTATCAGTTCAATGACACTAAGGATAAAGGAACTGGCTTGTATGTGATATAAATAATAAAGGAAGTAACGGGTGACGTTCTGTGTGCACACACGTCCGGAACCAGATGGCTCTTTCTCTATTACATGATATTGTATTTGTGTGTCCGCCTTACACGTTTTCTGTCACTGCAGCCTCCAACTCTGAACTATCAATGCAGCAATAAACCTTTGATTATTTCACTGTATCATGGACAATGTTTACGGGTGGTAATACACACTACACTCACTAAAAATGATAGAGGAGACACAGCAGGCTCATCAAAATAGTGTCAAAAGCTAACAGACACTGTTTGCAAAAGTGTTACCTGTGCAACATGCGAGTCCAAATTACAGAATCCAAAACACAATAATATCAGTTTTTGTTGTGTTGAAAACCAACTGCTCATTTTAAATATATTTATTTCAAAGTAAATAATTCCAGTAACCATTCCCCCTGGAATACTAAGTTTTACTTTTCCCTTGCCATACTGTATCCAACATTGAACTATAAGTGGTCTAAACTGTCTACAATTATTTTGTTGTGCATGTGTAAACTACAAGCTCGCGTCATTTACTTGAGATCAAAGGTGTGCTAATTCAAGCAACTGAATGACGAGATTTATAGACAAGAGAAATTCAGAACAAAAGAATGCTTAATGAAAAATCTGTAATCATACTAGCAATAACACCAGTTGTTCACTTATACAGGCAAGGAAAAAAGAAAGAAAGAAATTCTCCATTTTTATAAATCGATAATCATAAATTCTGAGAGTCCTTCTTCAAACAATGGCAGCTGATGCAGAAACAATTTGAAGTTAAAGGAGTGTTAAGACAAAGATTTCTAAAGGGTGTTAGGAACAATTTCTTTCAAGTACATATTGTGAACATCAAACTACAATGGTATTTGTTATTCATATGGAAAGGATAGATAGAATAACCCCTACACTCAACAAAGTTGAGGGGAGGATGGCAGCAGCAATACAAAACAACACAGAAAATACAATATACAATATTTCGGGTTAAACCCTTTTTCAAGTTAAAAGAAGTAAGTGGCTAAGCTCTCGCAGGCCTTGCATTCGACACAGTCACTCGTAGAATGAAATTGACAGTCGGAGGTGGCGGGAGGAGCAATGATAATATAATCACCAGTATAAATCACAAGAAAGATTAAAATCGGAAATAATAATAATGATCATAGAAACAATAATAATAAGTTTAAAAAAATCAAAATTTTTTGAGATAATATCTATAGATATGTATGAATCTACTGTGCTGGCCAGTGATGTGTGTACAGGGTGAGGGTGGAAGATATTGAAAATTTAGGCCTGGGGGATGTCTAGTCTGAAAAATGTGTCGATATGCCAATTCTCACCTGCGGAGTTCAGATTGGGAGGCAATGTCTGGAAGTACTCTAATGGCTCTGACTGTGAAGCAGTTATTAAGGTCGCGGGTGCTGTGAGTACTGGCATGGTGAGCAACAGGGAGGTCCAGGTTTTGGGAGTAAACTGTTTGTCTGTGACCATTCATTCTGATGGATAATGAGTTTGAGGTCAGGCCAATGTAGGAACTTGGACAGTGGAGGCAGGTGAGCTGGTAAATGAGATGTGTGGTTGTACAAGTGGCATGACCTATTATGGGGTAGGTTTCACCAGTAGTAGGATTTCTGTAGGTAGTAAGTGGTAGGTGGATGCATAACGCAAGTTTTGCAAAGGGGTCTCTTAAACAGAAGGATTCAAACAGTACACCCATCACTGGCCAACACAATATATTCATGTATATTTATAGATCTTATTTCAATTTTTTTATTTATTATTATTTTTAAAATGATTATTATTATTATTTCCCAATCGTTCTTGTGATTTATGTTTGCGGTTATTTTATCACTGCTTCCCCCACTACCTCCGACGGTCAATTTCACTCTAGGAGTGGCTGCTTTGACCACAAGGCTTGCGTGAGATCAGCCATTCACTTCTTTTAACTTAATAAAGAGTTTAACCTGAAATATTGTATTTTCTGTGTTTGTGTTGTTTCGTGTTGTTGCTGTTCTCCCTTCAACTTTGGTGAGTGTTGGGTGTATCTGATCTGCCCTTTACACATAAATATTGCCTCGCGACACTTCTATCCTTCCATTGGTACTTGTTATTTAATATATTAATAACTGGCAGGTTGTTAACTCGGAAGTGTGTTGTATAATAGGATCTTTCTCTCTCCTAATGGGTATTTAATTACCTCCTACAACAAAAACATGCGTACTAAGCTTTATCAAAACCACCGTACGCCCAACTGATCAAATGTTAATTAGCACCCACCCAGAAGGGGGTCCATTACAGTTGATTTACACCTAGAGCATTTTCAGTCACACAATGAAAAAAATCGCCTGTCTTTGGAGGAAAATTAATTCTGTTTTGTAACATTATGTGAATAGTAGCGAAAAATAACACAGGAAAATAAATACATACACCACGTTGGAAATGAATCCATGATGCCTTGCAACTCAACCCACACAACTGTTTGGCCACTATCGGTTTAACTGCATTTCTGTTAGTATACAATAAGCATTTTACAATTATTGCTTCAAACTTTGATTTCTTATAAATTATGATCTATATATATTACATATGTAACTACTGTTAGATATGTTAAGTAACCTGCTTTCTCTACATACACAACTGACACATTTGCTTGCAAACTTATCAAAAGTAAAAATGATGTAAAGAATTTTAAGCTTAATAAGAGATATGCATTTCGCATTTCCTGCACCGGGTGTGACTGACCTGCAGCTTCTCGGGCAGCCTCCAGGGGCCGCTCTGGTTGCTGCTGCCGGTGGACATGATGCTGTCGGGGGTGCGGCAGCCGTAGGGCAGGAAGCCGGGGGGCGTCTGGGGGGTCGTACTCGTGGGCGGAGGGTCCCGCCGCCAGGCTGGCCCTGCGGGCGATCACCTCGGCCGGCGTCAGGCGGCGCACCGCGGCCTCCAGGTCCGCTGCCCCCGGGACGCCCGGCACTCCGGAGCGGGGGGCACCGCTGCACACATCACACGAGTTTACTCGCCAGTTGCGAAATTAATTTAGATGTACCCCATAACAAACAAGCAATGTCCCTGTTATAAATCAAATGTGAACCCAGATAGGAAAGCACTTGCAAGTAACATTTCAAGGCTTAAACTGTCGTGTCTGACTCAGTTGTGCAACATTCAACCTCAATGTCTTCAAAGTTCGTATATGAATCAGCATGTTTTGAAAGGACATAATTAAAATATTTTCATATTTGTCTTTTCTGGCGTTTTTTTGTTTCTTGAGGATATCAGTTTATTTTGAAAAGGCATAGTGGAGTGGGTTAAGGAAACATTTCTAATGAAAATACCATAAAAAGCTAAACCAAACTTTCTAATAAGGCTTCTGGATTAGATTTCAAAAAACACCAATTCATATATTATCAATAGTTTGTTAGCTTCTACTGACGACGTTGCCGACTCACGGGTAACTGTCCTCCGTGTCGGTGGTGGCTAGTGAGCTGTCGTAGTCACTGTGCGTGGTGCCGACGCTGTCCAGGCTGGGGAAGCCGCTGGCGTAGCAGCGGGGTGGCAAGGTGCTCGGCTGGAGGTAGCCGCTCGGGAAGGAAGGAGGCACGAACGCGCTGACTCGCGGGCCCGTGGAGGTGGACAGCGTCGTCGTCTGGGACGCGGGCCGCGGGAAGTGGACCGGGCTGTCCGAGCTCGAATTGGAGTTGCGCGAGGCGCAGCGCACCGTTTCGAACACCTTCCGGTAACCCGACCTGAAACATTTCGGCATTTTTAAATAAGCGTAATATTGTAATCGAGGTAAGGAGAAACTCAAAGGATTAGAACACAACAGCACAGTTAGTAAGGTAATCAAAATTGACAAGAGAAAGTTTCCTCTATTTTTATCATTAAGTTACAGAAAAAAACAAATTGTTAAGGTGACGAACATTAGAATGAAAAACGGTCAAAATAATGAGAGCCCAAAGAAAGAGCTTATATTGATTTTCATATAAGATAGTTTTTACAGCTAGAACTATGTAAAACGGGAGAATTCTGTGAATACATTTTCAAATTGGAGCACTCGCAAATTTGTTCATGGACTATTAGTTAACTGTACCACCACCCCTTCAGAACTCCGCAGATGGGAACCAGCCTACCAACAAATCCTTGACACCAGACACACCCCTGGCCTAAACCTACGTTAAACCTGTCACTTCCTATCTCTCATTTCATTTTATAGTCAGTTACTTATATATGTACATTTCATCTATTCATTTTATATATATATATATATATATATATTTTTCTCCTTTTATTTTTGTCTATAACCAATCTAAATAAATTTTAACTTTTTCAATTATTTTACACAAAAATTATTTTGTTTCATTTTTATAGCTTGTCAAGTGGCTCGGCCCAAGGGGGGGGAGAGGGGTTGGCTGAAAGGCTACGCTGGGCTACGTGGGGGGAGGGAGGGTTTCTGAACCAGGCCACATAGCTTTCCTCTCTTAACATTTTTCACAATTAAAATGAGGAACAGAACTCGCAACAGCATGTGAATATTTTTTCCCTCAGTTAATTATCTCCGTATGTAATTTACAATAGTCTAACAAGAGAAAACAGTACAAAATGTCTTCTGGAATCAAAAGGGAAAAAAGCTACGTGTTACCGGTGTGGGGGGGGGGGGGGAGAGGAAAAAGCCACATAGGGCTATGTGGTATGTGGGGGGGGGGGGGGGGGGGGTTCACAGCAGGCCAAAATGGAGCTACTTGGTTTATGCACACTCCCTAAGTGACGGGTATCTGTTTTTTTCCCCACTATCCTATCTTATTTTGAACTATTATTGAGACAGTTATCTGACAACACAAATGTTTGCAAGCCTTCTCACCCTCTGTCGTTGCCGATGCCCGAGTCGAGGGAGAACTCGGAGTAGAGCGAGGTCTCGAGCAGCTCGGAGGCGAGGGAGTCGGGCTGGGGAGTGCCCGTCGAGAGCAGCGGGCCGCCCCCACAGCCGCGCACGCTCGGCTGCCCCCGCCGGCGCTGCTTGCGCAGCTGCTCCTGGGTCTCACGCAGCAGCGCCACCACCTCGTTGTAGCGGTCCTTGCAGTCCGCCAGCTCCGACGCCAGCTCCGACTGCACCTCCCGCGTCACCGTCAGCTGCGTGGTCAGCGTCTCGTTCTCTACACTCAGCTGTCGACACACGGTAGTTATCAGATTGGTAAAGCCTTAAGGAACTCAATTATTATAAATGGAAATGAAATATACATCACCCATCACTCACCAAAGTTGAAGAAAGGAGTGACAAACTCCACAATAACAAAAAAACAATACTCTCGCTACGAATTTCTACTTCAAATTGGAAACGTGCCCAGGCACTCAGTCAACACAGCCTCATGACTGGTGGTTTTCACCTTTACAGTAGAGTGCAAAAGTAGGCAGGTACACGAAAGAGAAAAATGGGTGTGTAGGGAAAATAAGACTGGAACATTGTGCTCCATCGCTACCAAATTAAACAACCAGAGTAGGGGTGGTGGCGACAAAAGACGATATCGTTGGAAATGTTGATCAGGAGAACGAAATCGGTCAAAATAGAATAAAAATGATGAAACTAAGGAAAATGTAAATGGCTTTTAGGCAATATAAATTACAAGAGAAAGGAAAAATGACTCATCAATCACCAAAGTTGTAGGCTGGGACAAGTGAAAAACATTGAGGCGAACACAAAAATGTACAATATTTCAGTTTTCTGTGCAAAACTGAAATATTGTTTGTGTTCGTCATATATGTTTCAGTCGTCGCAACCTCAAGTTTGTCGAGTGATGAGTCATTTTCCATTATCTTTGTCATTTAAAATAGAATAGAAATGGCACACCTAAAGTAAAACAGGTGACAAAAATTAAAAATGTATAAAAAATAATATATGTTAAACTTGGGGTGTCGGGTGAGGAAGGACTGGGAGCTGTCTGCTGTGCTTCATATGTTATTAGGCCACTTTCCAGCTCCAGAGTTCTGTTTGGCTCCGGCTACGAAACATATGTCGACGATACGAGAATTGTCAGCAGCAGCAGGAGGGTGGTATAATTTTGGGAGTAAACAGTTTCTGACCATCCAAATAAATAGATCCATTCTTATACCATTGTTGCAGATAGCTGATAAAAACTTTTATAAGTACTCCATTTCCAACATTCTACTCACATTTTTTCTCGTCTATAAACTAACTATACGTAATCCTGATTATCAAGGTCTATCCCTTCATGAATTACATATCACAACACAGTATTAATCCACAACAGTAACATTTATGTCTTTTGTAAACAAGGAAGGATAGAGAAGATAATCCACCACTAATCACATACAAAGGCAGGCAAATCAGCACAAAAACAAACACAATTATATTCAGCAAATATTCAAAGTGTTTCGGTGAAAAAACTACCACAATTCCTCGTTTCACAATGAAACCCTCCAGATCTTCTGCAAATACAAACCTTTCATGCTGCCACCCACAACTCCGAAGGAAACAAATATTCCCACGCTGTTGGGTCTAGTGTTCCTCATTTTACTGTGAAAAATGTTATGAAAGGAAAGCTACGTGGCCTGGCTCCGAACCCCCCCCTCCCCCCACGTAGCCCAGCGAAGCCTTCCAGCTAACCCCTACCCCCCGGAACGAACCACGTAGTTTGTGCACGCCCCCCTGGGAACGAGCATCTCAGAAACTGCGAGGCTGATTGGCTGTTCCCATGCTGCTATGGTTAGCATCTATGGAAACTGGTTGAAGGTCGGTAAAACCGCAGGTATGCGACAAGGTCGTGGACATTCACGCCTCATCACAGAACGTGGAGGTCAGAGGCTTGCCCGCTCTAGGCGGCGATCTGTGGCAGATCTGACAACAGAGTACAAAGCAGATGCAGGCACAAGTGTTTCGGATCATATGAATCACTACTGTATTGCGTTCCCAAAGCACACCAATACGCTATTGAGCAGGTGATCATAATGTTTTGGCCTATCAGTGTACACTTACACTGACACATGCTTCAGCTGACTTCCCAATCTGAAGATCATCTTCGTCAACAAGCACTCAACCTTCTGATTCTGCCACATGACTCTCTCCCGCGATAGAACTGCAGCGTGCATCCAGCAACCACTACCTACTCAACTGCCACTAGCAGAATGATTCACCTCACTTACCAACTGCACAGCTTCACACGACGGTCTCAACTCGACTGCCAGAATTAACAGTCACAGACAACCTATACCGTCCATTCTAGCTATGACAACTAACAACCTCAAGACCTGACTCTCGGTGAATGCTGTCAGTTTTTCCTGATACCCTACCCCTTCAGAATTCCGTTGATGTTAATAGACCTGCCAACACATCCAAGCCTCCCGGTATCACCTTCGCTTCAACCTCCATTAAGACCCCAGTATTAAACCTATCTCTTACACGATAAATATAAAACTACTTCGTTTTTGTTTTTATCTTATTTTTAAACGTATCAAAAATTTATTCATTTCGCTTTACTCTGATGTTTGTTACAGAGATTATACATTCTCACAGTTATTGTTAATCAATAACACTCCCCCTTTTCCCTACCATTGCAATCCCCAACAAATCACACTTTGTTTAACTTTGGCTAGTCTTGCGGCATCTCTGGATGTGAAAACATCTTCCTCTCGCCATATGTCCCACCCCCCTGATGATATTGTAAAGTATGTCCGTAATAGTCCTCCTGCCTTACGGTTTGTTTCCCAAATGATTTTTTTAACTGCCCACGAGCAGTATCCTTGCACTATATTATCAAATTGTTTATTTCTTTTGAGGCAAAACAGTCATCACTGATCACGAAGAGATGCAATTATACGCATTCACAGATTTTTTTAATAACAAAATTGACTGACCAGTGTTTGTTATATGATCAGTATCTTGATGACGCCTCTGAAAATTAAATTCTGGTTAAGAAGATTGATTTTAAGAGTAAATAAGACTGAACATACAGCCCAAAAACTAAAGAGACTACTGGTCAATGATCATTGCACCAACATCCTTTTCAGTGAAAATGTCAAATCAATGTTCTTTTTCTGAATATCACAATTTGGAGAGTAAAATACTACACTACTCAAGTTCCTCACGAGAAATGAGTGGACCTCTCAAACGGTAGCACATAATTACCTTTGCAATCTTGCTCTCGGCATCGTTCAGCTTCGAGGTCAGCGTCGTTATCAGTTCTTGCTGCGTCCTGTTCTCATCTTTGTAACGGTCCAACTCCTCGGCCAGTCCCTCGACTTCCATGCTGCTATTCGCTGTGTAAACACCAGACCCGTCTCCGTTAGACACCCAGTAAACGCACCGTACTACACGCCCGGTAATACTGACGTGGAGCTCACCTAGCTGCAGCGCGATGTCGCGCACCAGCCTCTGCTCCGCGTTCTCGCACTCGGTGGTGTCCGTCGCCAGCTGGCAGGCCTCGCTGCGCAGCTGTCTGTTCTCCTCCTCCAGCGACCCGATGCGCCTCTGCATGAGCTCCACGTTGATGCACCGCAGCCCTGTCGGGGTGCCTGCAACAACAGCGACCACGTCTCACACCTCACGCAGCGGCAGGAAGACACACACCAGATATTAACCACAAATATCTGGTACAATAGTTCCTAAAATTGGTATAGGAAAAAAAAATACAACCCCATTAATCACAATTTGCTGGACAAGATTTGCTGTCCAAGAATTTCTCTCCGTTTGACACCAATCTGTCTACCAAACTTCTAAGTCCAAGACCAATTTTGTTTCTGGAAATTACCGCAGAATGCAATCAGTAACAGATATGATAAAAGAGATGGAATGGGATTCATTGAAATACAGGAGGAGCATGAAGAGGTTCATGGCAGTGTACAAGTTGTATACTAGTGATGAGGCGTGCAAAGATATTGTTGTAAGAATTAAAAGTAATGCATGAAAGGGAAGAGATGACCGTGACCACAAGCTGGCATTCGATTTCAGGCACAAGGTGAAACGCGCTTGGCTGTTAACTTTATCGTTCGTGCTTCTTACAATATCAGGAATAATCGGCATATACTTCTAATGATGGAAAACACAACTTAGTCATTCCATTTAATAGAAACAATAATTGAAACAAACACCCGTCATACAATTTATACGGGTCGTCACTTGATATTTCATTTCTGAAAAATAGCAGGTTTCAGTATTGGCAATTTGGTCTTTTAGCTTCACGAAGCGAAGTCTACTCTCATTGATGTTTCGAATTGTTAAGAATTACCAGTGAATTGTAACAGGAATACAAAGCACGTTTATTCAAAATACTCCACGGGAATTTTTATCTCTAATAAACTTTATTGAATGTGATAAATAATTATACTTTATTAAATGAGATTATATCAAGTTACTGTTTTTTTCGAATTAATCAGTTCCGTTACATCCCCCATGAAACTCGCGGTTACAGAATTGAATGGGAATTATAATGTTTAAATAATTAATCAACAATCTTATCATCAGACAGTCTTACTGCAAAGGGTGTAGGAAGATTGTCTTTTTTAGGTAAGGGTGTCTGGGATTGGAATAAGTTACCAAGAGAAATTATGAATAATTTACCAAAAACGTTTAAAGAACTTAAAATTTGTAGAGAGCAAATGCAGGTTGGTTCAGGAAAGGGAGAAGATGGGTGTGTAGGGAAATTGCCACTGGGGCCTGTGCTCCATCTTGACATAAATTATCCAGCAAACTGAGGGTACTCTGCTGCCGCAACTGGACTCCAAATTTTTGTTAAAACTTGCATTCATAGATGGGCTTGATTTTGATGTTCATTTTTATCTTCATATAACATAAATTGAAGTCATTAAATTAATTCGTTTATAGCGTTATTTAACAAACACATGTCTAACCTCAGTCAAATGATTTGTTCACAGTTTCTTAAAATACACAAATTTCTATCAATTTGTTGGAACTCATTGATCTGAACAATATTGCGAAAGGGTCTACTATCAGGAATTATTGATACAAATTTTGCCATTTTTAACATTTGATGGTTGAATTATGTCTAAACCTTTTTACTGAATTATTTTTCAGTGGAAACCGCATAGTTATCTGTGGGCATGCTTCATTATAAAAAATGTTCTTTGTTTGTGATTTTGTATTCTTTAATGATACCAAATGTGCTAGAGAACAATTGTGTTTCTTTGGAATGTCTTTCCCTGATATTATAGTAATATCCCAGTTACAAAAGACATAGTAGCAGCCCCACTCGCGCTTGTACCTAGTTCTTCATCTGACAACATTTTGGATTAGTAACTCTGAGAAAGTTTCTCTTCCAAGTGATGAAAACTAATGAACAAATAAAATCAGAATTCTCATTTATACAGACAAATGAATTAGCTCAGGAAACCCCTAAAAATATAAGAACGTAGGGCACACGGACATTGCGCAAAAGTTATCAGTAACATCCTGGAATAGAAAACTACCGATTATATGATCAACTGCGGAATTCCCCGTAAAACATAAACAAAAAGGTTTGCAACTTGAAAGCGTAAAATAGGTAAAAAGTCTGTGGAAATTTCCTTGTATTCTCAGAAAACATGGAATTGTTATATATGGTAGGACAGACCCTATACCGGTAGAATACCAAAAAATTGGTAGGTTCAACAGCACTGGAATGAAGGCAGGAGGGCCGCGATGAACAAGCAATCACGAACACAGTTACCAATATTTCGGTATAAACCTCGATAGTGATTACAGGAGTGCATACGGCAGAGTGTTCAAATGTGTGCACAGTGAGTCAGGGCACACACATCTGAGTCACTGGCCACTAGCCACTCGCATGCCTGTGATCACGATTAACTCTCATACCGATATATTGGCAAGGTGTTCGTGATGTCGTGTTCATCGCGACCCTCCTGCCTGCATCTGAAATGACGGGTTTATTTTCCTCATTTTTTGCCATTTTCAAATAATTACGTTTTCTAATAAAAAGCAAGAAGAAATTAAAAACTTGATTATACTTTTCTGTAAGAAGTTTATATTACAATTAGGGGTCATTGAAATTTAAAACAGAATTTTGTGTGATCCGAGCAGCTAGGCTCTACGGGGCTGGGGAGAGGAATCCTACTCACCTCCACTATTTAAGCTACAGTACAATTGACAAAGTAACAGCGTCTGTTGCTCACATGCTATCACTCGTTTTCTTGCCAACAAAGGTGTGAAGAGGAGCAAAATTTGGAACATACTCCAAGCACAGTTCAGTGACGCTACTATGAGTAAGACAAGTGTTCATCTCAATGAGGCACAGGAGAATGGGTGGAAAGACATGGCAACTATTCATGAATCTCTGTGAAGAAGCTTTTTGGACCATAAGGTGACCTGCGACAAAACGTGGGCCCATTCCTATACCCCAGAAAATAAGAGGGTCAGTATGGTAAGGTGAGGGGAGGACCAATCAAGGCCAAGACTTTCTGCCAGGAAAATTACGGAAACTGTGTTTTGGGACTCAAATGATGAATTTCTAACAGACTTCCTGCATACTGTACGGACGATTCGCAGCAGCCTGCTAGATGAAGGCAAGATTGCTGCTTATTGCAACAAATGACGCCATCAACTGATTTGCAGTGTCCTCTTTCTGCACGACAATGCAGTCGCTGCAACGCACTGGCAACCTCTCTAACATCCACCTTACAGTCCACACTTGTTGCCATGTGGCTACCATATGTTTGGCCCACTGAAGGAGGCTATAGGAGAGGAAAGATTGAAAGATGATGCAGCGGTCGAACAGTATGTGTGAAATTGATTACCGTCATATTTTTTCCATGATGGAGTTAAATAAACTTTGTATCTGATGGATAAAATGTATTTCTGCTGAAGGGAACTGTGTACAAAAATAAGGTACTTCATTTGTGTTTTTATTATTAATAAAGCTGTGTGCACTTTGTATTTGAACGATCCTTGCAAATAACTGCATATTAATAAAAATTTTCTCGGGTAACTAGCCGAGTTAGTCCATCGTTTGACCACGACGTTTAGGCGGTCACAATCTCTGCCCCCATTGTCAAGTGACTGCTGCCGGTAGGTTATTGAGGTGCTTATATATCACGCGAAGTCCACGCTACGTCATCTTTTTTCCGGTCGGCCAATGGCTAGTGATGGGAAACGTTGGCCACTAGCGGGAAGCGTTCCTATTGGCGGAAGCCATTAGCTGCTGGTGGGTTCCTCTGATTGCTGATTCATTTACAACGCCGAGAAAATCTCCAGTCTTACATACAACTGCATATTAGTAAGAACCAGTGTTATTTCAAGAGCAGAGACTTTCCCACCACGTGGTTGTGATGAAATCTTCACAGGTGGGTGGATGTACTGTTGCAATGAGTGAGTCTGTGGTGTTTTGGAACGTACCTCCCTCCGAGCCCGACTCGTCGACATCGTTGGTGAGGATCTGGATGAGTTCGGTCTTCTTGACGAGCTCGTGGCTGAGTTGCGTGAGCCGCTCGTTGGCAGTCTTCAGCTCCGCCTCGAGAGCCCCCACGCTGCTCTCGAGCTTCTGGTTGTGCGCGAGGAGTTCCTTCCCGATACGCGCAGTCAGCTCTAGGTCCTTCTCTTTCTGCAAAGTGTCAAACCGTCTCACTATCGCGTTGTTTCAAACAGCCAAAACAAGGTGCAATTCACACTTCCTATCAGCCTTGCAAATTCTACTGGGAAAATGGCAAAGTAGTGACCAGAGTTTACAGACTAATAGGTTTGTAGTAAAGAGTATGAGAATGAAATCCAAAGTAATATGAAACTGACATACCTCTTCAAGAAGCCTAGTAACTGCTTCTATGTCATTGTAGGTCTTGGTCATTTGGCTCACACGGTTGCTGCATAGAACTGTAATGAACAAAAAATTGACACCATTAAGAAAACAACGAACATTTTGCTGGTAAAAAAAGGGTACAAACGATATGAAATAATTGAGCAAAGCCATACAGAAAAGAAAATTAGATTCACTGAAGATTTTTGGTTCCACAAACTTGTTTACAAGCAAACGCAGACCTCTGTACAATGTTTCTCCAACCAATTACTTCACACTATAGGGGTGCGTCAGACACGTGACTAGGGTGCTGCACGTTTCATAGCGCGGTGTAACAAGTGACGTCACTGCGGTGCAGTATGACGTCACGCGGCCACGTGGCACTGCTACTCGACGAGGACAGGACACACCCCGCAAGCCGGACTGAGGAACTGCGAGGCGTGGTACTGCTCACGGGGGAGGCGGGTGTAAATCGATTCGCTGCAGGGTAGCCAATCAGGAGCGAAGCCGTGTCTCTCTTCCACGACACTCTCAACAATAACATTCGCGTCGTTCAAATAAGCGCATCCGAATTAACCACATTACACTGATAGCTTCATCAGAACGTTTCCATGGTATTGAAATTTTCTAAGAGGCCGTAAACGCTTGCCATTTCACTAATGGAATAAAAGGAAGCTTGCGTACTTGAGATTTTATAAACAACTCGTCTCCTGCTTATGCTGCAATCAGGCACCGTATCGATCGCAGTGCCCCCCGTCCATCTTCGCCGCGGCTTGTTTACGACGCACGGGCAAAACTGACCCAAATCATATACTCCGCGCATTGTTTGAGTCCAGCAGTTTGTACAATCTGAACAGTTCAGATTCCATATAAGAAGATTCACCAACGAACATACTTCGCAAGAATACGTTACTTAAAAGAATTGATGGCGTATGGTTTTCGAAATGGTGTTCCAAAGTAGCCAGAGGGTTTTCTTTCTCAATACCTCGCAACTAAGCAGACACAATAAAATCTTCGTTTGCTCAAGTTTTCTCAACCAATAAGCCTTAGTAATATTCTGTCCATGATGGATTGGTGGAATTCAGCGACTGTGTTGTCACATTTGGGTTCATGTGGAAGACAGCGTCCAGTCACAATTTGTTTTTATTTCGTTTATTCAACCATTACCGGTTTAGAGCATATCATGCTAATCATCACATGGCTTGCATTAATTACGTCTTTAGATATGCAGATGCAAATTGCGAGCGTCTTTATGCTGTCAAGCAGAACTCTGCAAAGACCATAAAAAATTAGCTCATGTTTGGAGTCATCTTAGTGAAATTTTAAATAAAACTGTCAAACAGATTTAAAAAAAAAAGATAGAATTTCTTACTATCACATTTCGTAAACATTTAAAGAAAAAACAAGATTCTATTCGCTCTGACTCAGGTATAAATTTATTAATTTAGCTGGTATAGTACAGCTTCTCTGAAGCTGAATTTTCTTTAGAAGTCATAGGTGAAATTTCATTCAGCGAATATTCAGAATCAGCATATCTGATCAGGCAGAAGTCATCAAACTGACCAGATGGCTCAAAAAGAAGCTCATTGAATGTTTCTTCCATAAATTCTCTGTAATGAAAAATTAATGGATAAAGACATTATAATGCCGTTAAAACAATAATTATTATAGAACTCTAATTATAAAAGAATGTACTTATATTAAATGAAATACATACATGAAGCTAAATAATAATCATAGTTGCATGAATGAAATGGTACGGTTTCTATGGATTTTCAACATCCACGATCTTCTTTGCTGTCTTTCTCGTTTGTTTCTTTTTTTAAAAAAAAAAAAAAAAAAAAAAAAAAAAAAAAAAAAAAAAAAAAAAAAAAAAAAAAAAAAAAAACAGGTTAGGCTGAAAGTTATGGCAGACACAACCTACACGTCCGTCATTCTTGCTTCTCCAATACATACAAGCGCACTCGCAAGCGTGTGGATGACGATGTTTGGCTCCCCAGAATTAGCCAGAGCGTTGAAGCTGACCCACTATGTACGGTGTCAAAGCATTGAGTCCCGAGAGAAACGGACGAAATAGTTTAACTTGGCTACCGGTGACAGTAAGTACATGGTAGTTTAACCCTTCCCTGCTCACACTTTCAATTCAGAAGTTAATTAAAACAGCACGTCCACCGTGACATCACTCCTCCCACCCCTGGCCTAGTTGTGAGCTCTGGTGGGAGCCGGCAATGTTAACTTCCGATGGTATCGGCCGCACATTTCTCGATTGAAGCTAATCTTGTGTTGTTTACACTGCAGTTGTGAACCGCGTCTATGGACACAAATATAAATAACCTTGTCATAAAAGCCAACAAAAACCAAGAGGAAATTGCAATATGGCCCCGAGCATTCTTCCTTTATCTGCTATAAACACTTCAAATTTGCTATCTCAGAACAACAACGAGTGTTTATCACAAGTATTTCTAGTGGTTTGATGATAAACGCAGATAAGAGTTCAGTTTGGTACCAATTATACAGCGCAGTTATGTTATATAAACATTTTTTCCCTTAAGAGAGCCTCAATATTGATTACTAATCGAACCGAGGAAATCTTTTTTTTTTTTAGAAAAAAAGAAAAATCCCATTATTCTCGCTACCGAAATCAATTTATTCTGCATAGGCAGCTGCTGCAGATACAAACATTAACTCCCAGCAACACGTGTTTCTTACTTCAGTATCTCCAATGTTTTGACGCAATCTAGTGATACGTTCAGCTCGACATATTCCTCGCGAACTGCACGATCAGTTATCTGCATTATATAATCTCAGTTTCCTCTCAACAGCTCTTCCCACCAACACTTCCACATCCACACCAGCGAGTTGAGCAATGATTTATATAGCTGAAAAAATCTTTCCTCTCCCTTTAGTAATAATTCTTCAACGCTCATTCCGGAATATGCCGATTTAGTTTTCAACCTTCTACTATTACCGGACAAACCGCATTCCATGCATCATGTACCTGCAAGACATCTTATTTCATACAACACCATTTCCGTTCCATTTTGTGAACTGTTTCAATATATATTATGTAATTAGTTCAAATGTTTCTCGCAACATACGTCCCAACACGGAAAACAGTGTTGCTATCGGTTCTAGTGTGTTCTATCCCGTAGTTTCATCACGGTACTCTCCACATATCCTGGCTAGTATTATGAAATATCAAGGAATAGCAGCTCACCCCTCTTGAAGCGTAAAGGCCGCCCGGTTTTGTTTTTTAACTCCTTTGCTGCCCGGCATAGTTGACTCGCGTGGTGTTGGCGCATGGCACCTGTCCCACGGGCCGTACAGACATCGCATAGCATTCATCAACTAACTGAATCACAACTAGGGATTGCAATCCAGCAAAGCGGGATCCCGCAATTCCGCGGGATCCCGCATCATTAGACAGTCTGGCGGATCCCGCACAAAATTAAGCGGATCCGCAATCCGCAAAATCCGGCGGAAACGCGTGTCAGTCTGCGTGACTCGCTGCCCCACTCGGTCCTGTCGGATATTTTGCACTGTTTGCCTGTACCCTTCCAGTTGGCATTTGACTCATGTGAACAAGCGTTTGTTTTTGTCAACCTTCGTCATTCGTAAGTAAATAAATACACTTTTACGTATTCATCAAAACTTACGTTTGTTTCCAGTACACATTTCTGTAATTTGAGTTATGGTGCGTATTTAGTACGATTTTCTAACTATATAATTATTTTTTAAGTGTCGCACACGGTTACAGCTTTTTATTCACGATTTCACTATTCCCATTTTCTGTATTTGCAAATAAAGTAATTGTGACAATTTTCTAGTTTGCTGCTGATAATTTGATTATTCGTTGATATGAAACTAATGTTATCGTAATATTAACAATCGCGTACCTATTTATTTAACAGCTATCAAAAGGAAATTGTATATCCTTTGACTTATTGTTTTGGCCGCTGCCTAAATGTGTTTCTTTGACGGAAGCCACCTGCTTACATGTGCCGCTCAGGCTTTCGATAAATCCCTCTTCTCCTTGTTATTATTTCGACTAAAGGTAAAAAAAAGTTATAATGAAGTTTTCACGGGTGTATCGACGAATTGTGTTGTAGGAACACCAAACTTCGACGGCTGCCTCCGCCTTTTTCCTCACGTGTGTAATTTCGTGTGTTTGCAATTAAATCCGGAGATACAACCTATAAGGACTTCACTGCAATCATTTGCTGAGAAAGTCTCCTTTCTTACTAAATAATAATAATTTCCACTCTAAAAACGTCGTTACGCCACATAAGTAAATCTGAAATATTTGACAGTTTACGTGTTGGTGAGTAGTTTCTTTTAATAACATTGAATCAACTGTAATATCAATCAAGGAATCAGGACATATAATAATGAATCACGCAAAAAAGGCCAAGTCTAGTGCTTGTGCAGTGACAAAAGTTATGAGATCTTGTTCTGAGCCTAGTCTACACTTTACAGAGTATATTCACTTCACTTTGTGAAATGGAATGCTTTTCTCGGTGTTATGGAACGTTTATTTAGAATTTAAAGAAGAAAAGAAAAAAAAAAAAAACTCTGGTAACTTGGCCACTAAGTAAACCATATTTTTAAACTTATGTGATGTATTGCAAGGCACATAATATGACCTAAGACTCAATATTTTCCATTTTTATTATTTATTTAAAAATTGGTTTAGATTAAAAAACAAAAATGTAAAACCTCGAAATACACTTAAGACAAGCTAAAAAGTTTTAATGTCATTTTACCAATCAAAATATTGTTAACTGTTAGTTTTTATCATTTAACATTAAAAATTATTTATTAATTTAATTATTATTTAATTTATTAACGTTTTAAGTAACTATGTTTTAAATAAATGCGTTAAAAAACTGTACCAATCCCGCGGGATTGAAAACATTGCGGGATTGCAATCCTTAATCACAACTCTTAAAACCAAACATGGATGTTATTACAGACTGATGTTCAAAGATTGCAGCCATTCAATTGCTTCCGTGGTTGCTTCGTGAATATGATGCATTGTCCCACTGAATCTCCTGGGAGGGCATTCCATGGCGATGTGGTGAATGGTTTGCTACCATGTTAGCTACCGCACTCACAGGAAGGGTGCTCTGTCATTCCCCACTTGTACATCCAGTAGTGGCATGTACCGTGGCCTGTTCTCATTTGGTTCAGTGCCGTCCAGGTTTTCCTAGGAAGATTGAACACAGGAGACTGTCGTGTAGGCTCTTGGATTAGCGCATGTTTCTCGGGGTTTCAATTGGTCCACTCAGCGCACCAAGCTTCGCCTATGTTGAAGTTATTTTGCACCAGCTCTTGACCAAACTTCCACGTAGAATACCTAGATCTTGGTGTATTTGGAGTTTTATGCGTGCATTCCTAATTAATTTGAAGGTGTGGATATCTTAGGCATTTCTGCCATTCCTTTTTTAAAGCCGCTTGTCTTCGGAGACTTGGTGGGGTGATATTAGAGAGTACAGGCAGCCAGTCGGTAGGTGTAGATTTTACAGTTCCAGATATTGTTCTCATTGTGTCATTTACTTGAATGTCTATCTTTTTTGTGTGTCTGCTGTTTAGCCATACTGGACTGCAGTATTCGGCAGCTGAGTATACCAGAGCAAGAGCTGATGTTCTGAGAGCTGCCGCATGTGCTCCCCAACCCGTTCCTGAAAGTTTGTGAACGATGTTATTTCGAGTTTTTTAACTTTTGCCGCTGTTTTATGGAAATGTTCCTTATACGTCAGTGACAGGTACAGAACCACGCCTAGATATTTTGGATGAGGATTGTACGTACTTCAGTAATTGGTCCCTGAATTTTATTTGAGGTCTATAGTGGGCTTGTCTATTGTTTACATTCAGTTTCAGGCGCAGGGTGGCGGTATGCTTAGAGCACGCTACAGAATGAAGTACGCTCGGAGCGTGTCTGTCTCGATGACACCACTTATCTCCAGGAATGACTAAACAAAGCGTGACAGTTTATGTAATACTCAGCTGATCAGCAAAGATTTTAATTAGGCAACAGAGCGCTTTCTTAAGAGTACGACGCCTAAGCCTCTGACGATACAACAAAGCAATTTGCTGAAAAATTGTATAGCAAAAGTAGTACGAAAAAAATCCGCGGTAATATATATCAACCTATGACATAACTCGTAATAAGCGTCTTTACGATTTAAATTTTTAGTAAATTATAAATGTGAAATATATATAAATAAAATAATTAAATAGCAACACTTTATTAAATATTTACTGTAAAAACAGCAAATTTTAAAATACCGAAAGCATTGTCATTTTAAGTGAGAGGACTAAAGTTAAGTCAAAATTAGGCGACATCGGCAGTAGAAAAAGATATCTGCTTTTGGCTACAGAATCCATTTTTATATTTTCATACAGTGGATCTTTCAAGTTATAAAATTTTAGAAAAAAAGTGAAAAAATAGAGAGTGAAAATCAAGAAGCGTCGAGTTGAAAAACGATTGCAAAAATATCTGAATGGGAAGATTATCTTTTTTTTACATTCAGTTCTTAAAAAAAAAACTAAAAAATCTCCTACATCTAATGTTTTGAAGGATAAATAAAGACTAAGTCTTAACATAAGCTGTCTTCGTTAGTCCTGTGGCGTTATATAATTTCATGCACTGTACTAGAACACTAGAACTGATATGCTACGGACTCAATTCAGAATTTTTTACTCTCTCATTTTTTTTTGGGGGGGGGGGGGGGTTAGAGAATGTAAACGAAGCGTTCATTAGCACCATTATAATGAAGCAAAAATGCTAGAAGAAGAAGAAGAAATGAAGTTTGTAAGCCATAATGCAACTAATATAATTATGTCTAACTGGTTGTATTGAATGTTGGCCTTTTTACAGACTAGTATTAAAGTCAACAAATATGCCAACCACACCGATCATTCCTTGTAATCGAACCGGGCAACACAATGAACGTAAAATAAGGCACAGATGCAGCGGGCTGGTGGCTCAGCGGTTAAGGCATCTGACGACACCGGGCAGTACAGCTATATATAAAGGTCACCGCCACACGGATTTGACATTTACCGCCCATCTGACGTTCCCGCCTGGAGCCAGCGGCAGAGGTCCCCCGTTTGAATCTCTGCCTGGGCGGGGATTTTATAAGTCCTTAATCCGACCTTCACCTCTGCACGTTTAAACTGTAGGTCCCCTCTGGAGCTAACAGCACTAGTTGTAACACGTCCACAGCGAATTAAAGCCTTAAGCGAGGTTCTAGTTGGCGCAGACTCTCTGTTAGGCAGCTTCGCGCGCTGTGGCTTATCACGCTCGACTTCGTCTGCCAAGCATCAGAGGTTTTTCCTTTGGACGCCGAGGCGAGGTCAGACCTAGACACCGGAACAGTCTGTGCTGACCTTGCAGCCGGAGATTACAGCAGGCACAGCAAAACCAGGGAGAGGATCACAGCGCAGCTTCTACCACACTGATCACAGCAACATCGTCTGTACTGCAGTCGAGGCCGGAAGTGTTCAGAGCCCAAAAGCCAGTAACAAGAATTATGGGCGGGGTTAGCAATAGAACTTCATGTTCAGAGAACTGCTCAAGAAGTTATACCGCTCATTTGCTGCAACAATGACATAACTAAAAAACTAGCAGTTTAGCATGTTAGGATGGACCATTGTCGTATATACTACAACTGATGCTATACAGTTTCCATTCTTTTACATTGTATTCTTTCAATAAAACATGCACGTAAGTTATTTCAAATGAAACATCTGAATTAATCCTCCTGTAAAATTGACGTTTTTGAGTTATGTCACTGTTGCTGCAAATGAACGATATAGATATACATTAATGTCCTCTGTAGTCACAAATTATACTTTGTTTGAAAAAAAATTAGTAAAATTCACAGTTATGGCACTAGAAGTAAAAAATTATCTTCACAAGGATTACAAATCGTTATCATTTGTTCAAAAAGGGGTCCGATATTCAGGGATACTTATCTTCAATAAGCTCCCAACACATTAAATGTCTAGCAGATGATAAGAATAAATTCAGGAAAAAATTGAAATTATTTTTAAATTGTCAAGTCCTCCTAATCTGTCGAAGAATTTATTTCTAACGTATCTACAAAATAAACTGCCGGCAGTAGTCTGTATAAATGTAGTAGACATAATGTAGGATGTATAATATCACTGTACATCTCCTGGTGTATGTATTATTTTGTTATGCAATTGTTTATCTGTAAATTGACAACTTTCCACATTTCACAGAGCCAGTTTCTTATATTGGGACCAATGGGAAATGAATGTATTGTATTGAGAGGTAAAAAAGAAATATACCAACAACCCCGATACCGACTCGAACCTAACAAAAAAACCAGTCAGTCAGCAGCGGGGGGAGGGGGGGGGGGGCGGGGGGTGTCCGGAATTCCGGAAAAACACCTCAAGTAATTAATGGTCGCCCCCTAACAAAAGTTTGGTACAGGTGACGCAAAAGATGGGTTCGTAAACGGTCTACATGCGCTGGCAACACAGGAAGTCAATGAGGCTTCAGTAGTTAGCCGAATACATCAGAAAATAACCATCCCGCGTCGAACTGTAAACAAAGCAGCTATATTCTAACAAACTCCCTATGAGACTAAAGAAGAATTCAGTACCGTTGCTTGCACTTTCAACACGAGGCAGATTCCGGTTCCGCGAGTTGCTCAACTCGTTACAGCAGAGCAGGTCGACCTTGACATGGTCGAATGTGCCCCGCAAGCAGCTGCCCCGCCCCATTCATATTTCCATCTCTCTTTTTCTTCAAACCAATCAGGCGAAACCCTTTACCTGGTGGGTTTGTGATGCACACACAGGCAAGAATCAGTGACACTGGTTCGCCCCCAGTTGCCGATCTAGGCTCTAATCGGCACTCTTAACTCGTCCCGAGGCATTCGCGAAATTTTTTCTAAGATCCGAGTAACATAAAATAGATGAAAATGAAATTAACGAGAAAGTTTTAACCGTTTCCTTTAAACGGTCCCCGTTATCCTGCATGTAGTACTGTCAACACGATAGAGGAGTGTCTTAAAAAGCAATAGAATTAATGAAGAAATTTTTGGAACGATCCAAATGCTCTTTCTACAGTCCGTTCATAAAGCACTCTCGAGACTACTACATAGGGAGCAAGCTTAGCAACCTGTCAGTTCAAGGTCAAAGGCCACAAGCGTGGGAACACATCACCAACCGTGGGAAATCTGCCGTCTGCATAGCTCTGCGCTCTAAGGGAACTGAAACTCGCCGCTGACTAGGTCGGAGTCACCGGTTCGCGGCGCTCTAGCTCAGGAACTGCGTTGGGGTTCGCGCTTCGATTCCCCTCTATAGAGAGAGGTAGTAATAATTAGCTTTGCACAAACTTCTTCTCTACCCCTGTTGGCGCGACGACATCTGGACGACGAATCCGGAGAATATAGCCGCTATGATAGATCTCCCCGTTTTGAATGCGACGCTCGATTTACTAGCAAAACTAGTTTCACTGCACACTACATATACGTGATGCCATATTCCACTTGCGACACTGCAGATTCTAAGAGTTCATAATAGAATTTCTGAGAATTACCTTTGGAGAGGTGCCAATTGACGTGTGTTTCAGTCACGAGTTCTATTCGTACTTTCCCCGAACACGCTCTCGGGTGCTTAGTTCCACCTGGCATAACCCGCAGCGACGACTACCTCAAATCAGACGTACGGAGACTGCCAGAGACGTGGACAGTGAGGCGGGAAGATGAAACGGGGTTACCGGCGTTTGAGATGTGGGTGCGGAGGAGAATCGAGAGGACAAGCTGGATGGATAAAGTGAGTAATGTTGAAGTGCTGGAAGCGTTGGTGAAAGGAGAAAACTACTCCAAGGCATAAAATAAACAAAGAAGAACTGGATGGGACACTTGCTGAGAGGGGAGTGCTTGGAAGGAGGCGGTACAAGATCACAGACAACGTCAGAGGAAACGGCAAGTCGACATGAAGAGAATGGCAGAACACATGTGAAAGCCTGCTTCAGGACGGAACGTTGCATTGAGAATCACCGAGTTGCTTATCCGTCTCTTTTATGTATACTTTAAGTCCACTAGCGGAATAATTGATACGGTACTTTACATCGTGAAAGGATGTTTCCACACGAGTGGGATAAACTACCCTCACAACTCACGGCAGAGCAGGGAATTTCGGAACGGGTAGGGCTTTGCGTACCCGTATTGTAATGGTGTCACAAATTTACTCACACGTTCTTTAGAAAACGTCCAATCATTGGACACTAGACGTTACAATCAGTATCGTTAATGCATTTTGAAGGGAATCAAACTTTTCACAACGTGCCGAATTTTATCGGACGAAAACTGTAATGCAGTTATAAAGAGTAAACAATAAACCACACACATCTAAACACGGACTCGCGAACCTGCCTTTTTTTGTTCCGCCTGTTAACATTCCTTCCGCAAACTACCTTCTAACCTATTATTGTCAAAAATCTTGGGTCACTCTCATTACAAAGGCCTTTCTAACAGATCTAGCCAGTGTTTCAGCAGATTTGGCTTCAACCATAATTCATCCTATTATTATCAACACTTTAGAGCACACTTCATAATTTTAGTCTTGCTCTGGTTCATTTAGTCCATATTCTTTTTCCGTTAATTTCTATTGTCCTCTAATATTTCCGAACAGAATAATTGAAAATCAATGGTCTTCAACGCAGAATATAGCAAACATTTTCTTTCCAGTTCTTAGAATGCTGCCTCAGCGTACAAGTTTTACATTTTTTTTTTAACGACAAATCGAGTTTTAACCGAGGCTGCTCTTTATTATTTACACCTCAGAATGTCTACTTGATAACTAATCTGAACTTCTTAACGATCATCACGCGGAATCTCTCCCACTTTCTTTTAGATTTTGAAGCCTATCACTTCAAATAGTGTACTACATATTTGTCAGTTGCTGAGGCACAGATTTATACAGTCAATCCAGCAAACGATTAATCAAGTGGAATAATAACGCGTATATGTGAACAGTCAACACAAGGTGCCCCTTTATCTGAATTATCCAGTTATCATCTGTTCAGTTAATTTTGCGTCTGCTGTTTCTTTGTTTACATTACGCACAGCATCGTTCACGTGAACTGCTCGTGTAGGACACGCCTAAACAGATTACGCCAAGGTGTACATATCGATAATTCCTCCCAATAATACAATGCCACTTGTACACTGGAAATTAATTTGTAAAAACTTTCAATTTCTAAGGTTTTTTTTTTTACTTCATATTAAAATGAAAAGTACCATACTTCACTCTTGGGACTATCAGCTTCACATTGTTAGAAATTTCATCAAATTGTACCATCACCTTTCCCGGCAGTCTCATTGAACGAAAAATTGGTACTAATTTTCTATGAATTTCTCAGCGTGTCGGTACCCAACTTTACATCGTGCATTATGGGCTGTACGCTACGCAAAACTGCCATCAAAATGAGATTAGTAATTCAACGAAAAATGCGTTGTTTTTTTTTTACTGTTTAACGTCCCTTTTTAACAACGTGGTCTTTAGAGACGGGAAAGGATGGGGGCAAGGAATGGGAAGGAATTCGGCCATGGCCTTTTGAAGGAAGCATCCCGGCATTCACCTGGAGTGATTTGGGGAAACCATGGAAAACCCAAATCTGGATGCCCGGACGGGGATTCGAACCGCCGTCCTCCCGAATGCGAGGCCAGAACGCTATCCGTTACACCACCACGCTCGGTGCTTATTTATGAACACTTATCTTACATTTCTCAATTTCCAAATTCACATCAAAATAAAACATACCTTACTTTATGTTTTCCGAGAACCCGTTCAGACAGATTTCTAACACTGTTGGTTCCTTTTCCGCAGCGCAGTAACAGGGCCCCAGACTAATTCCTTCAACGCCTTGTTATACTTACAGATTACGTGGCACTTGGGCCACCAACAACAGAACAGCCAACTGTCTGTCGTATTCTCAGACTCGTAAATTCACACGAAAGACGTATGCTTTGCCATAGTGCCATGTTGGCGTTTAATTTCCAGCTGGCGCGCCAGTTAATGTTGCGTGATGCGAGACATCAACAGTGAAAACAAGGTCACAGTCGGTTCAACAGCCGAGAATTTCGGCTTCAACAATACTCGTATCTTTGATGTGCACACACAACAGATCAGCGTTTATCAACCCGAGGACCAGTAAATAGTCAAAAATAACGCTGCGAACCACTAACTTAATTTTTTATCTTTGCGTATAGTATTAACACCTGGGATATATTTTGCTATACCGTTATTACATAATAAATCTAAAAGCGCGTTTTGAATTTCAACGGAAACACAGTTATGAAACGAAGTGAACTATTACAAGTTAATTACGTATTGATCAGGCTGTTAATATTTAGTAAACAAATAAATAGTATGATAAATAGATGCTCATTATACCACCGACCTATAAGTTTACAACTTTTGTTTACTTCACCACTCATGTTAACAACCCTACAACGTGCGGCGGTCTCCCACACCTATGAAGAGACTCACAAAAACCGGTCACTTACTTAATCCTTAGATGAACGACGCTGTTTTTTTATGCCAACTGGAAATGGATAGACTATTGTAGAAACAATGCTGTTCTATCATCATCCTGGAAATGCCAGATTTTTGCGAGGTCACTGAAATATTCGAGGTTTTTAAAAAGTTAGGATTATAGTTTCTACTCGCTTATTAGTATCTAAATTTATATTATTCTACGTGCGGACCACCTGGCATAGATGATTACTGAATTGCTAGTGTCAGCCCGTGACTGTTTTTTTTTTTCCGTATCGTCCTGGGTCTAGAATAGTTACAGTTTTTAGGATGAAAGATTATTACAGGTTTACATGATTTAACGAAATATTAACGTGACCTGTGTTTCAGGGTGAATAAAATCTCTTGAGCTTCAAGAACTCAGAAGCATTAATAGAACAGGGAGAATGGCGCAGTCGTATAATTGTCAAAGACTCGAGCTTGCTTAAATATAAACTATGACTTGTATCTGACCCTTAAAATTCAGTCTGCAAAATTAAAAAAAAAAAAAAAATCCTGCTTGCTTCGAAAGCATCACATCGTAATGTAATCATTGGCCATAGTATCGGTAATGGCCACAGAACTTAATAAACATTCCATATTATTAAACAGTTGAGCAACTCCAAAGAAATGAACTGTCGATTCGGTAACAGATTTGGTCTGATGTCCACTTAAAATAACCTAACAGCTCACGTAGAGTGAACATCAACAAAGACCATTACCTAAAAAGACAAATGCCTAAAAAGCAAATAAACTGTAATGCACAAACTTTGGTCAAGCAACAACATTAGTGAAAGTTTTAATAAGTTGAAATTTATTCTAAGCAGGTAGTGTTGCCCAAATGCAAGAACAAGACGAGACTTGGCCAGTCTTGGTCTTGCATCAATACACCTGGTCTTGGTCTTGGTATTGCACTCCCAGTCTTGGTCTTGCAGCAAGAGTCTCGCAAGTCTTGCAATTACCTATTAGCCTGTCGCTATTTATTAAACGTTACTTTAGATATTAGTACAACGCAACAGAATAGGTACATTTTGAGCTTGAATTAACATAGCCATGGTAAAGACCAACCAAATTAATAAATGTCTAAACATTTCATGAGAAATTCAAAAAATCAACTGACACCCGTTGGGGTTTGAACCCACGACCTAAGCGATCAGTGGCGATGCTCTAACTAACCAACTGAGCTATCAACTGTGTCCCGCGGGAGTCAGTCTGTTTCTTAATAAACGTTTACATTTAATAATCTTCAATGTACTAAAACATGGTTTAAACATATAGAAAACAAATTAATGACATTAACTTGACTGTATTTCAAAGAACATTATCTGTCTAGAAAGAGATTGATAGACCCTCACCTTATATGAAATGGAATAAAATAATTATACAATTTACTGAATTTACCATTTATTTCAATAAAAATACAACACAGAAGAAGAGATAGTAGGTGAAGATCAGTTTGGGTTTAGGAAAAATCGCGGTACAAGGGAAGCAATTCTGTCTTTAAGATTAATACTTGAAGGGCGGATCAAGAAAAACAAAGATACTTTTATGGCATTTGTTGATTTAGAAAAAGCTTTTGATAATGTTAGGTGGGACAAGATGTTCAAAATTTTAAAGAAGTCAGGTCTAAAGTATCGAGATAGAAGAATACTCTATAAACTATATATGAATCAAGTGGCGGTAATAAAAGTAGAGAATCACGAGAGACATGCATCAGTTAAAAAGGGTGTGAGACAAGGTTGTAGTCTATCCCCGTTAATATTCAACTTGTATGTAGAAGAAGCAATGAAGAAAGTCAAAGAAAATTTCCATGTGACATAAGTTTTCAGGGAGAAAAAATCAGTATGCTACGATTTGCTGACGACATTGTCTTGTTAGCAGAAAGGGCTGAGGATATTGAGAAGTTATTGAATGGCATGAACAAAATACTGAAGGAAGATTTTGGACTGAATATAAATCAAAGTAAAACAAAGTGATGAAATGTAGCAGAAATGATACCAATACTAGCAGATTAAATATAAAAATAGGATCTGATGCAATAGGAGAAGTGAGTTCTGTTACTTGGGAAGCAAAATTACAACCGATGGCCGAAGTAGGAATGATGTTAAAAGCAGAATAGCACTAGCAAAAAGAGCCTTCATGAAAAAGAGAAACCTTTTAGTTTCAAATATTGATCTAGGAATTATAAAGAACTTCTTAAAACTCTATGTGTGGAGCACAGCACTTTACGGTAGCGAAACATGGACTTTGGGAATGCCGGAAAGAAAGAAACTTGAAGCATTTGAAATGTGGTGCTACAGAAGAATGCTGAAAATTAGGTGGACAGACAAAGTAAGAAATGAACGAGTTTTGGAAATGATGGGTGAGAAAAGAAGTTTATGGAAGAAGCTTACAGGAAGAAGAGACAGGCTGGTAGGTCATATTTTGAGACATGCTGGATTGGTTAATTTGTTAGTGGAGGGAACAGTTGAAGGTAAGAACTGTAGAGGTAGACAGAGATTAGAATACATGAAGCAGATAATTGAGGACGTGGGCTGTAAGGGGTATGTAGAAATGAAGAGGTTAGCACAGGATAGGAAGGGATGGAGGATTGCATCAAACCAGTCTAAAGACTGACGACAGCAAAACAAAAAAAAAAAAAAAAAAAAAACAATAGCTGACATTACTGTTACTTTATATTAATTCTTTTGACCAAGGAATTAAAACAAAGTAACCATCTGGCTGACTCATCGCTTAACCTATTTCTATGTTTTCTAATTACTAATGATGCTTTAGAAAATAATCTCTCATCAGGTACTGAAGTTGCAGGTATTGAAAGAAAATCACGGGTCATCTTCGATAAAACCGGATACTCTGTCTCATGCGTCCTCCTCCACCACTCTAAAATGTCTTCTGAGCTGGCGGCTCTGGGTTTACATAGGTACTCCTCCAACTCTTCAATAACTAAGCCTTGAAGACAAGATCCAGATGACGTCGAGGGACATGCATACAGTTTATCAAAGTCTATTACATCTTCATCATATTCACATACTTTCTTTTCATTTCTTGGTGATTCTAGAGATTTATTCACTAAGTGTAGACTTTTATATTCTTCATAAAGTTCATTAAATTTGTGCAGGCTTTCTGTTTTAATTTGCTTGCCCCAAAATGTCATGTCAAAAGTCTGAGCCTTATGCCTTGGGTCTAAAATCAAGGAGGTACAATAAATCCAGTTGCTTTTCTTATAATGTTTAAGCATTTTGTCTCTAGCTGCTTGGAAACCCATAATGAGCCTTTCATCCACTTCGGATCGATTTGGTTTCTCATCTAGTTGTTTTACCATGGATTCAATTTTATCGAGCAAGAGATTGAATGATACAATGACTAGCGGTAATGTAACATATTTTTCTCCGCCAAGTTTCGTTGATAGAAGTTTATTAGAAATATTAAGAAAATAAACATCTTCTCGGTAACATACTACATATAATTTGACTACGCATATTCCATATAGTTTATTTTTCGTTTTTATTATTTCGATACTTCAATTAAGTGTCATACTTACTATATTTAATGTATTATTTTTTATTTACTTATTCATACCGTCAATTCCTTCAACGAAAACGCACTGATAGTCATTTATATTATATCAGTACTTTACGTCTTCCTACATATTTTCTGCCTATTTTCTTCTTCAAAATTCTATGTACTAAGTACTTTCTTTAAGTTTCGTTTGTTTTCTATGCGTCAATTTCTTGTATTATATAGGATAAGTATATAATTTAAATTAAGCCTGTCCGGTCCACTGACTCTGGGAGATTACTCCTCGAGTTAAAAATTGTGCAAATACTATATATTCTTTACATGTAAATGAATATTTGCAAAAAATATATTGTGATGCAACAGTCAATATATCAGTTTATTTATTTAAACAGTTTCTCTCATATATTATTATATTCGGGCTCCTAAACAGTACATAAATCTTATTGCACGCTTTTTATATTATTCTATTACTATTATAGAAAAAATTTTCACGTTTGAAGTGTATTAAAAGTGTCTACAATATTTAATAAATGGGCGACGACATATTTAAGCACTTTGTGTTTTAAAAACCACACAGAACAGATCAATATACTGTATTCGTGTCCATTCTAAGCACCCAAAAAACTTATTTTGTATAGAAAGTATATAAAAAAAAGTCCTAACTGCAAGAACGCAAGAGTCTCGCAGGCTTGGTCTTGTTCTTGCTTAAATCTTGCACAGTCAGTCTTGGTCTTAGTCTTGCTAAAATTAGGCGGTCTTGGTCTTGCAACACTTAAAGCAGGAATGGTCATTGGCATTCATGGTTACAGCAGAGACGATGAGTAATTTTTTTTTAAAGTTTCTTTTAAGTTGCTTTCATTAAAGGTTATCGAAAAGCAGATCCTTGTTTTTTCAGCCGCAAAATTTATCATTTTTTTAAAACTATGAAACGCTAGAACGAAAACCAGACTTAATGATTGTATTAAGGCAATTAATTTGGTAGCAGTTGCTTAGCTATTAATTGTGGACATAACCACGAATTTCTTCTAATGGTATCTCTGGTCGCCGCTTTGCAAGCGAAGGCTGACACGTGACACCGTTCTCCAGCCAATAGCTATCGAGGTGAGTGAAATTATATAGTAGATCACTGGTTTATATGGCATGCCAGTTACCCTATCTTATTTTATAAGGGTACAATACGAATCGCGCAGGATGAATATCTTCGGCATGTATACAAACAGCAAACTAATTTTAAAAATTTTACTGCATACATTTTACCGTCATTACGATTGAAACTTATTAATATATTTATATATAAACATTCGAAGTGCTACGTTTCTTAGCTATATAACTTATCAGGATATAAAGTATCCTATATATTGTTTCATGAAGTAAGCTATCGCTATGAAAACAGCAAATATCTGTCAGTTACTTTTCGCGTGATGCGTGAATAAACAGATATTCCAAATTATACAGTTCTGGCATATCTATCACGAAAATCATTACTTTGCAATTAGGATAAATAATGATTACAATTTTTTTGTAAATAAATTCATGTACACTAACAACTTTTCTAAAATTTTATTATATACTAGCTGTGCCCGCGACTTCGTTCATCTAAATGAGAGATTTCTGCTGTTGGTTGACAAACCATCAAATGTCGGCTACGTATGAAAAGGAGAGAAGCAGCCCTCTGTCTGTCTGGTGCTCCTCCTTTTGCTCTCGATGAAAACCATGGAGGTTGCATTCTCGACGCAGATAAAACTGGTTTTGTTTTATTCGACAATCTATGCAACAGCGATCACAGCGGCAGCAACAATAAAAGCAAAACTGCTGCTGTTATTATCTATGGCACTCCCCACCCGATATAATATTACGCTGTATTACCTACTATTCCTTCTTCCCCCCCCCCCCCTCATTAGTTTGTAATGTTTTGAGGCATACAAAGCTTCAGTAAGACAGTCAGTTGGCATTTCGGAAGTTTGCAGTGTATTAAATTTTAATACCCCATCGCCGACAAAATGGTAACTAACATCAATATGTTTAGACAGACCTCTTGCGCATTTGCTGATTAGTTGTAAGCTTCAATGCATTCTGTCACTCTATCTTGCAATCAAACACAAATAAATTTCTTAAATATATTGCCTTTCGTGAAAAAACTGAGAAAGCAATATACTCTGCTTCAGTGCTCGACGCAGCTACAGTTCTAGTTTCTACTTTTCCATGTAAAGGCAGCACGCTATCTAGCCGCTGAGGATGACGGGTACGTGTTTCGAGGAGATCTCGACGGAAGAAGTAAGAAGATCAATTGCTCGACTCAACCTAAAGAAGGCTCCCGGGAAAGACAATCTGGGGAACAGGCTAATCAGGAACCTACCACCATCGGCGGTTCAACACACATCACCGCACTGTTCAACGCCATACTCCGCACACAACACTACCCCAGGTGTTGGAAAGAAGCTACTGTGGTAGGCGTACCCAAGCCAGGGAAGAATGACATCTTCCCACAGAACTATAGGCCAATTAGCCTGCTTCCCTCACTGAGCAAGGTCTTCGAGCGGCTTCTTCTGAAACGTCTTCAAGCCCACATCTCATCCGAGAATATTATACCACAGTTCCAGTTCGGCTTCCAGAAGAAACATTCCGCCACCCAGCAAGTGCTACGCATAGTCGAACACGCTACGACGACTTTCAACCGTCGAGGCTACTGCCCACTCGTCCTGTTGGACGTAGCACGAGCCTTCGACTCCGTATGGCACAGCGGTCTCCTCTATAAAATGTACACCCAGGGTATCCCCGGCCCGATTGTGAAACTGACCCGGAGCTACATCACCGGCAGGTCCTTCCGAGTGAGGGTCGGAAATGACCTGTCAACACGCCGGCCAATTAACGCAGGGGTACCGCAAGGGTCGGTGCTTGGACCTGTGCTTTATAATCTCTACACTTCAGACATCCCAGCACCACCAAACGTAAGAACCGCGCTGTACGCAGACGACACAGCCTTCTACACGTCTTGCAGAAGCAGAGCTGCGGCCATACGGAGGCTGCAACAGGTTCTCCAACAAACAGAGGCATGGGCCAGAAGATGGCGGATTACCATTCATCCTGCCAAAACGCAAGCAATCATGCTGACCAGGCGCTTGGGGAAGCGGAACAGGCGGCAGGAGCCTACACCAAAGCTACGCCTAAATGGTGAAGACATTAACTGGTTGAAGACTGTCAAATACCTCGGTGTAACACTAGACTCTAGACTAACATGGAGAAAACACATCGAGGACCTCAGACTAAAAGTCGCAGCCAGGATGAGGGAGTTGTACCCGGTCCTCAACAGGGACAGCTCTCTCGCAGCCAGCACCGGGGTCACCATATTTTGCAGCCTCATCAGACCGATTATGGAGTATGCGTGCCCTGCCTGGGGTTACGTCTCCAAGTCTGCCTTGAGTCGCCTGCAGACAATGCAAAATCGTTCTCTTCGACGCGCACTCCATGTGTGTAATCGGTTTCCGACAGTCGACCTGCACAAAGCCACAGGTATTCCAACCCTGAAGGACAGGATTGTTCAGCTAACAAAAACGTTCTACAGGGCCTCACGCACATCAACAAACCCGCTCATATCCAACCTAGGGCAATATGACAACACTCTGGATAAACATAAAAGACCTCTATCAATACTAACAAGTAATTAAATAAAACACAGAGCAAAAGAAATGACACACCAAAAGTAAAGGTATCCCTAATGCAAAGTTGAAGGAAATGTCTACGACAAAACCTTCTATCTTAAACTGCTTAAAAACGAAACAAGCAGTAAATGCTCTGGTGTGTGTGTGTGTGGCAGAACCAGACATCACAAACCGGAAACCTGCTTAAGTCTGTCTATGGCGCTAGTTGCCCAGTCAGCTTCTACAAAACTTTCCACTTCTGACCTGTCATTTGAATGTTTTACACAACAGCGCTTCGTCTCTTATTATTTAACACTAGCTTGGCATAATTTCAACATACTTCGGAGCAACAACTGTTAAACTGACCAAAGTAACTAATGCAATAAGCTGTATCAGGCCTGGCCATTACACACAAATGCACTGGACTGACTATCAATATTTCAAAAGGTAAACTACAATCACAATTAGTGGCATTTTCTATATTTAATTTGCATTTCATGGGTGTATCTAAATTAAACAAATCAAATTTTGTTAATAACTGTTCTATATATTGATCCAGCTCTATTGTTTTGAAATTTTACCTTTTATCTAAATTTTATTCTCATACTTAGATGCTATTAACTTCACCGAGATCTTTAATTTTAAATTTCGAACAAAATACAGATTCCGAAGGGTCAGCCTCAAACGATCAATAGTGCTATTATAATTTGTGCACGTTTTCCATTTTAGTAAATATACATGGTAGGCCTATTAACTCTTTAGAAACCCAAAGAGCACAATTTTCAATATCCGATACCAACCTAAAGAACTCTTTTTTTATTTAAGCCATAAGCTGACCTATTCAATTTCAAAAGCTTATCATAACAATTCTGGAAATACATGTAAATATCTTCCTTTATACATCAATTTAAAAAAGCTATGGTTATATATAAATGGTTAATACCTAACGCCAACTGTAGACTAATTGCGAATAACAGTCTCAAAGGGGAGTGTGCAGCCACCAGCGAAAATGTTTTTCGAAAAAACCACTAGCCACTAACCTAGCACGGTATCGCTCTTTACAAGAATTGTCAAACTTTTTATTAAAGCAACCACTTGCACAGCACTAAGGCAGAATTTATTGAAATATCTTCGAAGCTCCTCTTCCACGGCAAGCTTCCATTTAGCGCTTTGTCGACAGCTCGTAGCCTCGAGTATGTGACGTCATCGCCTTCAATACACACTTAAGCAAGTTGTGCCACAACTCTAACGTGGTTTCCTTAACCTTTTGGACACTGTATCTGCTAACTCTCTAGTAATTTCTTCCATGTTATTTTGGTCCTCTACGTCAGGTGGATATGACAGATGAAGCGCTAGATTCTCTAGATGAATTCAGTAATTCTGCTTCGTCTGTCCTGTCAACTTTTCTAGTGACTAGATTCCCCCACTGAAACTGTCATTTCCTGATATGCATACTCTTTAATTCAGTTCTCAAAACTGTAATGCTGTATTCTCTATAATAATCACATCTCTACTTATTATTGCAGTCATAAATTCTGTAGCTTTTTATATTTTGAGGTATCCACAAGATTGTTTTTTTTCTGATTTTTTTATCCCACTTTACAGGTTTTCTTTGGGAACATGAACCATCAAATCACTTCCATATATATATGATTGTGGCTTAAATCAGGTTTCCTTGCCATATCATAACTCATATAGTAATCATGTTTTGAGTTCTTTATGCAACTGATCTGTTTTTTAAGTACTCAACCGTGTTTGCTGCTTCTCCACAAAACTTTTTATCTAACTGTACATCAAATAAAATACATCTTGATTTCTCAACTATTCATCAATTTAGGCGTTCGCACAGACCATTTTGTTACTGCGGTGTACGGGTTACTTTTCTGATGAACAGTATCTTCTTTCTTCGGAAAATCTGTACACTCGTTGCTACAGAACCCGTAGCAATTATCAATGCGAATATTTTAATTTTCTTATTATTTTGGTAGTCTAACAAAGCTTTAAATTATTTAAACATGATAAATATTTTACTTTTAGCTTTCAAGAAGTAAATAAATGCCATGCGACCAAAGTCATCCACCAGCAGCAAATATCAAACTGCACCAATTCATTGATTTTCCACTGAGCGACTCACATCAATATCTATTGATCTGCAATATTTCTGCACTTATTTCTCCTACATGTGTGAACGAAATCCTTGACTGTACTCCCTCGCAGCACAGCCACACAAAACCGGAGCAGCCAATAAACTGTGGTCAATTTTCATATAATGTGTTGTTATCTTTAACTTGTAAACACCACTGGTCAGTTCGCATTACGTGTGAAACAATGCAATACAGTGAATAGAATCAACTCTATTACCGTTCTTTATGAGCTCACTCACGGACAAGAAGTTAGTAGACTTGGAAAGTGGAATGTGTTTTTCACAGTGGTAATATAACCGCAATCTGTAGTTATTTCTACATGTAATACATGTACTTTTGGTTTTAACTTCTGATGTATTTTTTCATTCAGTGTTCGTTCGCCGCCACAGTCTGCGTACCAATCCTGCCATATGGAATAACCACACTAAACGCATTTGACTGCTTAGGTTCATCTGATTTCGGCCATTCCTACACTGCCCAGCATGTGGTATCAAGTGGTGGATTTGACTGCTCTCAATTTAACATTTGACGATTATTCTTGAACGTAATAATTTCCGCTTCTGTTGTGTCCTATGATCATGGATGAAAATCTTTCTGGCAAAATTGAGCCAACCCATTCGCCATTTATCTCGAATCCGGTCCCACTTAATCTTTTCCATGTCCCAATTACGTGCGTCATTGTTTCGAAATTATCAAACCTGATTGATATGAGATGACGAAGGAAGGTTATGTCTTCGTGTAAACTCGGAATCTTCAAACAGTTTTAAGCTGCGGCCACTGCTCCATCGTTGTTTTAGCTTGCTTTAAATGCAGATACAACCGCTGGATCAATGATAAGAATCATCTTCGCCTGCGGTGCTTACACTTCCTCCTTGCTTTATTAAGCCCGACAAACGCTCAACACCAACATTCTCCACCGCAAAAGCTTACACATCGTACTTCTCTCTAATTACTACAAAGTTTGAAGCCATTTTAAAGCGCCTAACTAGCTTTATATAATACGACATTTCCGTATTCTGTTTTCTATAATCTCGAAGAAAATAAGAAATGGTCATAACGATGAGCGCACAACTTGTTTTGTTAGACAAGCTATGGAAAAGCGATCATATAGCTTCACTAGTTGGCGGTAGTGATAAAACTAATTTTGATATTAATCATGACAATTCTAAATTTACGTTGTATGTAAATGTTTTAAAGGTGGAGGTACTCTGTCTGTTTCCACCACCCCTTGAAACTAATGAATTTTATGCTTGTAGGTGAATCACAGGTACAGTTCAGTACGGTTGCTGTCTGGAGTTTGCACGGAGACTGTTTCATTTGTATGTTTACAGGCTACACTACAAAATCCCTAGTTTTATCAAAAAAATCAATGTATTGCATATTGACTTAGTTGAGCACTATCATCAACGCATATGAAAGTCACATGCTGCCAAGCAAATTAAGTGTTTTGATATGCATCAGAGTTAGAACTACAGGTATCTATAAAGCTAAAAGCAACCAGTACATTTTTGATTTGCTTGCATGGATTTTATGATGGTTACTGTGAGAAATTATTAGTATTTATTGGTCCATAAACTGTATCTGTTATCTCTTTCATTAAAATACAAACAGTTATTTCTTGTAAAACTATTAAATTTATCGGAATAACAATTATTGTATTCTTACGTCACGGCATAAGCTTTTTATATATACAGTTTTGGCCGTTGTTTCATCGGCAATTGTAACTTACTGAAGTATCCCGTATGTCAACCTAAAACATAAGCTAACTGAGTAGAGAGTGATCAGGATCGGCATGTAAAGCACCCTAAACATTAAAACAAGGGGGGAGGGATCCGGCCAATCTCGCCACGGGGGGAGCGGATTGACAGAAATCTCACATCTTTAATTCCTTGAGAAACAGTAGAGCTAAAAAAACGACGTCGATTTGAACGCTGGGGGGAGGGGGGGGGAAGAGGGTGTATAACCGCCGTTGAAGGCGTCAGAGCTCTTTAAAAGTCTCCAGAAGTAGCCAGGAAGCAAGGTTTTCAGCAGGGAAGGGGTCTCACCTCACCATAAGGGGGGGGGGGGGAGAGGGTACCACCAGCTCTCACCAAATCTCACCACGGGGGGGGGGCAGATTTCCGGGAAAAAACACCTCACGTAATTAATGGACGACCCCTAATGACGTAAGCTATCACCGAGGATAGTTTCGTTGAAATTCGAATATTGGTTTTCGCCTGATCCCTGTACAGACAGACAAAAATTCGAAATTAACCGTTAACATACTCTATTACCGAAATACATCCAATTTTTTGAGTTACGAATACGCACACAAATTCCATGATTTACGATTTTCTCGTTGGACTATTGAGACAAATTATCTGTACAATAACATAAATTGCGTAGGGAAGAAACAAAGCCTATTGTATCCACAGAGCGACCGTTTCTGCGTCTGTTATCACTTGGAACTAATGAACAGGTCCTAACGGAAAAAAAACTGCATACGAGGTGTTTTCAAAAAATAACGGCAATTTTCATTTTTTTTTTTAAAGAATTTTATTTATTCGTCTATATCGAGGTTATTCCCTTCCAAATAATCCCCATTAGAAGTTATAGACTTATGCCAGTGCTCTTTCCAATACCCAAAACACTCCTGGAACTCATCTTTGCGATAGCTTTGAGCTCTTCCAGCACTTTTAATCTCATCTATGGTTGTAAACCTACGGCCCTTCAAGGTTCTCTGTATTTTTGGGAACACAAAAAAGTCACACGGGGCCAAGTCTGGCGAAAATGAAGGCTAGGGTATCATTTCAGTACAGTTGTTTTTTTTTTTTGCAAATCATTCACCGAGAGGCAACGATGTACGAGCAAGTGCATTATCATGATACAAAAGATAGCGTGCACAAACTACGTGGCTCGATCCAGGGGGGGGGGGGGGGGTTTGGCTGGAAGGCTACGCTGGGCTATGTAGGGGGAGGGGGGTTTCCGAGCGAGGCCAAGTAGCTTTCTTATAACAACATTTTTCACGGTAAAAATGCGGAACAGAAAACACAACATCGTGAGAATATTTATTTCCCTAAATTAATTATTTCCGTATGTAATTTACAATAGTCTAACAGGAGAAAACGGTACAAAATGTCTTCTGGAATCAAAAGGGGAATAAAGCTACGTGCTACGTGGGGGGGGGAGGGGGGGCAGGTTCACAGGAGATCAAAATGGAGCTACGTGGTTTATGGACGCTCCGAAAGCCATGAATTGGCTTGCCACAAATCCGGGTGTTTTCTTTGAATTGCTTCACGCAAACGGCGTTAAACTTGTAGGTAGTGTTTATTCCTTATTGATCGTTTGACCTCGTGGTGCACTGTGCCGTAAAGTCGAATGAAGAACAGTGAGTATTTCTCCGGTGCTGGCGATCCAGAATGCCTCCACTGGGACGATTGAGCATCAGTTTCGACATCATACCCATGAAACCATGTTTCATAACCTGTTTTGACACGTTCCATACCCAAAACAGATGAAAAAAAATTTCATGGCATGGACCAGCTGATAAGCGAACATTATCAAGAACTTCTCTAATTGTGATTCGGCGATCGTTCATAGCCATTTCTTTAACTTTTTCCGCGTTTTCATAGGTTGTTGATGTACGCTCGTCATCTTCAACGTCTTCACAGCCATCTTGTAAACGCTAACACCATTTGTAAAACCTTGTCTTACTCATAACAGATTCAGCAGAAGCAACTTTGTTGCACTTAACTCCATTTTTTCAGCAATATTTAATGCAAATTCTCAGAATCACGATTTATACTAATGAAAAATCACCGACTGTATCAAAGCTTGCTATCCTTTTAACAGCTGACAAAAGACTAAACATCCAATATAGCTCAAAATCTGTAGATACTTTTAAGACATGTTTGCCAACACAACAACGAAAAAATCGGACTAATATAATCGATATAACTGATTACTTTTTGAACGGAGCTCGCTGGTCCGTCTCTGCTACCCAGGCCTACTCTACTCCTAGCCTGAAGGGTTTAGTAGGAATGCGAATACTGTGGGAAGCCATACAAACCCTGCCACCTTTTTTTTTTTTTTCAAAGAGTAAAACCTTAAATCTAGGTTTAATTCGTTTCTCTTTCAGGCAGTTTCTACATGGTAAGTTACAAGTTACACTATAGACGCGAAGTTTTACAATTTTATTAAATTATGCAAATGAGTCCAATATGATTACCAAACTGGACAAGCGCTTTAACTGTGAAACGTTTTTCCCCCGCAAGTAGTTTAAGTGTGTGCAACAAATGGATATTTTGTCCTTTAGCTGCAGCTTCTGCATATCGAAGCCGCTTCGAATCCCACTTAGATGGCCTTTGGGAAGCGACTTCAGTAGCAACAAGACTTCGTAATGTTTAGCTCAATATACGATGGTACGGAGGTGCACACACGATCCTGTGCCCCCTCTAGGATCGCACTGTGCTTCCGGGGCAGTAAATTCCCACGGCTGCGGTAAACGTTGGGAAACCAGCGGCGGCCTCGCCACAAACCGCAAGGCGGCCGGCCGACAGGCTGTACCACTCACATCTCACCTGGAACAGTCAGCTACTTGTCAGTTTCAATACATCACCATCAGTGAAGCAGGTTTTCATTTAGCAGCTCTCTTCCTGTAAAGGTCCATGTAATCTCAGTTTCCCTTGATATAACTTATGAATTTCTACCTTCTCCTTTCTCTCACTCCCCTCTCAGAGTCTCCCATCCCGTTTTCCCTCCTTTCTCTTAAGAGCTGCAGTAGTTTCCTTCTCTCACCTGCCCTTTCAGGCGATTCGACATTACTATTTCTTTTCAATCTAGCGTGTCCCCTCCATACGCCACATACAGAGCTCAAAACACTTGTAACCTTTTTTCGTCGTCTCGTCTCAGTGTCCATGTCTCTGTTAACGGCAAAATTATTACCGAAACGTACGTTCATCGGTACCGGTAAACTAGCTAGGAGAACTTTAAAACTTTCAAACAATAATACGAAAAAAATCTCAAACACGTTTCAAAAGTCGGATGCAGAAAAACAATATCAAGAGACGTGGTGGCGAAGTTATGCCGGCACACAAATCACTTGGGAGGCGTTGGGTCTTTATGAAGGTTGGCGCTATTACGAGTAAGGAAGATAGGCTGGTGTTAGATAGTGTCTCTACCAGTTTGATGGAAATTGAAAGCACGCTGCTGTCGATTACGTTTTGCGATTGTTAAAATATCGATTCTGCTGAAACGAAACAGCAAATAAATGTCACACCGGTACTGGGGACCTGGCTGTCACGGCGTGTAGAATGTGCAGTATCATGGCGACACTGCCAATGATTAAGGAAAACAGGAGTAAGAACAGCTATCAGGAAGATCGGCCTGCCTCAACACGGAAGATAAACCATCACCATGCAACCACGATATGTTGGATCGGTAGTATACAACTGGGACGAGAGCTGTCTCACTAAAACGCGAGTAAATGAAAGCACTTAATACCTGCTAACCACTCCCTGTCCTGCCGACGGCATCTCACTGCGAAGGGCCAGCTTCCGCTCTCGCCAAACGGTCGGATGAGGCAGTGTAATGCGAATTTTTCCACTGTTGAGACAGATTTTTTTTTTGCGGTAGACACCCGATTATTTGTATTTGCATGTTTGCATATGCATATTAACCCCATTGTCACCGTTTATTGCATACTTTACCTAAAACCTAGTGATAATGCATATTTCCGCTATATTCAAAATATTTTTCGGTAGTGTACCTAGTTAATAAATAAAATCTTACATTTTAGCCGGCTAAACCTACTAGCAGCACAGCTCTTAATCTACGACGACTAGCTGAAGAAGTACGATCCACATTTGGGAATGTAAATAAATTCTTTTCATAAACGAAGATAGCGTTTCTTAAGGCACGCTCTCGTAATCTTTATATTATATATATATATATATATATATATATATATATATATATATATATATATATATATATATATATATATAGACGTGTGTTTTCGTATATTTCACTTTTCAGCCACCACTACCTAGATCAGATCACTGGTGTTTGTGTGTGGAAGTAGCATGGAGTTTCCTGTCGTGCACAACGTTGGCCGAATGCCGATAGCTGTGGGGATGTGTGAAATATGATGGTTGAAAGTGGTCGATGCAGGGCATTTTCGTATTTCGACCAAAGACATGTGTCTGCGTATATGTCACTCTGCTGCCACAACTACATAACATAGACCAATGGTGTTTCTGTGTGGTAGTGGTATCGTGTCTCCTATCGTGTACTATGGTGGTTGGAAGTTGGTAGCTATGGAAGTGTGGGAGATACGGTGGTTCAAACTGGTCGACCTGCGGCACTTTCATATTTCAACCAAAAAACTATGTGTCATGGTGTATCACTTTTCAGCCAAAACTATCTAGCGCAGATCACTGGTGTTTGTGTGTAGTAGCTGCACAGTCACCCGTCGGTCACAACGTTGGCCGAATTTCGTTAACTGTGAGAGTGTGGGAAATATGGTGGTTGAAAGTGGTCGATCGAGGTTATTTTCGTATTTCGACCAAAGTCATGTGTGTCCGTATATTTTACTTTGCTGCCAAACTACATAGCGCAGATGACTGGCGTTTGTGTGTGGTAATAGCATCGAGTCTCCCATCGTGCACTATGGTGGTTAGATGTCGGTAGCTGTCAATCCAAATTCTTTACAAATACGAAGGAAGTAACTCGATGGGCGACGTAGGTTGAAGCTGTACTGTTTCACAGTGAACATTTCTATGCCATTAAAGTTGTAGTAAACGACTTTGATAGTGGAGAGGCTATGACAGTTTGTCAGTACAAGGAGCATTTAACAATTTTAGTATTAAGTCCATACCTGTGATTAGCATTAGTTTTTTCCACATACCTTCGGGTATTAAAAAGCTTGAAACTCAAGGTTGGACTCTGACTGAATCTATTCTACTAATAAAAATAAAATAAATCCGTTTTGCCAGAGGTATTCCTGCGTAAACTTAAAGTGAAATTTGAAAATGTTGTGAACAATAACCCAGGTTTATGAATCTTTGTTCCAAATTGATAGTTTTAGTAATGGGAAGGGTGAACTTTTTCCAGAAACAATGACTGCTAACACAGCACCCAATTTCAAATACTGCCCAGTTACATCAGTGAATGTGCAACGGTCCATATCCACTTATAAAAATATTTTGAGAGATCGAAGAAACAATTTTACTAACGAATATTTGGTATAGTAACCGATTATTTATGTTTACAAAAAAGTTAAATAATTGTTAATTATCGAATTTACAAACATATTATTCAACTACTTACTAATTGCATGCTGATTTTGAATTTAAAAAATCTAAAAATTGCTATTTTTATATTACACTAGCTGCCCCGACAGACTTCTTTCTGTCAAAAGTTATTGTCCTATCGTAGTCCAATAGAAAAAATAAATAAATAAAACGTATTACAGAGTAATCACATGATTTAATGTCTCAATAATAAACATCGATTACTAACAAAAATAAGTTTTCTATTTCGTACACTGCAAAACGTTAGTAATAATGTGATGATATTTTTATTGTAATCATTTGTGGTACACGATATTTTTTGTTTGGTTATCTGGCGCGTAAACAAATAAAGCTGACACCTTTCGAAGGCGGGAGAAGGCAACATACAACTGTCCATGAGAGAAGCATGGGTTTTCATGATTAATGCCGCAAACACTCTAAGACTGACCCTGGGATTTATTTATGATCATAGCGAAAGCAAGCCGCACTGGAAATTGCAGTCGTTTAAATTCAAATAGTACGTCAGTTGGTATCAACACATCTTCTCCCTTATATTTTCCCTTTGGAATGGTTGCTTCGATCACATTGTTCAGTAATTTTTTCACTGTTAGCCGTATGCCATTAAAAAGACGCGGTTGGTTGATATTTCGCAGCATTATGACCACCGATCCTACTTTCAATTGAAGATTATGAGGCAGCAATCCTGTCAAATCCAGTGAGTTCAAAAATTCTGGTGGATAGTTGACGACATCATCTTGGTTACTTGCGCAATCAACTGATTTGTATGTCCTTAATTCACCGGCAATTTCATTTTGAATTTCGAAATTTATTTAATTTACGTCAGTGTTTTTGTCTCTGTAATATATTTCGGTCGTTCAACCAAAAAATCGACAGGAAATGTAATGCAGACAGTCAAAACGTTTACAGGGATTTTGTCATTACCAATGCCAATGAGTTGTTTTGAAAACATTTCTTGAGATCGATCATTTTGCAATTCCAAAGATAATCATAAAGCGCCTTTGTTTTGTTTTGATTGACTGGCAGTAATATTATTTTCGTTGATGACACGCAAACATTTTTTTCCCTTCGAACTTTATTTTGGGCATGCATAGATTATTAATATCCATATAGTCTAATCAACTTGAAGGCATATCAGAGCTAATCCTGACACCTTTGTTTTGTTTTGATTGGCTGGTTTGTATGGGAAAAGAAAGGTGTTGATTTTACTATTTTCCTCGCAATTTTTACGTTTTTTCTCTCCATAAGAACCTTCCTTGTGGATTAACGAAAATATGAAGGAAAAAAAATTAGCCGAATTGGTCGAACCGTTCTCGTGTTTTGCACTTAGCATCACATTTGGCGCTTCATTTTTATTTATATAGAAGATTTTAAAAGTTAGAAAGTATTATTACTCGTAGCCAATTCAACCATCGTGAATTCTACCTGAACATAGTTTAAAACGAATGAAACCCATCACCACAAGGCTTACCACAACATTCTTAAAATAATAGGAAAAGTGTGGCTCGATCGTCAGACGATAATGCATATCGCTTCTTAAAAGACATACCAGTAATCGATTTTGCTTTTTAGGTATTCTTAATATTGCATCCTTCTAAACTGATGAATTCTATTTTCATAGTCTAATCTTTCGAGGTAGGCGGCATGGGTATAAATGTAAACACACTGAACAAATAAACACACAATTGGTTTTCGAGAGAAGCGAAAATTTAAAAGCAACCAAGAAAATGCACGCACGGAGGAAATAATGATAACACACTTACGTTAGTGATATTATTTTCGCTGATCACACGCAGGCATAGTTTAATATCCATAGAGCCTAATCAACTTGAAGTCATACCAAAGATAATCCTAACGCGCCTTTGTTTTGTTTTGATTGAGGGAAAAGGGCTGTTTTAAGGGTTTTTCCGGCAATTATTCGAATTTTTCTCGCCGTAAAAACCATCCTTGAACTCCAACGAACATTTTTTTAAAAAAATTGGCCAAATTGGTCCAGGCGTTGTTGAGTTATGCGCTTACCAACACATTTTGCGATTCATTTTTATATTATAAGATAGATAATGTTGCATATTTTCACACTGACACTTTTCATGCATATTTTCAGCATTTTTCATGCATATTTCTAGCTTTTTGTGTTGTATATAATCCGGTCTCTACTAATCAGTATTGTGTGTGAGCGTGAGTTGATTTTTTTTTTTTTTTTGCCGTCGTCAGTCTTTCGACTGGTTTGATGCAATCCTCCATCCTTTCCTATCCTGTGCTAACTTCTTCATTTCTACATACCCCTCTTACAACCCACATCCTCAATTACCTTCTTCATATATTCCAATCTCTGTCTTCCTCTACAGTTCTTACCTTCGACTGTTCCCTCCACCAGCAAATTAACCAATTCCACATGTCTTAAAATATGACCTACCAGCCTGTCTCTTCTTTCTGTAAACTTGTTGCACATACTTCTTTTCTCACCCATCATTTCCAAAACTCGTTCATTTCTTACTTTGTGTGTCCACTTAATTGTCAGCATTCTTCTGTAGCACCACATTTGAAATGCTTCAATTTTCTTTATTTCCGGTATTCCTAAAGTGCTGTGCTCCACACAAAGAGCTTTAAAAAGTTTCTCTTACGTTATAGTTGGGAACAAAGAATAGTCCTGTATGATACGTATGTGAAGATAAAGTCCTCTAAAAGGTGTCATAGTAAATAACGTCGCAAATATCCTGGCGCTTTACTGTCTGCTAAAACATCGATTTTGTGTTTAGTTAAAAAAGTAAGAGAAACTTATTCAGCCGTAGTTTATGGCGCTAGATCACCCGATTTAAACCAATGTGACTTCTAGTTTTGGGGTAAGCTTAAGGGAAAGGTGTACAAAGGAAATCTTCACATGTTGGAATATCCTTGAAAACAAAATCTACCACGTAATAACGTCCGTCGAGAGAGATTAAATCCAGCGTGTGTCTTGAAACTTGTTTAAAAGATGTCAAACGTACATTACGCATGAGGGTGGGAACTTCCAGCGTCTTTTATAAGGTAAACTCATAAATTACGTGGCATTTATATGCTTTACACATATTTATGATGCGTGATTCCACGGTAGACGCCGGAACTACATGGGAAGCTGGCCGTTTCCTAGCTAGACATACACACACATTTGTGCGCTAGCAATTCCGTGGCGATCCATATAGTAGATGATAATCGTCTAACGTAACAAGCGAATAACAATCGTTGCGAATTTGAACGTGGCGAGCATGCGTGACGGTAACCATACACACAGATATCTCGCTCAACAATTTACTCGCACCGGAGAAGACTTAACAACTTAAGTAAGATGAGCAGAGAATTCATAGCTGATTTCATTGTGACATATCTAAATCTACATATATACTCTGCAATTCACAAAATTGTGGGTGGCAGAGGGTGCTCAGCCCCAAAGCTAATCTCTTTGTTGTGCATTCCAATCCCTAACGGTACGAGGGAAAAAAGAATTCATATAAGAATCAGTCCGGCACCTTATTTCTCTAATTTTATCCTTCCTGTCCTTCCGACTCTAATAGGTTGGTGGAAGAAGTATTTCACTACACTCAAAAGTGACATACTACATTTGGAAGGTGTAACCAAAAGATCACGCGACAGAAATTAAGAAAAAAAAAAATAAAAAAAAGGATATAGGATTGATAGAGGTTTGTGTGAAATATAATATAAAATTTGACAGTGCATTAATAAAAAAGAAAATCCACTCTTTATGGTGTACTTTTTGCAAATTGAAAACTCAACAAGAAGTGTAATAGGCGCAAATGAAATCTACAAAACTAATTTACGCTATTACTACGACTTACTACCGTTCACGAGAGATCAACACGAACCAATGGACAGTATCAGCAATATAGGAAGCCCAAATTATGAAGGGGAAGATGAAGGATATTGAGGAAATGCATAGGAAGATGTGTCTCTGTATTTATGTAATGCTGAAGAAATGGAAGAAAATGATTTTAAAAGCGTACAACTAGCAGTATGTGTGGGGTCGTATTTAGAACGTTCCTGCAATTTTTTTTTTTTTTTTTTTTTTTTTTTTTTTTTTTTTTTTTTTTTACAGTTCTAATATAAGCTGCTGCACGATTTCTTTGTGAAGAACTTATAACGTGTTTGAGTTGAATATTGCCACTTCGCGTGTAACCGTAACCGCACTGCACTTGGCGTGTGAGAGTGATGTTCCTGTACCTTCGAGCAGCAGGTCCTCGTCTAGAGAGCGCGCGGGCGGCGGCGGCGGCAGCTCGTCGTCGTACTCGTAGGGGTCGTCGTCGTCGTCGTCGACGCCGCCCGTCAGCTCGTCGCCGTCCTCCTCGTCCAGCTGCGGACAGCCGACCAGTGTGTCGTGCGCCCACATAGCCCGCCCGCCCGCCCAGGGCCCACGTCTCGCGCACACTGCCGCCGCTATCACTCCGCGCTTATCACTGCTCCGACCAACTAACGAGCGACACCTATCGATACTCGTACGAGTATCGACCATCACTCTGCTGTGTCACTCCATTTTTTTCTTACTTGTGGCTTTACGCCTAGTCGACGTCGAGGTCATTAGAGGCGGGATGGGAGTAGGGACAAGGAACTGGAAATAATTCGGCCATGGCCTTTTAAAGGAAGCATCCCGGAATTCGCCTGGAGTGATTTGGGGAAACCATCAAAAACTCAAATCTGGATGAGCGGACGGGGATTCGAACCGCCGTCCTCCCGAATGCGAGGCCAGAGGGCTAACCGCTCACCCACCACGCTCGATTCTCCATATTTTGTTATATTAATGATGAAGTATTTTTTGAACCCACGGAAATGGCAGGACTGTACCGTGACTGGGTAGTTTGGCTGGAGAGAGACAGGTCACACCACTTATAGAGGGAAATGCTAAGACGTGTTTTCTGTTGCATGCCGACACCCACGGCGGGGGTTGACAAGTGGCTGAGTGTGCGCAGGCCGCGGCGGGATAAGAGAGGGACTGACCGACAGAAGCGAGAGCTCTGTGTTCGCATCTCAGTGGTTGCAGGTGTTAACTTTCCTGTTGTTTCAGAGGCGATCTCACCTAACTAGTCAAGTAGGTGAAGGTGCGGTCTGATGAAGTCTATGGTTGCTTGGAGGGGCCATGCACGATTTAATAAAACGCGCAGTAACAAAATCGTAAGGTGGTTATTTCTGACCAATGCACATGTCTCTGCATCATTACACCACTACACACGCTCCTGGCCGAAACAATTCGCCTGATAAGATCTTCTCATTTCTATTAAGACTTTCAAATTGAGCTAGTCCGGCCAAATATATATTTTAAGAATTTAAGTATGTTTGTTAGCAAAGCAAGCATACAAGTAGTCTCATGTACGGTGGCACCACTATATACAGAGTTTTAATGCATTCAATCATTACATTAAATGAAAGTGATTCACAATTCTTTTTATAATTAAAGACATTAAATTTTTCGTATGTGAAAATAAATGTTTAATTATGTATCTAAACCTTTGTTCAGATCGAATCTGACCCATCCCCTGCAAAACTTACAATGCTTACATATCAGTGCAAGAAGTTTTGAGATTCGCGAAAAAAAAAAAATTAAGTTAAAAGATTATCTCACTATTACAAAGCTTACAGGCGATTGGACCGTCACAATGCATAACCATCAAACTATGCTGTCGTATTCACAAGTACCATCTTTTTAATCTGAATCCGCCACGCATTGGAAACGTCATCTGATGACAAAGATTTCTTTCGCTTTAACTGTGTGTGCTTATATGCTACAGAGAAAGCGGCTGGTGTCGAAAACAATTCCTCTCCAGACGATACACAAGGCGGTTAGGTAGCGACCATAAACTACGGGACTTGGTCTAGGGGAGGGGTTGAGTAGAAAGCTACGCTCGTGGGAGGGGAGGAGTTGTTCCGATCAATGTTAAAATGAGGTACAGAACACACAACAGCATCTGAATATTTATTTCTGTCATTTAATTATCTCCGTATGTAATTTACGATAGACTGGCAATAGACAACAGTACAAAATGTCTTCGGGAATCAATAGGGAAAATAGCTACGTGCTACACAAGGGAGTTGGAGACAAAAAGCTACGTGGGGGTGAGAGAGGGCGCGGGGTTCACAGGAGGCCAAAATGGAGCTACGTGGTTTATGAACGCTTCCTTATTCCATGTTACTGATGGCTCAAATTCATCAGCCCAGCATTGATTATGCTTACCAACTTACAACACAATCACCTTTAATTTTCACCAGCATCGCTGAGACACCATTTAATATTTCCCAAGGAATGCGGGTTACATTTCACCACGAACGCACATTGTATAATACCACTGATTACCCTCTTGCATTTCGTCACAGGACAGTGGCAGAGTACCTCTCAGTAGTGGGTGTGCTGTAATGCGAACGGACACAGTGTAAGCCTTGGAAACCACCGAACGCATGCGTCACCGGAGCGTTGAGTCAAAGCACCAGGCTGACTCACATCATACCGGTCAATCAAGTCGCAGCCTAGACACGAAATGCTTCCCACTGACAACACCGAACAGGAGAACAACACAACGTTGTACAGCTTGGGTAATTCTCTTTCTTTCCTCAAAACGCAACAAAACCCAGAATCATGATAGGGGGCGTCCTTTAATGACGTGAGGTGTTTTTCCGAAATTCCGGACCCCCCACCCCCTTACTAATCGACCTAGCAATTTTTGAGACCTTTTTTTAGGTTTCATGCTTTCAAGGGCGGTTATACCCCCACCCCCTTTTTAAAGTCGATTTTCGCGTCAGTTTCAGTTTTTTTTTTTTAGCTCTACCATCCTACAAAAATTTCAAAATCTCGAGTGAGATTTCCGTTGACCCTCCCCCCCCCCTCCGCCTTGGTGAGGTATCGTGAGTTTTCACCGGAACCCCCCCCCCCCCCCCCAATACGACTCGTCTGCAATTGAATCTGTCCGCTTCAAGGATTTTTCTACTGCCGGATACACACACTAAGCCCGCAATCAATAACATTGCCATGAGGACATCGAAATTACGGGGACAACCTTAATCTGCTTGTTGCGTATCAAGTGACTTTTTCTCTTTGCTTTTGAGTCTACTCCTCTTGCACAGAACATTACAGGCGACACAGGCTGGGGTTAAGGAGGGGGAGGTAATTCGAAGATGGTCTATTTTGAAGGAACCATCACCGTATTGGGCTGCAGCGATTTCCGGAAATCGAATTCTGGAAGGCCGGGCGGGGATTCGAACCCGCCTCCTCCCGAATGCCAGGACCGAACCCTTCTCAACAAGAGCGCTCGGTCCCAGGTGAAAGCTGGCTCATAAGACTTCACTACAATCTAACCAGTAGAATCCATAAAAAAAAGCCATATCTAAAGGAAAGGACCAAATTAAGTTTTCGGCATAATATTTCATTTCATACTAAACAATTTAAAGTACTCATCGAGCTAAATGCACACTCCAACCATATTTCCAACATCTCACACGATCGACGTATTTTAGGCGCAAATGTTGGGAAAACCTTGAAGTTATACTTCAAGTGGTATTCCAACAGGATTTTTTTATCTTTTGAGGACAACGGCTCACTTCTACTCCAAAGGTCGAACCGTTGGCGGTACAACACCGCAAACAATGCTTAGAAATTAGTTTTCTAAAAAGTTTTTTCCTTTCTATTCCAATCACGAAATACGCACACCATACAGAACCGATACGAGTGGGTTCCATGTTTGGTCAAAGCATGAGCAGGCGAATGCTGGGATGGTTCCCGTATATCACTTCCAAACTACTACGCTTTCAGATAGGTGCAAAGCACCCTCCGCCACGCACTTTGTGGCTTTACGCCTCGTCGACGTAGAGGTCATTAGAGGCGGGAACGGATGGGGGGGCAAGCAACGGGAAGGAATTCGGCCATGGCCTTTTTGAAGGAAGCATCCCAGCATTCGCCTGGAGTGATTTTGGGAAACCATGGAAAACCCAAATCTGGATACCCGGACGGGGATTCGAACCGGCGTCCTCCCGAATGCGAGGCGAGAACGCTAACCGCTCACCCAGCACGCTCGGTAATTTGATACTGGAGAGCTCTTTTTTGTTTGCATTAGATAATCCATCTACTTCTGTTTTTACCTGGATCTTCGTGTTTGGGTTGCTAATATTTGCAACTCTTATCGTTGCGTTGGATCTCGTTCAGCAATGAACAGCTCTCAATAGTCCCCAAACTACATTTCAGCTGCTTCCATTATCCTTTCATCCGTTTGTCACTCCCGTTTTTCTAGCTGCTAATTTGTAAAATCCTACCTACGTTTCCTTTCAAGTTTTCTTGAACTTTCTTCCTATCCAGTCACATATTGATTACAATTATTTAATTTCTGGTCAAAATCTGGTTCTCCATGTGCACTTAATTCGTATGACAGGTAAATGAACTATTTTACTGGTGGAAGATTACACGATCATACGCATATTCTGACACTTTTTGAGGTTTTCCTTTAAATGCAATAACCTTTGTTTTGATCAGAAATTAAATAATATTTGCTCTGCTAATTAAACAATTGACAATTTACATTTCACGAAATTGGATTCCACAATCAGATCTCTGCTTTCATTTTCTTATCTATATATACATGCGTATTAAAAACTGTACGATTGTATCCTTTCAATAACAAAATTTTGTATTTTTTTAAAATGTCAATATGAATGCTTTTATCATCACAGAGACAATGTATACTGTATGAGACGTTGAAGGAAATTCCTCAGATTCACGATCTCCCCATAGCACATACCTGTCAAAGAGTTTCCATAATCCAAGAAAGCTAAGTGTGTATTCAGCTTTCTCCGTTATTTGTTTTACTCGTGATGCGTGATCTTCGTGGTATAAAAGCACTTTTTTGTTCTAAAAAAAAGTATCCTGCAATAAGCTTGAAGAGATTTGTTATTTTGGAGACCATATTCTTCGGCCTCATTCTTTAACGTTCGTTTCTCTCCAGTCAGCTCTTACTAACTTTCCTTTCCAGCACCTATTCATCAGCCGAAGGAATCTGTCTTCAAGGCAGCTTCCCCGTATCTAAACATTCTGTGTTCAGACCATCTGGACCTGTTGGTTTCTTCTTGTTGGATTTTTTTTCACAGAAAATGTCATCTATTTCTTGAGAGGACCCTTCTGCAGTATGCATTGGAGCCTCGTGAGCTCTTATAGAAGTTAATTCATTAATGATATTCAATTACTTTAACGCAATGTGTGTACAAGTGATTCACAGTTCGCTGATTCGAATATCTTTTTCATTGGTCTGGAGAATCTGGCATAATATTAACGCGCTTGACCACCATTCCTATAACTTTTATGGTGTTACTACTATTTTTCTTTGTAGGTGCGCCTTGTGAGACAACCAATTATCGTAAATGGCAAACCAGATTTCAAGATTCCACTACCTGAGGCTTTCTTAATGGAGTTTGGTATATTATGGTACCTTTCGTCAATTGTTGTTCTTTCACTATAAATAGTTTACGTGGTGTGTAAACCTGCGACATAAACCCCTGCACATACCTATCTTTGGAGGAGCCATGTTCTAGATGTAAGAAGAAAGAGATAAAAGCCAAAATTGGCTCCCGCGATATGTGAACGGATAATTTATTTTGAAAGGCAGCTGCGGAAAAAGATGAGTGTAAAAGGCCGCGGTATTGTAGATTATTCTTGCTAACAAATAGTTTCTGGTACCCGGCAGACATCACGTCTGGTTGGTGGCAGTAAGTTTGGCGCAAACCAAAAATGTCAGAGACGAATCCTCCCTCTGACGGAGGTGTCTGGGCGTGGGCTCTGTGGGAGGTCAGTATCGATCTGCAGGAAGCCACGCACCAACAGAACCATCACATGTTATCTACTACATACACCACTATCACGTAGAAACCAGCAGAAACCTACACTGTTTCTACTTAGCACGCGAGTAATGTTAACACGCAGAGTCAATTTACCGGCCAAAGAGACAGGCGCCGCAGAAAGCCTACAACTGCTGACAGTCGCGTGAAATTCTACCCGCATTGACTGCATGCAGTTTAAGACTTGACAAGTAAAAAACACAAATCTGTCTGCAACCACCTTTGTCTTCAGCGACTTGCCCGTTTGTTTTGTCTCTACTAAATAATAAAGTTGTACAGTACAGCGTTGATAATACGGACCAATTATCCTAAAAATATTTTTATTTTATTTTTTATTTTTACGAATTGTGAACGGTTTTACAGCAATGTCAACTTTCTTTCTATTTACAGATAACATGTTTTGTTCGGAAATCACACTACCACAGAACTAGGTACAATGAGTTTTGTTATTGCTTTATCGCCGCAATATCCTCGAGACCAACCAGACATTGGCTAGGAAGCTTGATGTTCGTTGTAAAAATAATTCTTTCAATGTGCCGGTAGTGTTGAGTTTCTTTTAGAAATCTGATAGCCGCCATGCTCGTTCTGAGTCTTTGTTATTGATTTGCTGTGCTGGTGAGTTTTGTTGGACTACCATCATGGTCGTCTTCTAAAAGGAAGCACAAGTGTCTCCAACATGAAGCAGAAGAAAGTTAGAGGCTTCTTTTGCTTGAAATAAGTAAAATTATAATGTACCTTGTGTAATTTTAAAAGAAAAATAGAAACTGTATAAACCAAAACTATACAAGTCGATAACCCGAACCACCCTCGGTCCCGATTAGTTCTGGTTATGGACTCTGTACTGTACTGAAGTTGTGTCTGTTTGTTAGACTAGTTGCAATGTGCACTACTGATAGAAGGAAGGACAAGACCGCAAAATTTAGCTTTTGTGTGTCTGCGCATCACGTAAAATCCTGTAAACGGATTTTAACGAAACTGCATAGCGATAGCTCATGATCTGCTATGACGTCAGCAACCTCGGAAATAAATAAAACTTCGTCCACAAATTTAACTGTTCCATGAAGGAACCTATGAATTTAATATTACCTGACTCCAAACTCTCTCAGCCGAAATGTTTGGCACAACTGAATATAACCAAGTTCCATGCATCATGCGAGTAGTGCTGACTTAAACCAGATTCATTCCGATGCTACAGGAGCGTGCACAAACTACGTGGCTCGGTCCAGGGGAGGGGTTGGCTGGAAGGCTACGTGAGAGGAGGGGGTTCAGATCCAGGCCACGTAGCTTTCCATTCGTATTATTTGTCACAGTTAAAATGAGGAACAGAACACACAACAGCATGTGAATATTTATTTCCCTCAGTTAATTACCTCCGTATGTAATTTACAATAGTCTGACAAGAGAAAACAGTAAAAAATGTTTTCCGGAATCAAAAGGGGAAAAAAGCTACGTGCTACGTGGGGGGAGGGGGGGGGGGGGTTGAGGCAAAAGCCACGTAGCGCTACGTGGGGGGGAGGGAAGGTTCACATCAGGCCAAAATGGAGCTACGTATGCACGCTCCCTAATTCACAATGTATATTCGCATGCAGGTCACTTATATTCTATTCGTTGGTCACATTCCACGGTGTCGAGGTTATCTGCCGTCTGCCTCGCTCCCAACTTAAAGCAGAGCACCGCATCGAGCGCCAGTTGCGCAATACACGAACTAAAAATAATACTTTCTCGCTACTAGCAGCTGTATTCTGCAATGACATTGGAAGATGCTACAGGCAGAAGATTGGTTGCAAGCAATGCAGATTTTATGTTCCTGTTGTCAAAACACAAAAAAATCGACTTCATTTCAATTCCGTACGTAATCTTTGGTTCTGTTAAAATATCGCGATACAATGAATGTATTCTTGCGCGTGCAGTACAGATTTTAGCAATATTAGATTGAAATGTAGCGTAGACCAAAATAACTGATAAATACGAAGAGTTCGGCACTCATTACGTTACAATAGTCATTGACATATTGCTGACTTCATTACTTTTAGATCCAACTGTATCGCGATATGTTGGGTAACTAATGTTTCTCCATTATAAAAAGCAGTAAGATTTCATAAGGCTCTCTTTAACAGAAAACGTAATTTCATTGAAAAGGTAGAAATTATCCAATTATTAACCAATAATTCAATTTAAAAATTGAAATATTATTCGACAGTTGCAGATAAAATATAACAAACGCTTCTAACCTGCTAAAAAATGAAGCCCAGATCCCTTAGCGTTCATGAAAGAGAAGTTCAGCCCGGATCCACTAATACAGTAATGAGCTCAATTACCAACCGACGTAGAACGCTGACGCGATTGGTATAAGAAATACGCGCCATTTTTATATAGCGCCAAACTTACTACAAAACGTTAGCGTTACGGCATAGCTACCGCACTATTATTGGACCAGGTATTCATAATATGAGTCGTGGAAGGTTGGCCGCCATGTTTAATTTGGATAGTCTGTCAGAGATACATTAAGACCGCTACCAGCGATTACTGTTGAATACGGTATGTCAGCGCTCGTTTTCTCGACAAATCAAAATGCAACGGGCTACACTTTTTTGTGAGAATAAGTAATAAGAAACACATACAGTAATTCAAATTTTTAGCATGTAAACACAAATGTTTGTAGGGTTAGATATTTGAATAATGATCCAGTGAAAAGTGGAATGCTCCAACGAGAGAGAAAAGTGAATGAAGGGGAACCTGAAGCAGCTTTCGTTTGGCCTTAAACAGTGAGGAGAGAGCGGCCGAGGAAAGATCGATCCGTTTAGCCGCAACCTATTTCATCTCTACTATCGACAAAAACGGAATTATGTTATTTAACCTCAATGATGCATTGATTGGTAAAATTAAAGAAAAGGACAACACCAAACATTATGGTCGAATTTTAAGAATATTTAGCAGACCCTAAGGTTGAAACATCGAGGGACACGGTATATTCTCAACAGATATCAAAGTATGGTTAGAGTTTTCACATCGGTAAGTTTCCTGTTTTGAGGACAGAATTTAATAGAGCTCTGAATGACTTGAAAGCAAACAAGGCAGTTGGAATTGATGAGATCCCTGCAGAACTTCTTAAATCCCTATGAGAAGAAGGAATCAAAAAGTTATGAAACAGGAGAAATTCCAACTGATTTTAATAAAAATATCATCTTCACACTTCCAAAGAAAGCACAAGCCGACAAATGTGAAAATTATCGCACCATTAGTCTAACATCACATGCTTCAAAATTACTGACCAGAATAATATACAGAATGGAAAGGATAGTAGGTGAAGATCAGTTTAGGAAAAATCGCGGTACAAGGGAAGAAATTTTGTCTTTAAGATTAATACTTGAAGGGCGGATCAAGAAAAACAAAGATACTTTTATGTCATTTGTTGATTTAAAAAAAGCTTTTGATAATGTTAGGTGGGACAAAATGTTCAAAATTTTAAAGAAGTCAGGTCTAAAGTATCGAGATAGAAGAATATAAACTATATAAGAATCAAGTGGCTATAATAAAAGTAGAGAATCATTAGACAAGCATCAGTTTAAAAGGCCGTGAAACAAGGTTGTAGTCTATCCCCGTTAATTTTCAACTTGTATGTAGAGGAAGCAATAAAGAAAGTAAAAGAAAAATTTCCATGTGGCATAAGTGTTCAGGGAGAAAAAAATTAGTATGCTACGATTTGCTGATGACTGTCTTGTTAGCAGAAAGGGTTTGGGACATAGAGAAATCACTGAATGGCATGAACAAAATACTGAAGGAAGATTTTGGCCTGAATATAAATCAAAGCAAGACTAAAGTGATGAAATGTAGCAGAAATGATACCAATACTAGTAGATTAAATATAAAAATTGGATCGGATGCAGTAGGAGAAGAAAGTGAATTCTGTTACTTAGGAAGCAAAATTAAAACTGATGGCCGAAGCAAGAACGATGTTAAAAGCAGAATAGCACTAGCAAAAAGAGCCTTCATGAAAAAGAGAAATCTTTTAGTTTCAAATATTGATCTAGGAATTAGAAAGAATTTTTTAAAACTATGTGTGGAGCACAGCACTTTATGTGGTAGCGAAACACGGACTTTAGGAATACCGGAAATAAAGAAAATTGAAGCATTTGAAATGTGGTGCTACAGAAGAATGCTGAAAATTAAGTGGACAAAGTAAGAAATGAAGGAGTTTTGGAAATGATGGGTGTGGAAAGAAGTTTGTGGAAGAAGCTTACAGAAAGAAGAGACAGGCTGGTAGGACATATTTTGAGACATGCTGGATTGGTTAATTTGCTGGTGGAGGGAACAGTCGAAGGTAAGAACTATAGAGGAAGACAGAGATTAGAATATATGAAGCAGATAATTGAGGACGTGGGTTATAGGGGATATGTAGAGATGAAGAGGTTAGCACAAGATAGGAAGGGATGGAGGATTGCATCAAACCAGTCGAAAGACCGATGACAGAAAAAAAAGTTCCGGGATTGTTAACTTTTTCTTGCGATAACGTTCTGTAAAACCAATTATCGCATTATGGTTTAATTACAAAAACATTCTTATCGTTGGTTATTGGGCTGGTATTTTTTTTTTTTTTTACCGAAGATAATGGCAATTATTTTTAAAAGAAATGGAAAGATTGTATCTTTTCAAAAATCTGCATCGGATTTTTTAAAAGTAAAAAGTCACACAAGTTAAATAAAATATATATAGCTAAGCAGAAATACCGAAAACGGGCCACACGTATTTTAACATTTCTGATCTAAGCAGTAAGGTGGTGAACCGTGGAATAGATTTTTATCACATCTCTTCAGGCAATTTAATGCTTATTTTATATCAAATAAGTTACTTAGAATTTTTTTATTAAATTTTTCGCTTGCCATGAAATTACATAACCTTGAAATATTTCAACGGAAAACTGCGAAACATGAAGCAACGCAAGTTTCGAAAGTATACAGGCTGTTTTCCTTTTCCCAATAGAATATCGCCACTACCTTTAAGAAAAAGGAAATTTACACCAGAGCTTAATGTAGCGACTAAAATGTATTAATGAATAAAATACGAATAATATATTGTGATGAGTTTCCAAAATGTTACCGCTATATTTATAAACTGTAGGGTAATCTAAATCTTGTCGCCTAGTTTTGAACTCGTCTCCTCGTTAGTGGTGCAGTATTTATCGATCGCTCGTGCGCCGCTCTGTGCTTCACCCATCTCTTGTGAAACCGTAAACAACGCATTTTGGCCTCATTGCGTAAGATACGTTCGGATCCTCCTCTTGCCGAGACTCGTTTCAAAATTACCTCTACCGCAATACAACCAACGGAAATACACGCTTTTGGAAACGGATAGTTCTCTACGATAAACAGTAATCACGCAAGTTCCGAAACTATTACATACATCGCTACAGAGTCCAGGGAGCAAAACACTTAGGCCCGTCGTCCACTGGAACCGAGTTTCGTCCGAGTGACGCTCGATTTGACGGCCGACCAGTTCCTCCGATGAACCTCGTCCATTGCAGCCGAATAACGGCCGACACACACTGCCGGTCCGTCATTGTTGCTTCAACACCAAGCGGACGGGGTGTTTGTATAAAATGTTTCGTGACTTACATTTCGTAAAAATACTTTACCTTGCCCTCGAGAAATATTAAAAGAGTCAGGGCCGTATTTAGGATGTGTAGACCCTTGGGCGCGCATTTTATAGTTACTTTCTAATCAAAATTCTAAAATAAACATTTGAAATTTTTTATTTAACTGTAGAATATTTTAATATGTCAATTATAGAATAAAAATAATGCGAGGTTGTGAGTTATGTCCATGTTGCCAATTTCACAAAAGTCCGTATTTCAATTTTAAAAGTAAATGAACATACTAGAAGAAAAAGAAGCAAAAAGAAGAATTATAAAAAACAAGCAAATTCTGTTTTTGCGATGTGGGCTCAGTCACAGACTGCAGCCTATGCCTACATGCGGTCCCGACAAGAGTGATATCTCAATCATTTGAGATTATTTCAGTAAAAAATTCAAATAATTTAATGCACAATTTTTTGTAATAATTATTTTAACTGCGAAGATGCAGTTGTAATAATTGTCCTTTCCGTAAATATTTACTTTAAAATATTTGTAGCGATTCCGTACCACCACAGTGTATGATAAAGAGTTTGAAAAACTACAAATGAAGTTCAAATAAAATATAAAAAATGAAGACTTGTTTATCAGAAGCGCAAAATGCGTTTGCCATTCGGCCGAATACGTCCGACTAATCCCATTCCAATGGGATCGTCCGTCACTCGGCTGTATTCGGCCGAGCAGGTCTTGTTCGGTGGGCGCGTGGCAACGCCTTTACCTGTCTAGTGATTAGTCGGCCATTCGGACGAATTCAGTGCCAGTGGACGACCCTCCTTAACGAGCTAGCATATCCTTGCACAACTACAGTTTCCTCGTCTTGAATTCTCAGCATGGTTATCTCCGGCGTTACCGCTTTGTAAACAATTCTCCGATAAGGAAACTGTCAACAATCCACACAGCACTTTAACACAAGTTCTCCAAATCGACCTCAGTGAGGAACAATTCAAACAGCGGTGCCCACATAAGCATTGTGGTCCAGGACACCATCTTAGTGCGTCAAATGAAGAACTAAGTAGAAACGATAAAACTGGAATGAAAAGCGACATGGCACAAAAGCAAAGCAAAGAATCGTCTAAATACCACCGTTTCATTCGTTCGGTTGCGGTTAAAATAACTCCGAACCTAGCCAGAGAACACACAAAAGTGCGGAATGTACAGAACAAAACATACCAAGAATATAATATCGTCGACAAGAAGGCCTACAAATCAAAATTTTATTCGGCACAACATGATATTCATTAATTTAAAAAGCCGAGGAAGTTATACAAAAAACAAAAACAAAGATATTGCAAATTGAGGAAATACAAGCGGAATAAAGTACTGGTATTTCGAAAAATGCAAGGGTGGCGAACAAAATTGTCAACACAGATGCAGGAAAAAATTAGTGTACAGAGAGATCGGATCTCATGTGCAGGCATTAGAGAGAGAGAGAGAGAGAGAGAGAGAGAGAGAGAGAGAGAGAGAGAGCACTACAGTAAGTACATCACCACCAGGATTAAAGTGAAATGGAAAATTCGTTGGTAGGTTGTAATGGTAAAGTGAAGGAGAGGCCAGGAACAGTTAAAATCGGGACTATAGAGAGAAACGAGAAAATTAGAGTAGATAAGTAGAAAGCGGATTACCCGGTATGGCATTTCAAAAACAATTTCTGCTTAGAAACCTTCTTTTAGTTCCGACATTTTGTCTGAAAGTAGGGGGCTACATTTTGTTCACGCGGGAACCGGGAGGGCATTGACACGAAGAATACTTATTTGGTGCCAAAATTTTTCTTCATTTTTTGTGAGATTGTGCAAGTCAATACTTTCATGTAAACTTAAATTCACTAGAAACATTTCACGCACAAAATATATATATACAAAATACAATTTTTTTGATGGCAAAGCTTGTAATGCTTGTTACCATACTGACCAGCTGCTCCGGAAACCATTGCTAGTAATCTACCAAATGATTAGTCGGAATTGCTACAACATGTGGCTTTCCTGCATGTTTCAATTCATAGGTCGAATTTTTCTGTTCGATTTATAACATTTGTTTATCTAATAGCACGAAAGATTTTTTCCATTTTACTTTGGTTTAAAAAAATACTTTAAATCTTAGATCTAGTCACCTGACAACGCTCTTCTCGATACCAGAACGTGAGATTTACTGTGAGTCAACTAACGTCAGGTAGACATAAAAACCACGAATGCTAACACGTAAGGACCTGTACAACACTTGTCTACAATCGCCGTACAAATAGCGCACACACGAAAAAGACGAATTAGAAAATTCTCGGTCCATTTGACGGTGTTCACCATCTCTCGATGTGTCTATAGCGTCAGATAGAAGTTGCGAAGTTTTGTCATCCTCTGTGGTTATAAACCTGCAGGACACCCTGTGTACACGTGTTCCCTACTTAAAGGTTGAAGTCAGAAATAAATAAAAGAACCACTGGAGATGAACAGCAGTATAAGACAGGAACGACGTCGTGAATCATCAGGGTACACGAGCTGGTATTGCGCAGTGTATTCTGCCACCGAGGAAACAAGTGGATTGCGAAAGGAGAGTGCTTACTGCTCTCTGACCTGCGTTCCACCAACACCGGACTCTGCACCGTCTGCACCACTGCAACCACCAGCTTCCACCACCGACCACATCGAATCCGGAAGCGAACTGAAGGGTTATAAGCAAGGGCGTATCCAGGATCAGAACTAGAGGGGGGCAGGATTTGAACTAGGGGGGGGGGGGGGGCAACTCATTTTGGTTTCGAGGAAGTGGGGTGGGAGACAAACATGACATTACAAAATCAAAGTCTAACCTATTCAGGAAACTATTTTTATCATTGATTAATATAGTAACCCAACTACTTAATCTAAGTTAGTTTTTTATGTGAACATTAATTGTCTCGGATTTTCAATTTCAATAATTTTGTTTGTCAATATCTCATGGTGTTCTTTCACGAAATTTCGATACACACTCATCAGACATAATCCAGTCAATCTTTCTCTCCCAAAGTGCTCCTGAACTAGTTCTTCACTCGTCGAAGCGTACTGAAGGCAACTTAATTTTTCTTCTAGGGGGGGGGGGGGGGCAGCAGCCCCCTCTGCCCCTCGCTGGATACGCCCATGGTTATAAGTAACACTATCACCGGTGTAGTCAAGTCTATCGTCGAGTGTTCAACTTCCGAGCGTTGTAAAAAATTACAGCTGATAAGGGAGTGTCCATAAACCACGGAGCTCCATTCTGACCTCCTGTGAAACCCCCCCTCTCCCCCCACGTAGCCCGACGTGGCTTTTGACTCTACCCCCCCCCCCCCCCACGTAGCTTCTTTCTCATGTTGATTACAGAAGACATTTTATACTGTTTTTCCTTGTCAGACTATAGTAAATTACATATGGAGATAATTAAATGACAGATATAAATATACACATGTTTTTGTGTATTCTGTACCTCATTTTAACTGTGACAAATAATATAGATGAAAAACTACGTAACCTAGCTCGGAACCCCCCTCCCCCCACACGTAGCCCAGCGTAGCTTTCCATCCAACCCCCCTTTTTTTTACACCTTACCACGTAGTTTATGGACGCTCGCTAACATATAGGCCTTTTTGGCCTATCGGGTATCTTCCTGTTTTTGATACTATACCTAAACAAAATGCTTTCCACAGCATACACATCTAATCTTCAGTGCCTTAGGTAACCTATATACTAGTTATTTATTTATCTTTTGCCCATTGCACAAAATCAGTAATAAAATAATTATATATAATTGTTTCACCATAATAAAACTTTACATTCAATTATAGTTCAAATTCAAAACCGACACAGTGCAGCCAATGTAAAGCTTCATTTGAAATATTTACGAAGTCTTTCGGTGATCGCCTGAAGGCTCGAAGTGGGCAATCAAAGGTCACGTGACGGATGGTTTGTTTCTCCTCACCTCAGTCGCAATTCAATGAATCTTTCATTCCCCGCGTGTGAAGAGCTGAAGCAGATCTACCGTGACCAGACCTGACTGTTTAGAGCTGGCCAGGTGTTGCAGGTAAGGTCGAGTCCCTTTAGTGCCAGTTGACTGTCAAACAGGGAGTGCCATTCTGGTGCGGCTGAGGCTTTCCACTCCAATCTGCATGCTTCTCTCGGTTAGAATTGTTAACATATGATCTGTTTTGTAGTTTTTATGCTAGGTCTTCTCGATTTAAGTCTGAAATTGGGTTTCCATGTCGTCGTAGTCCAAGTTATGACATATTATTATATTGGAAAATTAGACCATTGCGTCGTCTTATCGTAGGTGGTTCGATGTTACTCAAAACTAGCAGCCAGTTGATAGATCCATAATTTAAAGAAAATTTAAGTACTTTAAGCCGGTTTTGGGTTAATGAAATACTATGTATAAATCTGAAGTGAAACTTTTTCCGTTTATGTGCCGGAGTACATGGGACATCTTTGAAAACTGAAAGCTGATAGTGTTGTTTGTTATTCAATAATGAGGGCCATATAAGCAACGAGCTTAACACTAAATGAAACACGAGATGTTCAACTGCCGTGTGCCCTCAAAGTTCACACTGGCAAAGGAGAGCCGAATCGATCAAACACAGATTGTTAATCACGCTAGACAACAATCGTCACCATGCGCAACTACACGAAACGCTGCTTGCCTAATCAATAGACTGTTCAATGATGCAATAGTTTATGCGTATAATGTATTCTTACGTTCATAGATTCTGGTTTTATCCACTTTTTTTCTCTTCTCCTTGGTGTAAATATACTGTAATATCAGTTATTTATGTTGGTACGCCAAGTATTAACAGTGGCTAAACGGTCAGGCAGAAAGGTGAGTAAGTATCTTTGGTCTTATCAAGCGACCACAGATTAAAAAACATGCTGAATAAAATCTCTGAACTTGCATTCCGTCAAAACCTTATTCAGAACGTAATTAAATCTACCTGAAATGTTACAGAAGTAGAAAAGGACTGCAGATACAGTGTGTATAAAGCTATCAAACATTTAACGTAACAGAACGATGCATTGGGCGAATGTGGCGCCCACGAGATCGATCCGTAGTAGTTTACATCACGACACACGTCACTGAAATGGCGCTCGTGAAAGCAGCTTAAATTACTAAAAACAAACACCACCACTCGTGCCGTGTGCTGTAACAAGAAGGTTTAGCTGTATTTCACCTAACCACAATCTCCGCTAATATAGCCGCTCTCAAATCAACGATAATATTACACGCGTTTTAATGCATTCACTGTATTGCGACATGAATATGATCCGATCGTTGTACTGCTAGCTCGGTCCAGTCTACCAACCGATATACTGCTCCAAGTTAATACATCGGAACCTACAAAAATTGTCCTATCGGTCTGAAATTTGGTACACGCATTCCTTAGGCGATAATATTTGATTAAAAGTGTATAACATAAGCTTCGGATATGTGGAAATAAATTAAAATCACTCGAAATTGGGGTAGTTCATAAATGCACGTTAATAGCTGTTGATGTTTGTTTTACGCGTTTTTAAGTCTTCATTGTTGGACAAAAACTGCTTTCCAAACGTAAATTGGGGATACTTAATATGTAGAAAACCAGTAACATTTACAATTTCTCTGTGCGTAATTGCCATTTTGATTTCAAAGCTAAGATATAATCCATGGTAGCCTACATTTCAGGGTAAAACATGGCGTGTATCATCACCAATATTTCATACAGAGCATTTAAATTGGTTTAATTTTTACGTAATAGCAGTTGTGGTTAGGTTGAAATGCAGCCTGGAGCAAGAAATACCAGTAGCAAACACGCAGAATAAATATCAACGTGTTATACCCTGTATTTCTTGCGTAATAACATGTGTGCATCTATCCACATTTGGAGTGATTTTACGTTATTTCCACATATTCGAAGCTCACGTTATACACTTTTAATCAAATATTATCGCCTAAGGAATGCCTGTATCAAATTTCAGACCGATAGGACAATTTTTGTAGGTCCCCGACGTATTAACGTGTTACTCGATACATAACTGTGTTCGAACTTGGTACAATGAATGGTTGAGAAATCTGATGAGATTGAGCAAAGTGAACAAAATTTTAATTAATATTTGAGCAATATCTTTTGAGGTGAACAGTTTATACTATAGGGCAGTGGTTTCTCAAACTCTTAGCTCCACGTACCCAGGCAATGGCGAATCCCCTTCACAGAAAACTGCTACTTTTATTTTGGCTCCACTGCTGGCAAGGGACCGTGCACAAACTACGTGGCACGGTCCAGGGGGGGGGGGGGAGGGGTTGGCTGGAAGGCTACGCTGTGCTACGTGGGGGGAGGGGGGGGTTTCGAGCCAGGCCACGTAGCTTTCCTTTCATAACATTTTTCACAATTAAAATGAGAAACTGAACTCACAAAAGCATGTGAATATTTATTTTCCTCAGTTAATTATCTCCTTATGTAATTTACAATAGTCTGACAGGAGAAAACTAGGAAATATCTTCTGGATTCAAAAGGGAAAAAAAAGCTACGTAGGGGGGAGGGGGGCTTCACAGGAGGCCAAAATGGAGATACGTGGTTTATGCACGCTCCCCAACAATGAGCGATAATCACCATTGTTTGTGCTATACGCTAAAGAGAGCCTTTCAGCCATCACGTAAATCTTGTCGCGAATCCCTAGGTGTTCGCGTACCACACTTTGAGAAACAATGCTTTAAGGAAAACGAGTGCAGTAATTCCGCGTTGCAGGTCGGAATTCAACATGGGCTACAGTACGTTTTAATGTGCGCTTAACGAGGAAGTAAATACCACGAGCATTACAACAGGCACACATATAACTCTGACAGAAGCAGCTTTTCAACCGTTAAGAAGCCACCAGCCAGTCCAAGTTACCAACTAGTGAAATCCTCGGCCAATGACACGTAATTGAGCAAAATATGCGTTGTTTAAGAGCCTCGTACTTCACGGCTTGCGCTTTCACAGCTGGCTCGCCGTTATTAGAGGCACGAAAGTACTGCGAGTAAGGAACGAGAAGTAACTGAGCCATGGAATTGGCGTGGGCAGATTTCGAGAAGCCAATAAAAACTAAAACCTAATGGTGGCACGGTGATACGAAACTGCTCGGTAACACTTCACAAACAAGCCGTTCCTTCAAATGCCAACAGGTTTGTTATCTGATCTGTGGCGAACATATTTAGATATTTCCATCCTCCGTCAGTGTTAATGCTGACATAGCTGGTTGTGAAATATATATTAACCTACGAACTGTTCTTCAAATTTAGTAAAAACAGAAGTTCACCATACCCAAAACCGAAATATTTCTAGCAGAAGTGGATAGGTTCACATGATCCCAGTAACAAGAAGAATCAGTTTGTTCACGAGTACAAAATAAACAATTCAGTTGTTGACACGGTTGATTCCGTGAAGTATCTGGGGGTGATTGTACAAAGCAACATGAAATGGGACATGCGCATAACTTCCGTCGTAGGCAAGGCTAATTCTAAATTACGATTCATAGGTCATATTTTGAGGAATTGTAATGCTCATACAGAGGAGATAGCGTATAAAACACTAGAGCGTCCGCATCTGGATTACTGTTATGGAGTTTCGGATCCGTATCGCAAGGTTCTGATTGACTCTGTGGAGAGGGTGCATAGCAGAGCCGCTAGATTCGTCACTTGTTACAGCCCTTATGAAAGCGTCACAGAATTGATACATAGATTGGGCTGGGATAGTTTGGAAGACAGACGACGTAGCTTGCGTTCGAATTTATTGGAGAATATGCGAAAAAATTTAAATTTCGAGTGCAATGAAATACTTCTTCCGCCAACCTATTTAGGTCGCAATGACCGGAGGGATAAGATTAGAGAAATAAGATGCCGTACTGATGCTTATATGTATTCCTTCTTTCCTCGCACTATTCGGGATTGGAATGGGCGGGTTTAGGATTGGTGCTTAGCACCCTCTACCTCACCCACAATGTTTGTGATTTGTAGAGTATGAATGTAGATGTAGATACTATTAATGTTCCTATGTTGAAACTGCACCAGTATGAGTACAAACAAACCTTTATGTTGATAGTTTCTTCCGTCTACTGAGTTTTCTGTCATATAGAACCACTGGCGCTGAAGAAACTACTTGTTACGGTATTACTCTCATTCTCTCGCTTTCGTAAGATGCAGGCACTTGAAGCTGGGCAAGCAGGCCATTAGATTCGACAATCCTAGTATCTACTGCAGTGGGCAAAGGTGCAATGGGGACACTGCACTGGCAGGCTACGTCTGCGGTTGGTCGGCCTTGACTCCTCCTAACGCTGCGGCAACCAATGTCACAAAGCATCAACAGCCGACTCTGTCCAACCCGACTCCGCAGTAAAAAGCGCTACTACTGTCACAATGGAGATGACGTAGCTGAAAGCCATGGCAAGAAATAATCCACCTGAACGACGCTGTATAGAGTAGCATAAACAACTGCATTCAGTTAACTACTCCCACAACAGGGTCTTCACACACACAGCGGCACTGGACAGACTGTAATCTGACAGGCTTACTGCGACCCGCCTGTATCACTCCAAGGACACGCCTGCATCGGGCAGTCGGGTACCAGCGCATTCGACTTGGCACGTTCGCGTTGCGCTGTCTCCAACATTTCAGACTCAGTTTGGTGGTACAGGTTGGACTAAATAAGCATGCTACGGGAAAACAAGGCGATACGGGACCACCAGGGGCTGTCATATAGCTCTGAAATTTGGCACACACGTTCATTTGGCGTTACCATTCGAGAAAAAAAGAGAGTGCAAAATAACCTTAAGACATAATTTCATACGAAAGTTACCATGTACGCTGATTATTAGCGTAGTTTGTAAACAGCTTTGACGCTATTGGAAGTAATCTTCAAATGTATCCTTACGCGGTAAACAAACCGCGTAAGATTTCGTTCTGTTGGGGGCTGCAGTCCACGCTACCAACTGTGCCATCTTGGTGTGATAAATACCAATAAAATGAAGCTAGATAGCATCTGGGAACATTACCAAAGATACCTTATATCAAACGCCTTTCGTGGCAGAACGTTGGCAGCCATGCGGAAAGTCCAAGCATATTATTGTCTCAAGAAACAGAGATACAATATATCCGCTATACACAGAGATTTCCTACCAATCCATCACATTTCGTGCGCCTTCATTAGTTTAATACACACTCTTTCTTGAAAGGAACGTATCTACCAAATTTCAGACAATTCCGTGTGTGTATCACAGAGAGGTACGGTGGTGATCAAGGGCAAGTAAGGCCTGTACAAACATCTCTACTCGAACTGAACTGGAGTATACAGCAACAAGTTGCTAGTCATTATTCTAATAGAGCAAGCATTCCATGCAGAGTGAAAGACCGGAGACACCAGGTTAGTCCCCGACAGAGCATGCGCAGAGACGTGAGCCCTCGCCGTGTGGCACCCCGCCCTACCAACCTTTGTCACATCACACCGCGAGGACGCGGCACACGTAGTCGACGTCACACGCCCTGTCCGGGGCACTGCTCGAGTGGAACTGGCGCGGGCGAGCGAGCGCGCTGACATCTGGCGGCGGCGCCGCGCGGCCGGCGAGGCCCGCCACCTGCCGGCGGGCGGCCCAACTAGCGGCCGCTCAGCTGCGAGCGCTGACGTCACGAGCAGGGCAGGGCGTGGCGCGCCGCCGGAAGTCACGCACGCGGCCTTTATTCCGCTGCGGCCGGGCACGACCATGGAGGAAGGAAAAATATGGAGACGACGCAAGAGACCTTTACCACGCATGGGAGTGAAGCAGGCCGGCGGAGGAGTGGGGGAGCATGGGAGCTTGACCGCTTCCCAACAAACACGGGGAATATGTACAAACACCTCAAGGGGACTCTAGGATAAACGTGACGCCGCAATCTGGTGATGGATTATTATGTAACTCGATGAGACAAATAAAAAATGAAGAATAAAATTTTTTGATATCCTGCTTAGTTTTCGAGATATTCTGTCTCAAATGTGAAATGGTTTTGGTTGAAATTCAGAAGAAAAAATTATTCAAAGTCAAATTTTATGATGAATTTTTATTTAAAAAGACGAGACAAATAAAAATAAAGAGTAAAATTTTTCGATATTTCACCTAGTTCTCGAGATATACTGTCTCAAAAGTGAGGTGTCTTGAGTTGAAATGCAGAAGAAAAATTTCGCAAAAGTCAAATTTAATGATGGATTCTTATGTAACACGACGAAAAAACTCGATAATAAGGAATAAATGTTTTCGATATCTTGCTTAGTTTGGGGGATATACAACATCCAAATTGAGGGGTTTAGGTTTGGATGCAGGCTGGACCAAAAATTAATTCTGTCAAAGCTACAATGATTACGTGGTTGACATGCAGAATGGATATTTCAGTTTTATTACTACCACTTGTGGTTAGTCTGAAATGTGTCCTAGACAAGAAAAAAAGTAAGAGGACTCACTCTAGGGATGAGCAACCCAGACATTTTGTAGGCTGGTACCAGAAATAAAATGTTTATTCAGTCACCTTAATGAACATTCTCTTGATCAAGATGTGTTGTCTAATTTCAGGGGGGGGGAGGGGGAGAATGTTGTACAAAAAAAGAGACTAAATTAGAAACACATTCCCCAAATTGATTTTGTTCAAAGGCCAATAACTTCTTTATTTATGAAGCCCATTTTTATTTCTGCATGAACCTGTTTCGACATAAATAGATGAGAAAGATTTCAAAATCGGTAAAAATAGGTATAGACGTATTTACAAACAGAAACAAGTCTTATATGAAGCTTTAAAAATAACCTAAGTCAATGGCCTGAAATAGCTATTTAAAAAATTAATAAAACTCACAGCTTCTCACATAACAGTTAATTTCATCATCCATTGTCAGTATAATCAGCAACGTGACGAAAGAAATCGTAATAGTAAATTCACTGAATCGCGAAGTAAAACACGCCCCTTTAAATCTCATTTTAAACACTCGTTAAAAAATAATGCTAGTCTATTATGTGCAAAATAGCAAGTTTGCTGATTTTCTACACTACACCAAGAAAAATTTGAGAACAAAGTCATCCCATTGAGAGCTATGACTAAATATTTATAGACGTGCTGCAAAGTTTGCGGTGTCTACCGCTCACTTCAACAACGATAATTACAATTCAACTTACTTATGAAATGATATTCCAGGTTCTTTCCTGTCTGGCCTATTTGTGCAACCGTACGCAACACAAGTTGGCATTTTTAAACACTTATACACAATACTAAATGAAATAATCACTGCATCTACCACAATGTGAACACCTTAATTGTTGGGAAGCGCCATATGGTCGCTGCCGGTGCTGCCACCATGCGGGAGAGTTTAGTGCTTGCTTCACCGATTTAACGTCACTTCTCCTCCATTTAATTCCTTCCTCCATGGGCACGACACTCACAGCACTCCATTATATTGTTTCCGACCTCTCACATCGCACAGCAACACGTCTCAGAGCACAGACTGGGATTACCGCAGATCGCGATTCCGCAAGGAATTGGCGTCATAATACTGCAGTAGTCAAACGCAGGGCATCTCTAGAAATATAGTAAATGCTCTCGGGTGACTAGCGGAGTTAAAAAGTGCTACAATCTCACCAGAAGATGGCGACAGAGGTTGTGAACTCGGCTCGTCACCAGAGAGTATTTCATATGTATTCTCAACGCCGAGACACTGCGTTCTTATGTATCTCTAGAAATACTTTCTGAAATACATTTAACGGAGTATGCTGGTCCAAGATGCATTATACCGTAATATTTTTGCTGGAAAATAATGGCTCAGGCTGTATTACAACGGGAATTACTGCTTGGAAATAACACGACTTGTAACCGACTACAGTAGTATTATGACGTCATTACCTTATATTGTTGAAGCGAATTCGCGATCTCCAGTAATCTGCACAGTCTAATTGATATAAACTGATGCATTTAAAAACCGTCGAGCAAACGAAACGAGATGAAATTATCTTTTTATGGCTTTACGCTTCGTCGAAGTTCACATCATTAATTAGAGGTGGGAGTGGCCCGGGGCAACAAACGTAAAGGAATTCGCCCTTGGCCTTTGAAAGAACCGTCGCGCCCTTCAAACAACAGTACAGCTAAAAAAGGGCTCAATAATCACGAGTTCCATCTCACGTTGGAGGAGGGGGGTGGGGGGGGGGAATGTAGGTTGCAACCATGTCTCAACAAATCACAGCACATGGAGGGGAGAGGACCAGATTTATGAAAAAAAACTCACGTAATTAATGGGCGCTCCCAAACCAAGGAAAACCGAAAGCTGTGTGGCCGCAGGAGTTCACCGTCTCATAATTACGGAGCGTTCATAAACCACGTGGCTCGGCATAGGAGGGTAGGGGTTGGCTTGAAGGCTACGCTGCACTACGTGGGGGGAGGGGGGGGGGATGTCCCGAGTCAGGCCACGTAGCTTTACTTTCATATCATTTTTTACAGTTAAAATGAGGTACAGTATACAGCACAGCACGTGAATATTTATTTCCGTCATTAAATTATCTCCATGTGTAATTTACTAGCAAAAAGACCCTTCATGAAAAAGAGAAATCTTTTAGTTTCAAACACTGATCTAGGAATCAAAAAGAACTTTTTAAAACTCAATGTGGAGCACAGCACTTTATGGTAGCGAAACATGGACTTTAGGAATACCAGAAAAAAAGAAAATTGAAGCATTTGAAAAGTGGTGCTACAGAAGAATGCTGAAAATTAAGTGGACAGAGTTTGTGGAAGAACCTTACAGAAAGAAGAGAGAGGCTGGTAGGTCATATTTTGAGACATGCAGGATTGGTTAATTTTTTAGTGGAGGGAGCAGTCGAAGGTAAGAAATGTAGAGGAAGGCAGAGATTAGAATATATGAAGCAGATAATTGAGGACGTGGGCTGTAAGGGGTATGTAGAGATGAAGAGGTTAGCACAGGATAGGAAGGGATGGAGTGGAAAGACTGATGACAGAAAAAAAAGTAATATACAATAATCTGACAAGAGGAAACAGTACAAAATGTCTTCTGGAATCAAAAGGGAAGAAAAGCTAATTGTTACGTGGGGGAGGGGGGGGGAGGCAAAAGCCACGTCGAGCTACGTGGGGGGGAGGGAGGGGTTCACAGGAGGCCAAAATGGAGCTACGTGGTTTATGGACGCTGTCCCACAGTACTGCTGCAGTCAGTTCAAGATGCACTGTGTGTGTGTGACTGGTTGGAATTGTCGCTGACGTCACGTTGTTTGCATACCCATCCCACTATCAAGCATTGGACAATATGAAGAGGTGGGGGCTTCGTGTAACAGGTGGAATGTGGCACTGACCGACGACAGTTTGTTCTCGATGTCTGTCATCCGCAACCGTGTTCGATTATCTTCGGTGGGCCGAAGACGCCCAAACATGGTTTAGTTTTATGTTGTCGATCCATAGATGTCGCTGAGATAGCAAGTTAAGAAACAAGATTATCAATATGTGTAATTGTATCAAATGTTTTCCCAATAAATTAAAATTACTACTCAGAGAGGTATGCTTTTCATTTAAGCCTACATGCTCCTTTTTGTTTATTTCCGACGACGACTCAATGTAGAAAGCCATCTAAAGAGGTAATTTACCTGTACTCAGATCACAATAAGTATCTGGACGTTTTTCCCTCAATTGATGTTGATATTGATAAATAAATAACGCCAAAGCAATTCAATATTTGTGCATTTATAGACATCCCGAACGCTTTTCGCTTCTTTTGCAGAAGTATCTTCGGTGGGTTCTCCTGGTAATTACGTACACACGTTACAATTTAGTTATGTTGTTGTGTTTTTTACAATGGAATTATTATCTAAATTATAATCTGCTTACATTTTTCGGTCTATTGCATTTATTTATGCTCCACTCTTAGCAGCAGTGGTTTTTGCTTTCTATGTGAGTATTAATTCATTTTCTAGATTGTTATTTCACTAGTAGACCTGCGGTCTGCGTGGTGGCGAAACTAGCTGCCTCACAAACAACACAGAAACGGACGGACAAACAAAACATTAGGGGCGTCCATTAATTACGTGAGGTGAAATAGGGGGGGGGGGGGCGGGGGGGTCCGGCGAAATATCACCAGGTGGAGGGGACAGAAATCTTACGTCATCTTTTTAATTTCTTGAAGCGCAGTAGAGCTAATAGAAAAAAGTCTACAGACGAGGTCGATCCCGACGTTAAGGAAGCTTATAATCGCCCTAGAAAACAACAGCTAAAAAAAAAAGTCTAAAAAAAATACGAGACCTCACCACGGGGGGAGGCCCAGATTTCCATAAAAACGCCTCACGTAGTTAACAATACAACGTGATAAGAAAGCGGTTAGCTACACTTGGAACTCAGCAAATCAGTCAGTTCAATTTTTAGTAAACTGCCAACTTTCGACATAGTACTAAAGCATGAAGGGCGAAATTGAAAATGTGATTTTTGTGCAGACACAGCAAGATGTTCCAAGTCTGCTTGTCATGTGTGAAGACTGCAGATGTTAATAGAGAGAGAGAGAGAGAGAGAGAGAGAGAGAGAGAGAGAGAGAGAGAGAGAGAGAGAGAGAGAGAGAGAGAGAGAGACCGCTGTTAAATTGCCGTGAACAGCACAAGGGGGGCGTCTCGTACGGACTGCTTCGTATCTGTCACAAGCACTCCTCGTTTAAGGTTACCTCTATCAAACACACATAAAATGTAAAAAGGAAACATAGAATGACAGTGAAAGACTCGCGCGTGTAGTTACTAGGGATTGCAATCCAGCAAAGCAGGGATCCCGCATCATTAGACAGTCTGGCGGATCCCGCACAAAATTAAGCGGATCCGCAAAATGCGGATAAAACGCGTGTCAGTGCGTGACTCGCTGCCCCACTCGGTCTCTATCGGATGTATTGCACTGTTTGCCTGTACCCTTCCAGTTGGCATTTGACTCAAGCTAACAAAGTTTGTTTTTGTTAGCATTCGTCATTCGTAAGTAAATAGACACACTTTTACGTATTCATTTTAGAATACACATTTCTGTAATTTGAGTTATGTTGCGAATTTAGTACGATTTTCTAACTATATAATTATTTATTATATGTCGCAAACATTATCTGAACTACAAAGTTAAAGCTTTTTATTCACGATTTCATTATTCCCATTTTCTGTATTTTCAGATAAAGTTATTGTGACAATTTCCTTATTTTCGGCTGAAAATCTGATTATTCGTTGATAGGAAACTAATGTTATCCTAATTTTAAAGATCGCATACCTATTTATTTAGCAGCTATCAAAAGGCAATTGTATATCCTTCAACTTATTGTTGTTTTTGCCTGCCTCTTCTGCTTATTATTTGGACTAAAGGCAAAAAAATTTGTAATGAAGTTTTCACGGGTGTATCAACGAATTGTGTTGTAGGAACACCAACCATACTTCGACGGTTGCCTCCGCCGTCTCCCCCACGTGTGAAATTTCGTGTTTTTACTAAGAAGTAATAATTTCCACTCTAAAAACGTCGTTACGCGACATAAGTAAAACTGAAATACTTGACAGTTTAAGTCAGGGGTGGGGAACCTTTATTGATCTACGTGCCATTTTTTCTAAAGAAATGTTGAATGAAGCCATGACGTGCCATCAAGCAATCATGACTTAGTAATTAATGGGGAAAGAAATAAAACTAAATACTGATTTGAAACCAGAAATACACATTTTTTTTACACTATGAAAAAATAAGATCAACAATTTTGTGTTTATTTAAGTGGATGAATCTAGTGCAAAGTCTATCCATGCAATTTAGATGCCAAATAACGTATATTAGTTTCATATTTGTTACTTTTAGCAGCATGCAAGCTGAAGTCGAGTCTTCTAACGAACGGTTTCGAAGCGAGTCTTTAATATTATTCTCGTTTGCTTTTATTGACAAAAAGATGCGCGATTTATTTCTTAGTGTCGTTTAACAGATGATGTGTACATAATACATATCAATGTACCGGAACATAAAGTACACACAGCTTTATCATCATTATTAATCATGCCATATTTCTTAGTCCACCAAGGTCGAAATTCCCTATGGCACTTATCTTGCATTTTTTTTTTTTTTTTAACCTAATGAGCTATGTTGAATAGTCGTACATACAATTCAAACATTATTAAATAAGAAGCTGCGTTAACGAAATAAATTTAAAAAATGCAAGAACTATGCGTAATTGGTAAAAGTAATCCACGACGTCAACAAAAACAAACAAGTGAATAAGTTGGCTAAGCGTTCGCCACGCCGCTGCCTACGCTTGCTTGCTCACTCAATCCGTTCGGTCAGATATTTGCTCGAAATCTACCTCTTTTGCGCAATCTGTAGTCGTTCATGCAGTAGTTTCGTAAACGATGAACTTTGTTACTATGATCTTAAATTACGTTGACGAAAAAAATAAATTAATTATATCGATTAGGTACCTGCTTAAGTAACGCCGTGCCCAAATTATTTGGTCGCGTGCCATCATCGGCACGCGTGCCATTGGTTCGCCATCCCTGATTTAAGTGTTGGTCAGTAGTTTCTTTAACTAACAGTATCATTTAACATTAAAATTTATTTATTAATTTAATTATTATTTAATTTATTAACGTTTTAAGTAACTATGTTTTAAAAAACTGTTTGCGCCAATCGCGCACGGATCCCGCTGGATTGCAATCCTTACTACAGTAGTTACTCGACTGTGCAGCAGGTGATGTCGTAAGGCGGGCAGCGTGATTGGTTTCATAACGACTGTGCGTCACCGACAGCGGCTGCCTGGTACAGTTAGCGCGACACCTTATACACAGCCAGCGGCAGGCAGCACCAAGCACTCGATTAAATGGAACCGCCTCAAGGCCGGCACGTACAGGTTCCTTCCTACTACACGAACGTAAACGAGGAGGAAAGATTTCACCGACAGGTAGGGCAGTCAACAAATGGCACAAATTACCTAACAATAATGTGCCTTATTCCGTGAACAATCTTTACGTAAGAAGATGATTTGGGAAACTTCCAATTGCGTGAGATCTATCTGAATACGAAAGTCGACATTTAAAAAAGGTCGGCATAAAAAACAAAGTAATCTCCCCCCTTACATAGTCCTAAGTTCAACGCCGGCTTTACGCGTCGTCGACGTCGAGGTCATTAGAGCCGTGGTGGGGGGTGGGACGGGGGACAAGGAACGGGGGGCCGTTCAGCCACGGCCTTTTGACTGAAGCACCCCGGCATTCGCTTGGAGTGATTTCGGGAAACCATGGAAAAAGCAAATCTGGATGCCGGGACGGGAATTCGAACCGGCGTCCTCCCGAATGCGAGGCCAGAACGTTAACCGTTCACCCACCACGCTCGGTCACTTTTACCTAAATGTGGCAGTGAACGTACAGTGTGAAAGCCAATGGAGTGCATTTGTCGAGGCACTATACAGTGTCGTGTGTCGCTCAAGAGGAACACACTGGCAGGCAACAGGAGCGGCTGCTACTCCGTATACTTGTGACCGAACGAAACGTGCATCTTTGGAGAAGTTGGTCGTGTTGATATCTTGCGTGATTGACCGCTGCAATCTGTCAAGTTTACACTTTTACGATTCTGTATAACAACGTCTGACACACCTAACAACTGAACCTATTCACGATTTTTAAAATTCTTATTTTTTTTTTTTTTTTTTTATAACTGTGATTTTACGTCTCGTCGATGTCGAGGTAATTAGATGCGGGAAAGGAGTGGGGGCAGGGAACGGGAAGGAATTCTGCTGTGGCCTTTTGAAAGAACCATCCCGGCATTCGTGTGAGCTGATTTCGAGTGTTCAGGACGCGTTGCTTGGAACAAGACTTGTGTTTAATATCTAACAGACTGTCCCATCACTTCATGGTCAGTTCCGGTCATTGAGATGTCTGCATATGGAATGGAATGCTCGTAAACGCAAAATACTAGAAGCTTCGTATGGAATAATGTAGAGTTTCAACAATTTTGATGAAAGTAACTTTAAAAGTCTCCTAATGTATTACAAAAAACAAAAAGCGCTTCCTCTTATGAACTCAGCGGACACTTGTGGGCTCTAATGTTCACACTCCCTTGCTAAGGGAAGTGACGTCGGGGGTTTGGCTAATGTGTGACATCACTGAGCCAGGCAGTGACTGGTCTTGCTGACTGAATATTAATTTTAACCTTGCACTAAGCCGCGCTATACTGTCTCTATAGTATTACTTTTGATTACCTTTACACTGTATAAAGCAGCGTGAGGTTTCTTTGTTTGATGTGTGACGAGTAATGTGTCTGTATTCTTTGTTGTGATTTGTGTCGCTATTTTGTTTTAAGTGTCTGATGTGTCATATTTGTCTAATCGTTTCTTACACAAAATATGTAAATTAAATATCAAAATAAAAACCTATATTGTGCATAATATTCCTCAAACGCATTATATAGTTATAAATATATGCCAAGCGACTGCTGTCAAATTATTTATATATTAATCAACTTATTAATATTTATCAGAACCCATTTCTCTTCGTCCACTGAAGCATCTTCGGCATTTTTTTCCTGTTAAATGTGGGTCTTGGAATCACACTTTCCGCTCACGTTTTCCACTTGCACCAATTCATATCCACACTTTACTACCGGCATCGTTTATTTTAGCTTGTTTCTCGTACAACCAGTCATTTTATGCTTGTTGTGTATTTATCGCACAATATTTGACTACACAATAAACGAACACAAGGAGGTGGCACACCAGACACTATACAAAATTGTCAATAAGAAATACTGCCATCGACACATGTAAGACAGTGTTAAAAACGGACACAAATAATACAAATACACACATTTTTCAAAACACTACCAACAGCAGATAAAAAGAATAAATTCATAAAAGCAACGGCAAAGAGCGTTATACCTTCCAGAAGGTAAACAAAAGTATACCGGATGTTACAAGACTATACTGTGCACTGCAAGGTTGTGAACAAATGTACAAGATTAAAATTAGTGTAGACCATAATACAAAAGTCATATACTGACATGTGTACACACATAACAAGAAAAATGCTCAAGATGCTTCTGTGAATGGAGTGAAACACTTTGTGTTAAGAAATAAACGAACTAAAAAATTGAATTTTACTGGCACAAACGATCTGTTATAGACGTTTAACTAGCTGGAGCCCACGACTTCGAGTTTACCACGAACTTTCAATGTTTTTGACATTTTGCACCGAAACTTTCCAGAGTAGAAAGTAGCCTACATTACTTCCCGCCAAATCAACAGCCCGCCAGTTAAAATAGACTCACGCACTAAATATGTTGCATTTAAATTATTCATGGTGATAGCGCAATCATTGGGACTCGTCAAGCAATTGTCGTTTTGGTCTGAAAACTGTTGCACACGTTCGTTGGGTGATATTATTTAATATACAATAATAATAAAAAACTGCTGTAACATTACACACTAAGCGATGAGAGGACGCCATTTGTTGGCATATGCGACTTCCAGCGATGCTAATATTACGTGCAACAAAATGCATCAGTGACCAACAACGACGAAAACCAAACCAACGTAACTTATTTTAAAAACAAAATTTCAAGTCCATTAAACTACAAAAGGAAGAGTCTATGTCCATTTTGGTCCAGGCTACATTACAACCTATCCACAGGCGCCGGTAATGATTCTGCTTGAAAATCATAACAACTCTAACGTTTAATAAATCCAAATTTCTAGCGAATTATGCTTTAACAACAAGAACCAAACGCCATTTTGGTACAGGCTGCATATCAACTATAAAAAGTAAATTCCTTCGACCTAATGCTGAAACAAGGATATTGCCGTACTTTCAACCTAAACATAAGCTACGTTAATAAATGCCGTAGAATATTAACATCTCCGACATAACAACATGTTGGATATGTTTCTTGACAATGTAATATCTATTATCGTTGGACGTCGCATGTGTGTACGTAAATGAGGCAACTAACGTTCGCTTAAGGTTCAATTTTTTTTTTCATGTTTATTCTTTTGTTAGCAACATATTCTCAAATAATATCGTTGAAAGAACGTGTGCATACTTCGCTGTAACACTACTCCCGGTCGCTCGCGGTATAACGTCACGGTACTTTTCGAGTGAAGTTTTTGAGGTATCCATTTATTTTACAGCTCTAAGAGCAACATATATTAAATAGTATCACCAAACGAACATGTGCAACACTCTTCAGACCAGAACGACAATTCCTTGATGAGTCCCAGTGATTACGCTAGAGCCTTATTCATATTTATTTATAGCTGAAAATGTGTCATATTCTAGAATATTATTCAAGATCATTATAGTACAGTCTAGAATAATCCAAAGGTTTTTTTTAGAACACTTTGGTCGAAATAAGGTGATCACCTGCAAGCACCCCCGCAGCTTCTGTCAAGCAACCACTGTAGCGCATGATGCAGGCTGCTACTACACACAAACACCAGCGGTCTGCGCAAGGTATTTGTGGCTACAAGGTGAAATATGGGGAGACACGTGTCTTTGGTCGACCACTTCCAACCCCCATAACTCCCACAGCTACCAGACTCGACTACGGCAGTGGCTGCGGAGTGAAATATAGGGACACACACGAACATTTACATAATCTGCAGCTGAGGAAACTGCTCCACAACATGGAGTGACTGGTTATGTCACCGCCCACACAGAGAGACATTACACAAGACAGTGTGAAGGCACTATCTGTCGACGCTACGAGTTGGAAATTAGGAGCGCGACACTAGAGCGAAGGCACGATGTAGCCAATACTGCAGTGGTGACACCGACATCAGCTGCGTAACTTGTAGCAATACCAATCAGAACTTGCGCTATCAACAACTCCCTGCATCAACCAGCTTTCGTTCTAAATGTCTGGCTGCCTTACAATATTATGTCGGCTGCAGATTAGGGTTGTGAAGCAGGTCAGTGCTCGACATCCGCGGATGTACGATGATTTTGGATGATGAAGACACTAGTGCAGGCTGTGATGCAGGCAGTAGAGTATGCCACACGGACTGGTTGCCTGCTGCTAATTGGATTTGTACGGGGAAGGGAAGTGAAACGCGAGCAACGACGACGGAACCACATTCCCGGTAATTAACTGGCTTACTCAATGAAAGTTCTCGGCGTCAAAAACTAAAACAATATCAGCAACGAGTAACGAAAATAGGAGCCAAATTAATAATGTCTGATATTTTCGTAGGTAGTTGGGCAACGCCCTCCGACAATAGGATGGAGTCTGAGTGGGGGTGGAGCGTAATTAATCAGCCGGACACTGCTTCGAGTGATTCACTTACTCAGGTGCTTCAACAGGGGGAGCTCCGCAGTAATGGTCGCGACAGGCAATATATCGTTATTTACAGGGTTAGACCGCAACAAAAGAAATAGCAGCTGGCAGGAATCGAGATGAGTGAAGGCGAGAGGAAGCGTTCAGAAACCACGTAGCTCCACTTTGGCCTCCTGTCAACCCTCCCCTCCCCCACCATAGGTCTACGTGGCTTTTTCCAATACATCCCTTCCCTCACGTGGCAAGTAGCTATTTTCCCTATTGATGCCAGAAGACATTTTGTACCGTTTTCTCTTGTCATACCATCGTAAAATACATACAGAGATAATTGATGGAAATAAATATTTGCATGCTGTTGAGTGTTCTGTATCTCATTTTAACTGTGACAAATAATATGAATGTAAGGCTACGTGGCTTGGCTCAGAACCGCCCCTCCCCTCACGTAGCCTACCGTAGCTCTTCAGCCATCCACTATAGACCGAGCCACGTAGTTTATGAACGCTCCCAGAGGAGGTGTTAGATGGTACGGCCTTGAGTGTGCCATGAAGAGTTTAGCAAGTAACAGCTAATGTTTCTGGGATCACAGTCTCACAGTACGAGGATTACTATCGCACATTACTCAAATCGTCAGTGATACTGCAGTTTGGAGAAACACTGCGTAGACACGTGGACGGCGAGTCACGTAGGCAGGTAGAGATTAGCGTGAACTTGGAACGGCGTTATCTGCATCCAGCCGCTATCAACAGGTGACGAGTAAGCAACAACAACGCGCACACGGATATCGCTACGGGTAGAGGCCTGAGTGACCGACGACTTACGTACCGCGCGTGGGCTGCGAGTGGAGGTAGCACTTGAGGGCGGCGCAGCCGGGGCAGTGCCTGCGCGCGTGGAAGAGGAAGTCCGGCCGCTGCCCGCTGTCGCTGTGCTCCATGCCATCCCGCCGGGCCGCAGCCCGCCCGCCTACTGCCTGCCACGCCGCACGGCCCCCCACCACACCACCCCACCCCACCCCACGCCGCGGTCGATCACCACTCCCCACCACCACGAGTCCCACATCACCTCCGTTACAACTTACTACCCTAGTCTTACCATCGCGCGGCTCATTCAACATACTCGTTTATCTTTCAGGAGGCGTCGGTAAGCCCTGGGACATTTTCCGGGTTTCCAGTTTACCACGAGATGCTTTACTCTCTTGTAAGCGACAAAAACACACAACTCTCACAAATTGAACGACGATTATTCAGTCTGTTTTAATAATATCGCTGCCTCACTGTAGACTCCATAGATACAGGGCGGGTGCACAGTGGTTCAGGGTATAGTGGACATTTCAACTTAAATCATAATGCCGACCTAAAAAAAATGATTTAGATAGGTTTTGCTGAGCTGATCAAAAACTGTTCAATTTTTCATAAAAATGAGTCCTTCATACTTAAAAAAGTGAAATAATAAAATATATATAATATCGATCCCAACAAAATTGCTTTAGATAGCATTTGCTGTGCTGATCAAAAACTGTTATGTTCAATTTTTGATAAATATGAGTGCTACACGCTTTAAAAAAAATAGATTTTCTCCCATACAGTATTTTTCTATTTTATTTTTATTTTTTATGTATGAGGAACTAATTTTTATCAAAAATTCAACATAACTACTTTTTGATTGCTATCTAAGGCATGTTTTGTTTTTTGGATCGATGTTTTGACTTTAGTTGGAATGTCCACTATTTTCTAACCCTGAACCACTGCGCGGCGCTTGGATTCTCGAGCACGGGGTAAGCGTTCTTAGCAGTCACATTACCGGTTGGGACCCACCGTCAGACCAGATGGGCGACCTTTTTTTGTCTTGTTCTTCACATCAAAGTCCGCGTCGATTATCACGTGCTGCTCTATGCAACAGTGGGCCTACGTTGTGGTATTTATAACCGATGTTCATACACGTCTGTCGAATGGCATATCGCAAGAGCGCATGTTTTGTTGTTTAGAGGATACTGCAATTTGAAACGTTACATGGAAATGTAACGTCCTACTTGCTGGTCTCGTGGGTTCGGGCATAAAAGGTAAGACTCGTAACTGTCTTCTCAGTGACGATCCACTGGCACCGATAAACCGCCGATAAAACATTTTGATCTGCGGCTGTACCATTCCTATCTGAAGAGGAAGTGCCGACGACCAGAAGAGTCCATCCACAAAAACGGAGAAAACCTCCCGCCCGTCCGCCGCGGCAGTTTCTCTGCTTTTTTCCGCGAAGAAAGTCCCCAGTCATCGCCCACCGCTCGTCTCCTTAGTCGCGATTCCAGCGGTGGCGACAAAAATCACAGTCGAGCGACTCTCCGACACGCGCTTCATTCATCCCAACCAAATCACAACCTCGCCAAATCTGCGTCCAGAGAGCTAGACACCTCGCCCACGTCGAGGACTCCGGGCGAGGGACGGGAACCAACTACGTCCGCGCGTAGCATCCAGATACGGATTTTCAATCTAGACCAGTGGTTCCCAATCAGATCAACCTCGCGCACCCTTCACAGCAGGAAATATTCATGAGTAAATTCATTCACCCCACTCGAGTGCTTCACAGAACCACAGCAATATAATTCACACGCAGTTTCTCTTAAAAAATATTCTGGTGACAGTAATGTTTATGTAATTGTCTTGGGGGCAAGAGATTACCCCGCGTACCCAATCTCACTGGGGGTACGCGTGCCACTATGCTCTAGAGCAGTGTTTCTCAAAGTGCGGTACGAGAACCCCAGGGGTTCGCCAGTTGACCGTAGGGGGTTCACGACAAGATTTCCGTAATCGCGGACTGGCTGTCTCATGCGTATAACGCGCGCAATGGTGAATCAGGCTCACTGTCGCTAGTAGTGGAGCGGGGAAATTTTATAGAGGTACGTGCACTAGGCGAATGCTGGGATGGTTCCTTTAAGACTCCATGGCAAAATTCCTTCCCGATCGTTGCCCCCTCTGTCCTTTCCCGCCTCGAAGAATTACGCCCTGGCTTTCGAAGTCAACCATGTGAAACCGAAGTCTGGATGGGGAGTGGGTCCTTCCGGATGCGATGCCAGCACGGCGCTGCAGCTGAAGGCGAGAGGCGCTGTGGTATTTACAGCGCAGCCGTGACCCCGCTATCTGCGTGACCCTCTCGGCACGACGGAGCTAACGGCGAACCTCCAGCTCTTCAAACTCTCAACACCAAATGTGAGTCAAAAAGCGACAAAACATCCGCCGCTTCAATAGGCGCGTCACCAGCACCCTCTACCAATGCTAATAAAACGCGAGCTTCGTCATCGTGCGTCATACTGTGACGTCACGCGCTACCTGCACATACGTACAGCTGTTGTGCCAACCAGACAACTTGGGTTTGATACTCGTTTCTTAGATAATTCAATACTTTTACAGTGTAATGCAATCTTAAGGAAAGACATGTATTTCGTTTAAATATAGATGTTAGTTATGAATAAAACTGTATAATGGAACGAGATGGACCCAAAATACTCTGAACTGACAGAATGAGATACCTGCTAAGGGGGCGTCCGTTAATTACGTGAGGTGTTTTTCGGGAATTCCGGACCCTCCCCTCCCCTCCTGCTACTCTACCTCCTCATCTTTTTTTTAAAAAGCTTTCATTCACGCTTCCAAGGGTGGTTATCCCCCCCCCCCCCGTAAGGTCGCTTTTTGGACCATATACTCTAAAAAAAATTCCGAAACCTCACGTGAAATTGCCGTTGACCCCCCCCCCCTATTTCACCTCACGTCATTAGTGGGCGTCCCCTAATGTCGTGTGGAACTCCCTTTCATCCCACCAGACACTGACTCAAATAGTCGTCGGAAGACCTGAAGAAACGTGCAGCCATACTTCATCTCTGCAGCCGCAAAGACGGACCTCTCGATCAAGACGCAGATAACTTCCATTGGATTCACTTTTTTTTTTTACTTGTGTCTTTGCGCTTCGTCGATGTCGATGTCATTAGAAGGGGGATGGGACTAGGCGTAAGGAACGGGGAGGAATTCGGCCATGGCCTTTTGAATGAAGCATCCCGGCATTCGCCTGTAGTGATCTGGGGAAACCATGGAAAACCCAAATCTGGATGCCCGGACGGCGATACGAACCGGCGTCCTCTCGATACGAGGCCAGAGTGTTAACCACTCACCCACCACGCTCGGTCCATTGCATTCACGTTTGGCGATCTAGGCGGCGAAATGATTCGCTGCAATGTTCCTCACACCAATCGTGAACGATGACTTGGCGCACCGTCGTCCCGGGAAAGACCATCGTTGCTTGGGAAAATGAAGACCACGAATGGCTGCACATCATGGGGAAGTGAGGTGCTCCGACGATTGCGTAGAAATTCAGAGCGATCTGGATGTTATTTCGGAATAATGCCGTGAATGGCAGCTTACACTTAACTGTAAAAAGTGCAAGACAATGCACATAAGTAATAAAAAGACCCCTCTTGCTCAGGGGTACAAAGTTAACAATTCAGGTGTTCACACTGTGGATTCCCTGAAGTATCTAGGCGTAACAGTACAAAGCAATATGAAATGGGACTTGCACATAACTTCCGTTGTAGGAAAAGCAAATTCCAAACTACGATTCATAGGACGTGTTTTGAGAAGTTGTAATGCTCATACAAAGGAAATAGCGTACAAAACACTAGTGCGTCCGCATTTGGAATACTGTTGTGGAATTTGGGATCCGTATCGCAAGGGATTGATTGACACATTAGAGAAAGTACAGAGAAGAGCCGCTCGATTCGTGACTGCTAGTTACAGTCCTTACGTAAGTGTCACAGAGCTAATTCGTGGGTTGGGCTGGGATTGTTTGGCGGACAGACGACGTCGTTTTCGTTTGAATTTGTTGGAGAATATGCGAAAATCTTTAAGTTACGAGTGCAACGAAATTCTTCTTCCGCCAACCTATTTAGGTCGCAATGACAGGAGGGATAAGATTAGAGAAATAAGATGCCGTACTGATTCATTTATGTATTCCTTCTTTCCTCGATCTGTTCGGGATTGGAATGCGCAGAATTAGGATTGGTGCTTAGCACCCTCTGCCACCCACAGTATTTGTGATTTGCAGAGTATAGATGTAGATGTAGGACGGAGCGGTATCATCAGCGCTTACCAACTATAATCGTCACTCAGCTGACCACGACATGTGGGCTCCAACCCACATGCTCACGAGCCTAGTAGAGGCGCTGCATTTCATGTGACAAAGAACGTATATAACAAAAAATCTTTATCCTGGAATACAAAACTATCAAGTAGGATTAGACCAGAAACATTGTATTCGGCAGAAACGCTTAAACTAACGAGATATTGGCATCTCGAAAAACTGGAAAAAGTAGAAAGAAGCATCTTGAGAATGATATTGGGTCCTAAACGTAATAGTAATGCTGAATACAAATTAAGACCAAACCAAGAACTATATTTGAAAATATGAAAATAGAAAAAATTAACAGCTTTAACGAGGAAAACAAGACTGCAATTTTATGGGAACATATACAGAATGGATAGTAAGGACTAACGATACACATCTTCACCTTACTAAACAAATACAAATACAAACCCACATGGTTCACTAAATCTGAAAAGGACATAAAAAACGCTGGAGTGAAAACAGATATAATAGACAGCAGAACACTCTTTAGAGAAGTAATTCAAAAGGCAGGTTTTCAGGAGAGATAGAAATACATAAAGGGAAGGAAACGGACCCAGGAACAAAGGGAACAACACTCTCAAAGGATGAAGGAAGTTTGGAAGCAAAGAAAATTTAATACAATGAAACGCAGCCAAAGTTGATTTGCCGTACCCTCCAAATGGGTTATTCGGAGGAAGAAGAAGAGGCGGTGCTGTACAGTGAATGTCGCCCGCATGTCGCGGCTGGAGGTAGTGGCGCAAGTCACACGCTCTCTACACTGTGCATCCATCAATATTGAATTCACGAACAACTTCACAACTCTAACCTCTGTCGCCCGCCAACTACTTATTCCTCCTTCGAAATCTGTTATATCGCGTCGTGTCGCCATAACCACACGAGAAAACCTTTCAACGACTCGCGGGAGTACAAACGAAAGCACCGGTACCATGATACCGCCATCTGGATATTCTCTCCCGTGACTTTATAGAGTATGTAGGTTATGAGTGCTATTCTATAACGATAGTATTTAGCTGAGAAATGAATTGCAGGAACACGGCGTTCAACGTGTCATTCTTGACGGGCTAAGAAGTTAGTTTAAAGATGACGAGTAGGGACGGCTGCTACCTAACCAACGACGGTAGCAAGCCGGGAGAAACGTTGACTGGCGACTGACCCAGATGATGTCTGCCCCGTTCCCACGTCACATTCAGACTCCCACGTTCACAAGGCCACACTCCATATTCCAAGGGAATTCAAATGACTGCTGGCATCCTCCCTGCTGCACTAAGCAAGCTACAATCTAAAACAAGTCTATACATTTACGATAGTTGAGAAATCAGTTTGTTACGCTGACAATAACTGGAGGAACAAACTGTTTTGAAAAATTTTGTCCATCTGTATGTTTGGATCAATAGGATTCACGTTTATCTTTCGTTAAGCTTATTGGAACGTTAATCCTCGATGTGGTGGTTTAATTTACGTTTTCCTGTACTCTAACAAGCTATATTTCAGAGAACTGAAGAAATAAATAACCAAAGTAGTATAGTAAAAACAATAACAGAATCCAAAGGATGGTGTGTTTGTTTGTGTTGTAGCGTGATGTTTGGTGCTCATCTGAGATGCTGTACGATCTGTTGCGATTTCGCCCCTCCGCGGTGACGTAGAGTTACGAGGTTTTAAGCTTTGGAACTGTGTGAAGCCCGCGGTGTGGCAGCTGATGTGTGAAGGAGGACAGCAGTGGTTAGCGGAGTGACAGCCCGCGCAGAGTCGCCAACACTAAAGGCAAACACCCCGCGGTGATAACAGCCACCGCGTGCGGCAGCGCTCTGCCGAGGTTCATCCACTCACCGCAGTGATCCTAACGCCCAAGTCACCCCGTGAACTTTGTCCACTGTCCATCGACCGAGGCTCTCAGAATAGACGCCGCGTGTCCCCGATACAGACTACAGACGGCAAATACCAAGCACCTCTCTCTATCTCGCACAAACTCACCACATGTATCGAAACTTGTCTGAGGCCTTCATTGACTTGTATGAGTGTGAACACAAGTACCAAAACCTGCTTCATACTTGTGTTCAGCGAGGAAACTTTTTCTAAAGTGTCTGTGCTAACATAATACTGAAATAGCAAAGAAAACGTAGATGATGACAGAAAGTAATAAATAAACAAAATAAATTAAACACATCCTATCTAGACGTGAAATACAAGGTACTTATGCGATGTTATTGAAAGAACTAATGATATAAACAGAGCGGACACCATGGAAACCACCTTACGGCATATATCACTAATATCTGCGTTTGAGTTCTTGGGTATGTTAAATTTGGTTAATGCGCAAGCGCGTGAACGAGATGCAAGTCAGTCCAACGTGAAATGAGCATATACAACATGTATGAGCGACCTGTATGAGATACTCCGATATGTATTAGCTGTGGGGCCATCCACAAATTACGTCACACGAATTTCATGATTTTTGGAACCCTCCCTCCCCCCCCCCCCGTCACAGATTGTCACATTTGTGGGACCCCCCTCCCCTGGTGTGAAGTCACGTATTTGCAATTTTAAATTTATAAATTAAAACAGCACTTCCAAAATAATTTATGTATTTCTAATTAAAAAAATCATATCAACAATAAATAAAACATTTAAGAAAATATAAAAAAAAACATAAAAATCGAATTAATGATACAAAATTGAGTCATGTGTCCATGGATTTTGTACCCATTCCTTGATACTGTTTATTATTGGCATAATATTAACTTTCTTGATTTCGATAGTGTTGCGAGCATTCGATGTGTCATCCTCATCTTCTGCCACGAGCCAAAAAGTGATTATGCATGTGATGTCACAAAGTTTATGACACGCCCCCCCCCCCATGTCACACTTTGTTGACCCCCCCCCCTTTTTTTCAAGGTATGACGTAATTTATGGATGGCCCCTGTTTGCATGAGGTAAATTGCCGCGACTTGTCAAATATACAGCTCCCAATACAAGATCAGGCACAAGTAGCCACTGAAAGTCCTTAATAAACACATCTTTCCGCGACAGAACACTAAATTTCGTAGTACACAGTTCCCTTCTTTCTGCTGCTAATGGACTTAATTCCGGTTAAACAAGGGTCTTAAAAATAACGTTGCTAACCATACTTTATAACATAGTATCATACTTTAACGTAACCATAAAGTGTGCCGAAATACTTTATTTCTGGTAAAATATACAATTCATCGAATGGAATCCTCTTGTACATAAACTGTTTCCAGACCACTTATTGTGCTGAAAAAACTGAACGTATCCGCACGCACATTCTGCAATCGATTATTTGCGGAAGAAATCGCTGATCTATAACTCAACTTGAGTTCATTCGCTTTACCGTAGGGAGCGTCCATTAATGACGTGAGGTGTTTCTCCGGAATTCCGGACCCCCCCCCCCCCACCTTTCTGGAGAGACTTTGAGAGATTCGGTCGGAGCCCCCTCCCCCACTCCTCTAAAATGACGTGAGATTTTGAGGCAGACATCCCCCCCTTTTACCAATCGATCTCACAACTTTTTGAGACCTATTTTTTTAGGTGTCATGCCCCAAAGGGCGGTTATACACCCCCCCAGGTCTCTTTTTTGGCCATTTTTTTTTAAAGAATTCCAAAACCTCCGGCGCCCCCCCCTCCCCATATTTCACATCACGTCATCCGACCTCCATAACGGTGGTGATATAACCAACCGAGCCGTGAAATCAAGACCTGTCATTAAGTACAATCAACAGACGACACTGCTAATGGCTCTTAAAATGCGATTATGCATACACTTTCTTGCATTCGTCAGATTTTCTTTGCCTGCCAAACAAAAATTCTAGTAGACAACTGGTGAAGATTAGTAATGGGCAAGAGCGACGAAAGCATGTTGTTCATATCAAGTGTAACTGGAAATGATATCACTAAAAACTTTGATATTTAAAGGAGAGGTGGATAATGTGATATGATCCTTGGTCCAACACAGTGGATTAGAAGTGCAGTATCAGTCTTTGCGTGACTGTGACGTCATTACTAAAGGAGTCCAGACTGTATCGTAAACTCAGATATCACAGGAAGTCTCCTCAACTCATTACTGGCTCGCAAACTGATAAAAACTTGTGGAGCTTCCAGCAAAATGTCGCTATGTTGGAAATTCTGGTTGAACACTAGTTACCCACATCTTCTTCAGCTTAGAGGAGTGTTACAGTATAAGGTTTTTCTACAATAATAATAATAATAATAATAATAACAGTAATAAATAAACACAATATATAAATAAAATTTTATTTACATTCCACAGTCAAAACACATTACAATAATATTTAACTTCGAAAATAATAAAATTATTTGCTCTTTGATATTGGTTTTGTTTTGTGACAGTACCGCTATTCGATCCATTAATTCCTATTTGAAACAGAAATTTACATGCTGAAGCATGAATTGATTCTTTATTATGATCTTTGATAATATACTTTATAAGTTATTTCTAATTTCCTCACACACTGTCAAAAGAATTGAATGCCTGTGAGCCTATTACTATGCTTGGTTAGATTCGGTTTGATTTACAAAAAACAATTTTTGGCCACCCAATTAGTTTGGTCAAAACCACAAATGTTGATTAACACCCACCCTACCCACAAGATGGTACATCACGGTTGATTTATGTCTACAGTACTTTCAGTCCCCTAATAAGAAACACTAGACGACCTGTGCGAAAATTTCGCAAATAAAATACGATGAATAGTGAGATTGAATGCTTGTAATACGTAAAAAGTAGAACCACACTTTTGTAGCAAATATTTATTTGTTTAATGTAATAGGTAGGCATCGAAATACTTACAAAATACTACGAAGCAGTTAGGAAAATTTAAAACACACTGTATGTACAGCGAACTGTTAATGACCTAAACAGAATACAACCAACCTGAACAAAATGCACACAGTATATCAACATCTCTGTGATATGTGTTGCTGTGCGAATAAAATGTTTACATTGGAATTGAATGGAAAAACAAAAATGTTTCCATAGCAGAAAAACATATCCTAAAAGCTACCTATCGTATAAAAAAACAGTTCTGTTGCTGCAATCCAGGGACTTGGCTCTGAACTGTATGACGCACGACCACTTTCAGAATCAAATTCCAAAAAATTCTTTCTTAATTTATGATTTTACCTAATTTGAGACTTTAATCTTTAAAACGATATGTCATTTATCGATATCAGTTAGGTATCACAGGAGATAAATGCCTAGTAATTTAAAAAATAAAAAATAATTCATTGTATAAATAATATTGATACTTTTGCCCTTTAAGTGTCAAATTCCATTTAGGGGACATCCATAAATTACGCGAGGTGTTTTCCGGATTTCCGAACCCCTCCCCCCCCCCCCCCCCCCCCAGTAATCGTCCTCGAAACTTTTGGAGACCTCTTTTTTTCTTTTTAGCTCTACAGTACAAACAATTTTTCGCAAAACCTCACATGAGATTTCACAGGACCCCCCCCCCTTATTTCACCTCACGTAATTTTGTGGATGCCCCCTTATAAAATACGGCGTGACCAAAGCGGACATCTTTGTCTTTAAATGATAACTTATTTATTGGTTTCGGTAATGCGTCAAGCGAGGTAAAAAAAGTTCAAAAGTTTTAGAAATGATATTTTTGTCCCTTAAGGGTTGAATTTGGAGAAAGTTATTTCTCAAAATATGATGTGACCAAAGCGGATACTTTAATATTTAAAATGATACCTCATTTATCGATTTCGGTTAGGTATCACAAAAAACGCATTTTAGAAATACTGATATTTTTGCCCTTTAAGGGTTAAATTCACAAAAAATATATTCTTAAAAGATGATGTGATATTAATGGAGATAAATGGCTCGTGACACAAAAATGCGTTGAAGAACCATTGGTACTTTTTCTCTTTAAGAAATGAATTAAAAAAATAAATAATCTTTCTTAATATATGATGTCACCAAAGTTGAGACATTGCTATTCCTAATCCTACTTCGTTTATCGATTTTGTTTAGGTGTCCAAGGAGATAAATGGCTCGAGACACAAAAGACGCATTTTAGAAATATTGACATTTTTTCCCTTTAAGGGTTGAATGACGAAAAATTCCTTTCTTAAAATATAATGTTACCACGGCGGAGACCTTAGTCTTTAATATGATACCTCATTTACCCATATAGGTTAGATATGAAGGGAGATAATGGCTTGTGACACAAAAATGCATTGCAAAAATATTGATACTTTTGCCCTTTAAGGGTCGAATTCCAAAAAATTCATGTCCTAATACAGGGGTGGCCAACCCAAATGATCTAGCGGGCCACTTTGGAAGTGCATCATAACTCCACAGGCCGCATATAAAATTATATGTCCCCACTAGAGACATTTTTTTGGAGTGAAAAATTGAAACACGAGTTATTATTGTGTTTACTAATATTCTTACATGTAAACACAGATAATATAGTAATAATGATACTAAACGCACATTGTAAAGAAATATATAACACTAAAAATGATGCAACTAAGGAAAATGGAAGCGGCTTCTAGGCGATATAAATAAGAAAATAAAGGGAAATAACGTTCGTTGTGTACACACGTTCCGAGCCTAATGGCCCATTTTTTTACTTGTGAACAAGGCAGATGACGAAATATTGTGTAGTTGTTTGTCAGCATAAATGTTCCCCTCTCATCGCATCCGTCCACTTTGGTATGTGGTGGGTTAATTTCCCTTTCTTTTCTTATTTATAACACCAAAAATGAAATATAAAAAAATATTTTGTAAAAATGTTCAATGCGGATCGGGGGTTGGCAACCCCTGTCCTAATATATGATGTGACCTAAGTGGAGATTTGAATCTTTAAAATGATGACTCATTAATTGAGGTATCAAGGGGATAAATGGCGCATGACAAAAAGACACCTTATAGAAATAATATATATTTTTTGTAAAAAAATTCATCAGTCACTCCAGCATTTGAAGAAAAATGAGTTTCTGTATAGTTTTGTAAAAACAAATTCCAAGCTTTGATATCTCATAAATTATATCTCATATACCATGAACGGAAATGCAGCAAGATACCGAGGTAAGTAAATACAACGTTAAAAAACAAAATCACCCAGCCTGAGAACGAAATAAAAAAAAAAACACACACACACAGAAAAAAAAAAAAAAAAAAAAAAAAAAATAATCACACCGAGCTTCGAAGTTTGCAGTGCCGGCAATACGTGAATTGATAATTACAATTCTTAAAGTAACTACTCATTTTTGCAGGATGGAAAGAGCAACTAACCTTATGAAATGCAGGGTGAAGTGATTAGTGAATCTGGTAGCAAAAACAATTTCATGCCATATACCAGGCAGCTTTAAAGGCTTATTGTAGGAACATGGCATCATTGGGAAATTACTGTAGACCTCTGCAACTGGCTTTTGGTTAACAGCCATCTGCATTCGCAGCAACTGCTGTAGTATCTGACGGTTCACAACTGTGACCCTTGTTTTTTTCCCTTTCTATAAATGATGAATTTAGTGCTATCTACGTTCTCTTTGCAAATGACTTGAGATATTTAAAGAAAACAAGTCTCGTGGCAGTTGCTTGGAACTCCAGAATTGACTACGAGCTACTGACAATTGCTGCCAGCAAAATAGTACAAAAATTAACGTTAATAAAATGTTCCTGGATCACTTTCTACCGCACAAAGGCCCTACTGTATTTTGGATACGAGACAGAAAATCTGATATTAAGTCATTGCACAACTGCGACAAAATTTGGAGACCTTCTGACATACAATCTCAGTCCAGAAGAACATGTTGATAACATGTGTGCCAAGGCCTCCAAGTGCCTGGGCTTACTGGCACGCACTTCAAGATTTATCAACAACACTCAGGCACTCGGGCTTTTGTACTGTGCCCTCGTCCGACTTTTATTTGAGAAGTGCGAACAGAATATCCACAGTGTCCTTTTCCTGCATGAAGTCATCTCTGGCACTAGAATCCTGTGATCTTATTACAGGAGTATTTTCTTGCCCTTCTGGCATGAGGTAGAAGAAACTACTTGGAAGATGACATCTGCATACAAATTATGAGGCTACCAGTGCAAACGCATACACAGCTTAGGTACTAAAGTCTCCCTCCTCTTGATTTATTTTGCTGACAGCGTTGCTATTTTCAAGTGAGAACTCATGCATGCATGGAGTCAGCAACAAGGTTCTCAGTTTACTTCATTGGTTTCTCCCATATTATTTGATTTGTGTGTGTGTTCAGTCTTATCCTAAATAGTGATCAATATGTTCATAGTTATCATACAGCAGTGGCAGCCAAAATGATTAGCTCAAGTAGTGACAAATCTGAAATTTTTCGAGGGTTCACTGTTCTTCGTTGTTGAAGTGAAAGGTGCTTGGAAAAACAGCTCACAGAAAAATTTTCAGCATATGAAAGTCTCATTACCTATGTGTACTGCCACATTAAAGAAATTATTTTGAAATTAATCAATTATAACTGCAATATAATCCTCTCGGGTGTCCAGCGGTGACGGCCAGCTTACGACAGCGTGAAGAGACCCGACACCCGATGAAGACGTCGTGTTTATACACCACCGTCCAGCTCGACACTCGAGAGGATCGTATTGCATCAGTACGCCGGGAAAGTCTCCACTCGCACATCAATGATAAATGCTTTAAAATTGACGAAAAGGTAAACAATGACTGATAGCCAAAACCAATGACCTGATCTACAGGCATTGCTGGAATACCCACTAGGGATGACTAGGCAGTAGCATGGACCCCCGATTTTTGAAAACCCCTAAGAGTTAACCTGTTTTTAATTAAATAAAACTAATAAAAACTAACTAAAATCATCCAAAATAAAACAAAGTAACAAGAAAAGTATGAAAATTAAATATTTTGGTATCATTGTAATGTACGATAAATAAAAGTAATTTTCAAAATATCATAAATTGCAAAAAAAATTTTAATCGAATAAAAAATACGATATTCATGTACAAAACCTTTTCTTTGTACTTATAAAATACAGACAGTTTATTTAAAAATCAGAGGAATCCAAATATCACGAGTGCCTGCAGCCTCGTACTTTTTTAATCCGGCACAGCTTTCGATGATCGCAATGGCAGTGGAACACATTTCGCTTGCGAGTCATTTTCTGCTATGTTTATTCATAAACTTGTGTAATTCTCCAAGAAAGAAACTAACAAATAGAAACAATATTGCCTCCTCACATTCAAAAAGCTTCTAGGATAGCGCCTTTCAACCTTTTTCAACCGGAGGGCCAGTAATAATGCTGCAGACCACTAGCTTACATGGGCCTAATTTTTTATCTATGTGTTTGTTATCAACATCTGGGACATATTTTATAGTACCATTATCTTATATCTTTAAAAGAGCAATTCTTGTGTATATATATAATATATATTCACCAGTCGGCCGTCTATGCGTACACATGTGACGCACGTTTAAGGCTGCTGTAGGCCGAAATATTGCGCTTTTCTTGTGTTTGTTTTTTTGTTCGTCGTCCCAGCTGCCTTCATCTGTGGTAAGTGTTGGGTCATATTTCCCTATCCTTCCTTAGTTTTATATATATATATATATATATATATATATTTGAATCTCAGAAATGGTTCTAGCGTTTTGGATGAAATTTTATATTTAGATAACGTTTTGTTTTTTAAGATTATCTAAATAGTGTTCTTCCCTGCAAAAACCCAATTTTACAAAATACGAACATTTTGTGCTCTTGGTATCTCGAGAATGGCTGTAACGCCATCTCATAGACGCTTCAGGTACCAGGACGACTACTAATATTTTCTCTTTGGTTTCAAGGAACTCATATATTTAAACGAACAATTCATGTATACTAGCTGACCCATGCGAATATTTCGCACAATATCACGATCAATCACCGAATGGTAATATAATAATGAGGAAATTAGTAAATTACAAGTATTTATTAATTAAAGGTATTTTATTTTGTAGAGTAGTAATAAATATCAATTTCACTGTAAAAGGTTGTTAACATTAAATTAAATACTACATAACTCTAAAATGCTGTTACCATTAAATACTACATATTTAATTGTTAAACATTTCAAAAGTATATATTTAAAAAATACTGGCTCTGTCAGAAGTAATTTTTTCTATCTTCTTTGCTCTAAGTAACTTCTCTGAAAACAATATTAGCAGTTGTAATGTGATCATCGTTGATTTTATGATATTATGTATATCGAACACAAAAATAAAATTTTGATGAATCTACAAACTCGTAAAAAAGCCACATACGTGTATCTATACGAAAAAAACGATTCTGATAAATATAATCCTGCACTTTGAAGTGCAGCTCGAACCTCATCTCATAGGATTCAGGTACTAAGATGCCTACTGATGTCAGTTAAATTTCTCTTTGCGGGGAATTGTGCACTTAAAAATGCCTCGAAGTCTTAAAAAAAAAAAAAAAAATTTAACCTTAATCAAACTTTATTCAAAATCTTGCATATTGAACAGAAATCGAAAGATGCCAAGTGAAGGTCGGTCACCCAGGTACTAACATAATAAATCTAAAACCATGTTTTCAATTCGTATGGAAATATAGTGTTACAAAACTGGAAGTGAACTATTGAAAGTCAGTGTTACTATAGGCTGGAAGCTACACCATATCACCGGCCTACATGTACAGAATTAAATTAATGCACTAGATCATAAACCTTTTATTTTTGTTTACTTTGCCACTCTTATATTACCAACCCTACCACGTACCACAGTCCCTCACACCTATTTAAGACCAACCAACCTTTGCAGATTGTGGACTAAGTAAGTTTTATAGGTAAAATATGATAATCATGTGCATATGAACAAAGCAAAATATAGAATTTTAAAATTGCACCAATATCATAAACGAATCACTGAACATCAACTGATCAGACGGAAGAGTAAAGCAACTGCCCCACATTTGAAGTATAAGAAGTTTATTCTTTCACATCAGACAAATTTAAAAAAAAGAACTGAAAGTATGTTATTGTTACGTGTATCTTTCTTTTGAATTTATCTTCAATAAATAGAAATTACTTGCATAGTACAATAAACATTAAATCAAATTCTCCAAACACCACAAATCTTCACATTACGAACTCACTTTCGGTACAAAAGATTCTACATAAGACCAAACATCATACACGAGATATATATAATTATATAAAACCATATGATTTAAGGGTCATTTTTCATTGTGATATATAGCAGAACATACATTGAACCAACACTTACAGCTTTATTCTACCACCAAAATGTGCGTCCAAGACAAACACATCTGTAAAGCAGAAAAGTTTACACATAAATTTAATAATAAGGCTCTCATCAAAGCCAAACTGCCAATTTAATTTGATGTTGATTTTTCATTTCCTGATTCTACATAGCCTACTATCTTAACACCTAAAGTAGGTACTTAGCTTCTACAATTTTTTTAAAAATTACTTTCCATTTTTGATAGTTAATACATTTGGATAATTATTTTAAAGGATTTAATGGCCATATTACTGCTGACCAAAATCACTTTTGAATTGAGTCATCCAGATTTTCTCTCTCACAGTCATTCTAGGTAAATGTTAATGGTTCACACATGCAGACCAAAGCTGATTTCCTTTCCACTTCATACCCCCAATCATATATATTATTTCTATAAGTTTTTTTTTAACAAGCCATTATACTTAACCAAAATCAATGAATGAGGTGTCATATTAAAGCTTATGGTCTCCACTTTGGTCACATCATATTTTAAGAAAGGACGTTTTCTGAATTTGACCCTTAAAGGGCAAAAATGTCAATATTTCCAAAATGCTGTTTTTTTGTATTAAGAGTCATATATCTCCATGGAGACCTATCTGAATTCGTTTAATGAAGTATCATTTTAAAGATTAAGATCTACGCTTTGGTGGCATCATATATTAAGAAAGGAATTTTTCGGAATTCGACCCTTAAAGGGCAAAAGTATTAATATTTCTGCAACGAGTTTTTGTGTCACGAGCCATTTACCTCCCTGGATACGTATCTGAAATCATTTAATGAAGTGTTATTAAAGGGCGAAAATATCAATATTTCTAAAATGCTTTTATCGTGTCTCCAGTCATTTATCTCCGTTTATAATTAAACAAAATTCATGAATGAGGTATCATTTAAATGTCTGACGCCTTCGTAAGGTTTCAGTTCCGTTACACCATATTTTATAGAAGGAATTTTTGAATTCAACATTTAAAGGGCAAAAGTATTAATATTATTCCTACAACGTGCTTTTTTTTTTTTTTTTTAAATTACGAGTCATTTATCTCCTTTGATACTTAACCAAAATCGATAAATGACATATCATTTTAAAGATTAAGGTCTCCAATTAGGTAAAACCATAAATTAATAAAGAATTTTTCGAAATTTGACGCTTAAACTGGTTGCTCATATGAGACAGTTCAGAGCCAAGTCCCTAGATTGAAGCAGCAGATTTCACAGAGATGTCAATAAACTGTTTTTTTTAAAAAAAAATATATATATATATAAAATAAGTAGCTTCTCGCTGATTTTTTTCTGTTACGGAAACATTTTTGTTTGCTATCCAATTCCAATGTACACATTTTATTCACACAGCAACACATATCACAGAGATGTTGCTTTGCTGTGTACATTTTGTTCAGGTTTGTTGTATTCTGTTTAGGTCAGTGACAGTATGTCGTACATACACTGTGTTTTAAATTTTTCTGTTTCGTAATACATTGTAATATAATTGTAAGGACAGGGAAAATGACTCATCGCTCACCAAAGTTGAAGGCAGCGACGAGAGAAGAACATATATAAACACACAAATAAACTCAATATTTCGGTTATTAAATCTTAATCATGATGGAGAAAATGAGTCATGACGCTCGGGAGGTGTGCACACGCCGAGGGTTGTTACATGACTAGCCATGTAGCAACCCTCGGCGTGTGCACACCTCCCGAGCGTCATGACTCATTTTCTCCATCATGAATAAGGTTTAATAACCGAAATATTGAGTTTATTTGTGTGTTTATATATGTTCTTCTCTCGTCGCTGCCTTCAACTTTGGTGAGCGATGAGTCATTTTCCCTGTCCTTACAATTATATTGCCTAAAGTAGTTTCCTTTTTCCTTAGTTTAAGTAATACGTTATAAGTATTTTACACCTATTACACTAAACAAAATAAATATTTGCTACAAACTGCGGTTCTACTTTTCATTATATTACAAGTATTCAACCTCACTATTCATCGTGTTTTATTCACGAAATTACCGCTTGGGTTGCCTAGTCCACTGAAATCCCTGCAACTGACACTGTTCTATTATACATCTGAAGATGGCAATTTAATGAGCAAGAATAACAAATAAAAACTAACGTACTGGTAGGTACACTTCTGCAATACAGCAGTACCAATCACTGGGAGAGACCAACAACGTACTTCTCAAATGCTGGAGAACGGTCGCAAACCAGTTTACGAATGCCAGACTGCAAATACGATTTATCGGAACTTGCACTGGAGGCCCGGTGACTAGAGAAATCTTGTAAATTTGTTGACGTGCTATGACGGTAGAGTGGGAGACCATCTGCTAATGTGCAAGTGAGGGAAATGTTACAGCAAATATGAGGGGTAAGCGGCTGGAATAATGCCAGTGATGCAAAAAAAATCTCTCGCACCTAATAATGATGCAAGATAATTTTCCAGGGTGCAACAATTTGTCAGACTACTGCCATGACAGGGCTGGAGGCGAACCGAGGTTCCTTCAGAAGAGAGCTCCACGAGAGTGCTACTTTACACTTGAGACTTGATACTTAACCCCTGGCACCTGATTACAACACTCGGTGCATGCGACTTGCTTCCAAAGCCCACTGTAGAAGTCTATTGCTCTAAAGTGCCACACAATGCTATCATCAGTGCACAGTAATCAACAAAATTTCTGACATAATTCATCAGAAACTGGTAAAGCTCCATAATGACTAAATGTAATTCACCAAAAACATTGAGAAACTCCATGCCCTCATCTAAGCCCAAACATTTTGAGGTGCTAATATCTTTGTTTTAATTATTAACTTTGATTACAATTTTTCTATGTTCTCCCCCCCCCCCCTTAACAGTCTATTGACTGGTTTGATGCAATCTTCCATTCCTTCCTATCTTGCGCTAACCTGTTCATCTCAACATACACCCTACGTCCTCAATTATCTGCTTCACATATTCTAATCTTTGTCTTCGTCTGCAGTTCTTCCCTTCACTAACAAATTAACCAATTCGTATGTTTCAAAAAATGACCCATCATCCTGTCTCTTCCTTTTAGACTCTTCCACAAATTTCTTTCCTCGCCCGTCATTTCCAAAACACGCTCATTTCGTACTTTTTTATCTGTCCACCTAATTTTCAGCGTCCTTCTTTATGCCACATTTCAAATGCTTCAATTTTTCTTTTTTTTTCTGGTTTTGCAAAAGTCCATACCCTTCTACCATGAAGTGCTGTGCTCCACATCTAGATCAATATTTGAAACTAAAAGATTTCTCTTTTTCAGGAATGTTCTTTTTGCTAGTGCTATTCTGCTTTTAACATCATTCTTGATTCAGCAAGCAATTGTCATTTTACTTCCTAAGTAACAGAATTCACTTGCTCTTCTATCACATTTGATCTTATTTTTATGTCTAATCTACTTTCTATCATTTCTGCTACATGTAATCACTTTTGTCTTTCTTTGGTTTATATTTAGTCCATAATATTACTTCAGTATTTTGTTTGTGCTATTCAGTAGTTTCTTAAAATCTTCAGTCTGTTCTGCCAACAGGACAAAATCAACAGAAAATTGTAGAATTCTGATTTTTTGACACATTCAAATTTCTCTTTTACTTTCTTTGTTAGTTCCTCTACAAACAAGTTGTATATTAAAGGGGATAGACTACAAGCTCGTCTCATGCTTCTTTTAACGGAAGTGCCTCATGCTTCTCTGCTTTTATTATAGCAACTTGGTTCTTGTTTGATATCAATTTGAATAATCTTTGGATTCCTTCTTCTTCTAGAGGTTTCAGAAGTTCTGTAGGAATCTCATCTGTTTCAGCCACGCTATTTAAATCAAACCTTTCAAAGCTCTATCAAATTTTGTCTTTAAAACTGGGTTTCCTAAGTTACATATGTCCACTTTGTCTTATTTTTCCATTAAACTGTTGTTCAAATCAACCCCATCCTGATACATATTTTAATTTTCATTGATTAGTTAACCTGTACAGCAATAAACATGTTCATCTCTCTTCATAAATTTGTGAGTTTTAATCATCCCTCAGCTACTCCTTATAAAAGATATTACCATGAATTAAATATTGTATCTCACAAATATAAATCAATGTTCACACAATGAAGTAACACAATTGATGAGCAGAACGTGGAGCTATCATAAAATATTATTTTCATAAATCATTTCTCAAATATAAAATAACCTTTAAACGGATTAAACTATACAACATGTCTTAAAGTCCTAGCAAAATAATAAAACTGAATAAGTGAGGGTTGAGTCTGGCGTCATTAGGGTTCTGTAATGACCTAACTATATCGCTCACATGATGTAGGTCAGAAAGCAGTTACTTCATAGGAAAATCAATGGCAGACATTTTCGGTTGCAATGTGCTCCACGTTTCAACAATTCACAACACACTGTCAATAACACTGCTCCTTCTACTGTCGGATAATTTATGATGTATATGCTATGTACTGACTTAAGAGCACTTTCAATAAAGTATAATGTTAATATATGCAAAATAATCTCACAATAACACCTGTTTTCTTTGCTCACAATTTAAAAAGTATATTAGCTATAAGTGATTTCAGCATTTGTTACTTAAATATAGAATATGGTCAATATTGGGGATCAATTTAACGAATACACCTAACACATAGATACATCCAGACACAAAATAAAAAAGTGTTCCGAGGGAGGCACAACGGAAGTGAGAATTCAATGGATTCAGCTCGTTTGGCAGGAAATCACTGTTGCTTGCATACCATCTCCATGAGCTGGCTGAGGGATGATACATGCACGTCTCTGTCAAACCACCTGTCCACAATTTAAAAAGCAAAATGCTTACTGCACATCATCAGTAAAAGATAAATATTTACTACCATCACATTTTTAAGAAATCTATTATTTGACGTATACTTACAAGATTACACAGATATATAAACAAACTGTGAAATTTTTTTTGAGTGTCTACAGATGCTCAATATGTGAACCTTTAGTGACTCTGCACACATCAAGTCTATAATCGAGTTCTTCCCTTACCCGGTGCAGCATGTCTCTGTAAAGGAGAGCAAATGCATTAGTGAAAACTTGTGTTTTGTGATGAGGCCACTTTTCATGTGAGTGGAAAAGTGAACAGGCACAATGTGCGCATTTGGGGGACCGAAAACCCCACGCTTATGTGCAGCACGTTCGAGACTCTACCAAAGTGAACGTGTTTAGTGCGATTTCACGAAAGAAAGTTTATGGGCCTTTTTTCTTTAATGAGGTGACGATCACAGGGAAAATCTATCTGCAAACGTTGCAGAATTAGCTCATGCCACTTCTGGAAGCTGACAGTGAAGATTTCATTTTCCAACAGGACGGTGCTCCATCACATTTTTCTCTATTGTGCGTAATTTGCTAAACACCAGGATTCCAAACGGATGGATTGGTCGTGCTGGGGATGCTGATCGTCAGCTGATGTCACGGCCTCCTCGTTCCCCTGACCTAACCCCCTGCGACTTCTTTGTCTGGGGTTTCGTAAAAGACACAGTGTTCGTGCCACCAGTACCAGTTGATCTGCCAGACCTGCGGGTTCGCATCACCAATGCATTTGCTCTCATTGACAGAGACATGCTGCATCGGGTATGGGAAGAACTCGATTATAGACTTGATGTACGCAGAGTCACTAAAGGTGCACATATGGAGCATCTGTAGATACTAAAAAAAAACTTTCACAGTCTGTTTATATACCTGTGTAATCTTGTAAGTATATGTCAAATAATAAATCTGTAGTAATTTCCTGAAATCACTGCAATCATCTTGACTAGCGCTGTATTGTAACGTTCTGGGCAAAAAGCAAGTCGCTTCTAACATTTCGAGTACTTGAGTCCCTAAATCTGTTATTGCTCATCTCCCACAGCTAACAGGTGAATATCCAATATAACGGAGCCTCCGACAGAACAGCACTACGTAAAACTTAAATTTCATCAAGAGATTTTAGAGATATAGATACGAAACCACATCGCTGGAGACACGAAACAAGTTACATCATCATGTCTCTTTCTTTTTTCAGGGTTATTCCAACTTTCTAAGATTTATCGGCTGCACGCATGGTCTTGTCGTATGATTTCTCAGGACAGTACTTCTTAGTTGTCACCACACAGTGACAACAAATCTAATTTATACAGACAAATACTTACATGTACAAAAACCCACCTGTGACAAACTGCACACAATTATAAGACACACAAAACAAATTTTAAAGTAAATGTTTGTTGTAACATTTGGTGAAATGTCAAGAACTAAGTGCATTGTGTTTTAATGATGCCTAACATTATCATTCAACATCTGACCATTCTTGTGTATAATCATCTAGAAGTTTGTTTTAACAAAAGTCCTTTGGTACCAATGCATGCATTCACCACTGCCAGTATGCAGCCAGCTAACACAAGGTGTATTCACAAGCCATGTGTCGCAACAGAAGTTCTCATTTCAAAATAGCTTATAATTTACAAATGTGACTGCTGATCACATCTTTATATTCCAGTTACAAAAACGGAATAGTGAAAAAAAATATCTTTTGACACACTTTATTTCTATGGAATATAATTTTAGAAAATTTTATATGTAATATTAAGTTTTGGCTCAGTTAAATCCATAAGGTGCCAATTTGAAGCCTGAAACCTATTTTATTCAGTAGCTAAATGACTGTAAGAGGCAGTCAAGGAGTGGAGCGACAGCAATAGGGATCCTTTTACCTTTGGGTCTACATACTTCACGTGTAATACGAAGAAGTTTCACGGTTCAGTTCTGTTTACGTGCAATATTAAACACCAGCAAAAAGGCTTCACTTCTCACCACAGAGTGGCAAGGCTGCCACCCAACAGAGAGGAAACACTCAAAGCCCTAGACATCTTTCCATACGACAAAACTACACTGTGAAAGATTGAAAATTTTTACCTCAACACAGGATTAACAAAACATTTCTTTGATACCTGCTCAGATACATGGTATGATTATTCTATCGACGTGAGTGTAGCAAAAAATGCATAGCTCAAATTTTCAACCCTCAGAAGAACCACAGCAAATAATCGCCAATGTCACTAGCCAATTACTTCCACCTACGTTCAGTTTATCATGCCATATTCTTTTTAGTTTTCTGCTTAGCCTCTTTTCCTTGAAAGGCATCCATTCTGTCATTAATTTGCTGCATCTGTAATCTCGTCTTCTCGTGAACTGTCCTGTGTAGTGCCATTTCAATAACTTTCCTGAACGAAAGCATCTTTTACATTTGATTTATTTCAAGCCATTGTTTCTGCAACGACCTCTAAATTATTAGTTTTTTCGTCCTATGCGCCACTCTCTTTGGTAAAGCCAAGATCTACGAAGCATACACAACAGTAGGCTTAATGAAAAGACTGAAAATTTTTCTTTCAAGCATAGAGTAGATAGTTCTCTCTTCATACAGTTTCACTAACTCAATTATCTTTCAAAATCTGTAGATGGCTATTAAAAAATATGGAAATATGACCCAACACTTACCACAGATGAAGGCGGCTGGGAACAACAAACACAAAAAAAGAACAAACACAAGAAATGCGCAATATTTCAGCGTATAGCCTTATTCTTGCAAAGACACCAGGTGGAGCCAGTACAAGACGTGTACACAACAATGGTCGTCTGGTGAATGGCATGGCTGGCACAGATGGTAGTGTAGGAGGGTGGGGGGGGGGGGAGGGGGAGGAGTGAAAATACTAGATCAATAATTGATAATGCTGAAGGTATATTATGATTGAAAGTGGTAGACCAACATAATAACTGAGTCACAATATACATATACATCATATTTTGAATAACTTTAAGTACAAAAAATAAAATATAAGCAGTATAAATGGTATAGATAGTAACTGCTGGGTCTGGTTGGAGGGATTTACTGGAGATTGAGGCCTGGAGGATGTCTGTTGTCCAGGATATTCCGATAGGCTAGTTCCCATCTACATAGTTCAGAGGAGGTTGTTATCAGGGAAAACTCTGATTGTCCTAACTGAGAAACAGTTGTTAAAGTTATTCAGTTTGTGGGAACTGGCATGTTTTGCAACTGGATGGGCCTCAATGTTAGTATATACTGTCTGCCTGTGGCCATTCGTTCTGATAGCTAGGGGATTGGTTGTGAGGCCTATATATGAACTGGAGCAATGGAGGCATGTAAGTTGATATATGAGGTGTTTTGTAATGCAAGTAGGATGACCAATGATGGGGAATGTTTCACCTGTGGTAGGTCTGGAGTAAGTGGTAGTAGCTGGATGCATGCTGCATGCTTTTCAGCATGGTCTGTTGCACGGGAATGATCACTGTGGTAGTTTGGGGGAATTGCTGGGTGAGTACTTGTGAGCCAAGATATTTTTTAGATTTGGTGGTCTGCTAAAATACGTGCGTGGGTAGGATTTTATGGAGAATGGTGCGCGTCCTGGGAAAGGAACGTAGGAAATTATGCCCACGGTGAAGGATTAGATTGACTTGACACCAGGGAAGAACTGGGTGATGAAAGTTTCAAGGAGTACAGCCTTAGAGTGGCTGTGCACAGGAAGGGCTACAGCACGAGAGATCTGTTTGTGTACTAAGGCAGGGATGTAACTGCGGCAGATGAGAGCTTCAGACAGGTTTTGTGTGTATCGGGAAAGGGATTCTTCATCGGAGCAGATGTGACTTCCACGGATGGCCAGACTGCACGGAAGGGAAAGTTTGGTGTGGGACGAATGACAACTGTTAAAATGAAGATACTGCTGTAGATTTTCATGTAGGTTTGATATGAACAGAGATATGCAGGTGCCTATTATGTAAGGAAACGTCATTGCCTTAAAGCATTTCCCTGCTCATTGTTGTTATTATTTATCTGTATATTCGTTCAAGTCCCGTAGTTGCATTTCGTTTAATTTCACCTATGGACCTTCTAGATGATTTGTTATGAGAGTTGTTTTGATGTGCAGACCATTCCCATAAGTCATTAAACAATTTCACCATTTCCTTGGGACTCTGCTAAATAACAAGAAGTTATCTGGAAATCTCTGATATATTTCTCGCAATGGTGACTCCTTTGCCCCCCCAGACAAATTCTGAATGAATATTTTGAAGCTGATCTGAATACTTTAAGTGAAACTGGATCAACTTTTTTTGCCCTCTTTCAAGTTTTAACTTTATCTAAGCTTTCCATTTTAATTTGGGTGAAGCTTTTCTGTAATTAATTAAAGCCAAATAGGTATGGTGTAATAAGAGAGGCATTTGAAATACATTTCCAGAATGACAAGGAATAAATCAATAGAACTGAAGCTGTGCAGAGGATTAGAGTTGCCACAGTTAAGTGGCTGCTGGTAACACATGCATTGCTACTCCACACACTGCAGTCTTGCATTGGGTCACAGCGTTGTAAGAGTCATTTTGAAGACCATTAATATTTGTGGAATTATAGGAATATTCAGTCATTGAGCTATTGGCAATCGGCGATCATTGACAGTGCTGAGTGCGGTCGAGCAGTGACCAGCCAGGAATCTGCACGCTTGCAGTCAGCACCTTAGAGTGCAGTCCCCATCGTAATTGTAGGTCAGCCGAGGCGGCTTGGGAAGGACTAGCTAGCAAGTAGTATCTTTACTGTCGGGCAGTCGGCAAGAGTAGTCGAGGATACTTCGATAGCCACCTGTTAGGAGCCTGCCACCCTCCCATGCATCTCACATCTCGGCGACCATCTGCCTAACAATTAACTATTACAGTTCGGACTTAGATAAGTTGGAATCCACTTTGCGGCATGCTATAAACTGTACTACTCCGTGTCAGAGGCCAATAAACGAGTTCAATTGCAAGTCTTGCATTCTTCATGTAGTAAGAACTTAAATCAATTTCTAACATTCGTTCTGTGGCCGTCAAACCACAGAGGTGTCAAGCATTAGCCCAAACAGCCCAATGGTAAGATTCTAGTGGAGCTGCCAGAAGAACAGAAGAGACGCTTCGAGCAGAACTGGAATTCCCCAAGGTTAGTTCGTCAGCACACCTATCCACACACACGCCCACTAGCCTTGGCCAATCAGCCCCTGACAGCGTGTTACAGTTACAACATGTGTCGTGAATTACTACCGCAGTTGATTGAGCTGTTGAAATGGTGTGTTTTCGCAGTCCCATCCAAATGTGTGTCAACATAAATTATTTGAAGAAAGCCTCTGCCTTCACACCAGTCCTCTACACTAAACAGTATGGCTAATAGTGGTCTAATGCAGGAGAAAAATCAATTTGCAAATCTTTGTTAAATTGTGCCAGTAGCCATATCAACATAAACAGGATGTACTTCCACGGAATATAGGTTGTGCGACAGTCTATCATTTCAAATGAAAGCAATATTACTGTAAAATTATTATAAACAACTATTCTCACCATGACAAATCATGTGGGAATTAAGTTTTTCCCAGCATATTGATGAAATGAAAATTTCTCGGGTTTTCTGCTGGATAATATGATCAGTTAAATAAAAATATTTTCCGGCAGAAAACCTGAGAAATTTTCATTTTATGACAAATCATCTTTACGATCACCATTCCTGCACCAAATTTATTATATCATATCCAAAATAAATTAGATAAACATTTGTTCAAGCAAATTGATTATGTATATCAATAGTTCCAACAGGGGAGGCACCCATGGGCATTGAACAGATCACGGCGGTCATTTCTGGTCCCAGGAAAATTTAAGGGGCTTTGATGACCAAACACCACCCCCATGCTTTCCAGTATTATAGCTGCTTTAAGGCTGTATCAAAGAAGTTTTTAATCGCCTTCCCATGATCATCTTTAGCCAACAGAGGATTTGGTGTAGTCAGCAATCCACTAGCTAATAAGAGAAATTGTCAAAGCGGAACGTGGCTATTTAAGACGACAAATTAGACACGAAATATCGAAAAAAATAGAGTCATTACACCCAGCTCAGTAATCTAATTATAATGTTTTTTCATAACATGTACTTGATCATCAGCTGTCAATATAGTTAATATCATATAATAAATTAATTTTTAAAATATGCCCTTGTTTTTCCATATATGATATTGGGGGTGCAATTGAATCACTGTTTCAAAACATGATTAGGAGTCAAAAAGATGGAGCACTATGGGTTACATTATTTATTTCAGGAAGGAGAGTTGATGTGTTGTTTTTTTCTGAAAAGGGGCAGTATTTTTATTATTATTATTTCCTTCGAAAACAGGAGGTGAATATATATATATATATATATATATATATATATATATATATATATATATATATAACTAAGGAAGGGTAGGGAAATATGACCCAACACTTACCACAGATGAAGGCGGCTGGGACAACGAACAAAAAACAAACACAAGAGAAGCGCAATATTTCGGCCTACAGCAGCTTTAAACGTGCAGAAGGTGAAGCACCAGTTGGCCGTCACATGTGTACACATGTGACGCCGCCTGGGGCTTCACCTTCTGCACGTTTAAGGCTGCTGTAGGCCGAAATATTGCGCTTCTCTTGTGTTTGTTTTTTGTTCGTCGTCCCAGCCGCCTTCATCTGTGGTAAGTGTTGGGTCATATTTCCCTATCCTTCCTTAGTTTTATTGCCTTAAAGCTTTTTCCTGCTCATTGTTATTATATATATATATTTATATTTAATCGTTGAGGCCAACTAGAACCACGTTAAGCTTCTGTGCATTTGGCATCGAGTTTCTTCTTCTTTTGGGCCCAGAACTCCTTCATTCGTTTTGAATGTGCCTGTTTGCGATCCTCTGTCCAGAGTGTACCGCGTCTTCCATTGGAGTGTTCATCTCGGCTTGTCCCATTTGTCATTAACTTCTTCCGAAACATATCTCTGTTTAAAGCATCTTCTGGTTCTAGCCCCATCAAATGGAGATCATCTTTAATATTTACGAATCAGGGCATTACAGTTTTGGGTCTGGAATCAAATAAGTTAAAGATTTTTTTTGTTAGTCTGTTCTCCTCCATCCTTTTGAGGTGGCCATAGAATCGAGCCCATCTTTTGCAGATTGTTTCAATGATTTTCTCTATTTTGCTGTAGACTTCTTTGTTGGATTTCTTTTGATGGACGCCATTCTTAAAGTTGGAACCCAGAATTCCTCTAATCATTTTTCTCCCTTTTTTCTCCAGTTCTCCCAGAAGTCCTTTATCGGCATTCAGGAACAAGGTTTCACCTGCATACAAAACTACTGGTTTCAGAACTGTTTCATAATGATGTATTTTACTATTTTGTGAAAGACATTTTTTATTATATGGGCAGTCAGGATTTTATTATTATTTCTTCACCCCCCCCCCTCCTCAAAACATAGAGGACAGTAAGCTGAAAAATGTTGGGGATCTACACCACTGTGACCTGAAGATTCTTAACATTAACCCTGAATGGTAACATTATTAACAACCTATAAACAAGAAATCTAACAAAAATATTTTCTTTATAAAGAAAAACACCACTTTGAATGCATGTATTAGGTTAAAAACTTTTCTGATAAAATATAAAAAACACTTTAAAACTGTATTTGCAACAGTCTGTGTTAGTTCATAAACTGCTGTGTGCTGGGATAATAAATAGTCTGAGAGTGTATTATGTATATATGCACTGCACTGCTGTTATCTGTAGTAAGTAACAATTCAATCTTCTCTTTGTTTTCTAAATGAATATTTGCTAACGGATCATCATCATCCTCAACAGTTTCCAGCCTCTGGCCGGGTCTGCTTCATGCACAGGCCTCTCCATTTCCTTCTTTCATCCGACCACCTCTCTGTCACCACTTTGTTCCAGTCCTCTCCTCTCTTCCGCACACCCTCCTCCACTCCTTTCAGCCATCCATCTCTTGGTCTTCCTCTGGATCATTTACCATGCATCTTAATTTCATGGATTTTTCTCGGGATTCTCTGAACCTCCATTCTCTTGACATGTCCATACCATCTCAGTCTGGCCCTCTCTACCCTTTCCTGGAGGGGTTCCTCTTTTATGGTGCGTCTAATCACTTCATTCCTTATTCTATCCATTTTAGTGACTCCCATTCTACCTCTTAAAAACTTCATTTCACTTGCTTGTACTCTTCTGATGTCCCGCTTTTTCACTGTCCACGTTTCAGCAGCATAAGTCAAGATAGGCACATAGTGCGTGTGATAGATTACTCTCTTGCTTCTCTGTGGCACCTCTTTATTCCATATCAGGCTTCTAATGCTCCTTAGGAACGTCTCTGCTTGTCTTCCTATTTCACTTATCTCGCCATCATTTCCTCCACATCCTCTAATACACTCCCCAAGTACTTGAACCTGTTTACCATCTTAAGTTGTTCCCCTGCCATCACAATTCCTTGGGCTATCCTATTTGCTAACGGATGAAGTATCATAATCATTGCAGAGACTGAAAAACTATAGGTTCATTTATTGGATGGATGGCTCCTTGCAAATGATGAAACTGCAGCACTTTCAAGCTACGAAGGTGAAATGGGGATTCAAACAGATAATGGAGTGATTCTATGGAATTTATAGCATGAGATAAAACATCTACCACATAATTTCTAATAGAAAGACTCTGAGATTGTGACCTATCAAACTTCACGATATTGCTGAGACACCATATTATGTAGTGTTATATCACAATCTGTAATATCTTAACCACTTTAATTATTGTTGTAGATTTTATGTTTAATACAATACATTTTGGTTGTAAATTCTTTATTTATCAAAACCAAATAATTATCAATCAAGTTAGAATGTATAATACTCTAGACAGTGAAGGTGTGTCTAATACTCACTGAAGTAGTTAAGTGCCTCTCGGATTTGGTCCGGGTTGAGTTTGAGGTCAACGTCTTCCGGTTTTAAAGCGGGTGTGGGGATATACCAATCTTGATTCTCGTATCCTGTAACAGAGATCTCAGTCATTCAGCTGGCAAGGTTAGAAAGTATTTCATCTTTATGAACACGTGATAATCATGCACTGTGTGTATTATCTAAATTGTATTTGCAAATTATTGCCTTGTGATTAATTTCTTTTCCATGATAAAATTTACAACAACATTATTTGTTTCTCCCTCACCATTTCTACGCTCAACGAAATGTTCCACAACACACCATTTGTGTGGCTGTGTTGACTACGGCTGCAGATCTTCCTGAATGAACCATGAGCATCAATTTCTACCTTCACAATTAAAGCAAAGCGCAAAAAATTGTTGTTAGTTTGTAGTGCTTTTTGCTACTGCGTCCCTTCTTCCTTTAACTTTGGTAGAAAATGGGTATACTTAATATTTCCTTTCCATATTCATAAATAAAGAAACTGAGAGGAATCATCAGGTCGGCTCAATCGCCAAGTGAAGGAATGATCAGGTCGACTCAATTGACAAGTGAATATTACTGCCCATCAGAGCTTTTATATTTCTGAACTATGATTAAACTTAGTTTTGAATGAAAAAGTCCATGATTAAATCTACTTAGATTTTAAAACGTTAAAAATGAAAAATCTGATCCTATCCTGAACGTTTCCAAGGCACATTATAAAACAATTCCTGCTAGCATTAATGCAAGCCACTCTGTTGAGGGCTGGAAGTGTAACATTTTATAAGCCACATAGAAAAATCTCAACACAAATTGAGGGGACCACTTCCCAATTCTGGAGCGCTGAACAATAAGCAGTCAACAAAAACTATTAAAACTTATTTAAAACTAATTCATAAAAAATGTAAATAACCTTAAATGAAAATAAAAATTAATTCTAAAGCTTATGAGACTGCTCTGAATGCAATAAACAAATTCAGTATGTCAAAAACATGCTCAAATTTGATACCTGGCACAACACATCACCAGGGTTCACATCTATATGACCAAAAAATAAAGAAATATTTATGCAAATATGACCTAAAAATGACAAAATATGACCAAACATTTATATTTGCAATACATCAAAACATGCTCAATTATGCATGTTATTTAGTAGTGTCACTATCACACAGACAGCATAATTTGCTTCCGTGCACTCACTGCACCATTCAATTTTGAATTGCTTAGTTGAAGTTACTTTAATTTCACATAATTTCCAGGAAAGAACTCTTTCGTCTGTAATAACACTCCACTTCAAATTCCTTTACATAACTCCGTAACTCAGTACTTTCACAAAATTTTGTTTTCAGCATGGCGGTACTCACTGATCAACTGCAGATTTTCAAAAGTATTTACAGTGAGACATTGTTGACTGACATGGTTTGACACAGGCATCCTGCTGCTGCATTGTTGAGATTACAAGGAGGCCGGAACATTAACGTTTAGAGAGTGACAGAAATGTATAACTTTAATTGTTGATTGCTGAATTTTGACCAATTCAGTGACAACTGCTTTTGTCCCGTGTATAATAGGACTACAGTTCTGTGAATAATTATCTTAATTTCTCCTTATCTATAACTTCCAGTGAATTCCCAGTATTATTAAAAATTATCAGATTTTTCCTCAAAATATGACCATACGACCACGAATATTATCGTAATATGACCAAAATGTATCAGGAAATCAAGGAACTGGATAGTGACAAGTTGTTGAGATGTTTGTTTGTGATGGTATAGAACACACACCACTGGTAGCAAATACAGGATCTGGAGACGGCGGAAAGGACAGAAAATAGATTTCTAAGCAGAAAGACACAATAAAAGATATGGTTGGGAGTAAAGGGAGACAGAGACAATAAAGACTGGATGGATATTGATAAAAAAAATAATATAATAAGGGATGGAATGTGAAATGGGAGAAAAAAACATTAGTATCAATTAGTATTTAATTTTGAGGATAAAGGAGCAGGAAAGTAGAAGAATAAGGAACTAATATAATTTATTTTAAAAAAAGTGCAGAATAATATAACCCAAAAACAACTGCACAGTACAAATAATGTTCTCGGGTGACTAGCCGAGTTATAGGAGTGTTATCGTAATCACACGATATTTCGGTGCTCTGAATCATCGGCGCCATCTTCCTGTGAAGTGAGGTCACTTCACCGATGATTCAGAGCACCGAAATATCGTGTGATTACGATAACACTCCTATAACTCGGCTAGTCACCCGAGAACATTATTTCTATTCTCAACGCCGAGAAAGATTATGTAATTATATAACTGCACAGTATTTATTTTATTTATTTTATTTATCAATCTTGTTCCATGGATCCCTGCTGAGGAAGTACCTCTGGGATGTGAAACATGTCATTGTTGATACATATACACATAATATGAGTCATATCATAGTAAATATATATATATATACATATTTTACAAATACAAGAAATAATAATAAACATACATTTTTGCAACTGAGTTTTGCTAACGTCATAATGAGTACAATTAATTATTTTCTTCAAATTCTTGAATGGAGTAGAAGGAGTTGCCAATAAGATAATCTCTAAGTTTTTGTTTGAATACATCTTTATTATCTGAAAGCTGTTTTATACGATTAGGTAGTTTATTAAACAGATGTATCCCAGAATAATTAACTCCTCTTTGTACTAATGACAGAGATGTTTGTGTTTTATGCAAGTTATTTCTGTTTCTTGTATTGAAACTGTGTACCTGTGAATTAGGTGTAAACAGGTTAAAATTTTCTATGACAAAGCTCATGAGAGAATATATATACTGAGAATACATTGTAAGAATATTGAGTTTCTTAAAGAGTTGTCTGCAAGAAGTTCTTGGTTTTACCCTACACAGAAACCTAATAGCTCTTTTCTGTGCTATGAAAACTTTTTTACTTTGTGAAGAGTTTCCCCAAAAAATTATGCCATATGACATTACTGAATGAAAATATGAGGAGTACACCTGTTTCGTTAATTCTAGATCTGCTGTTAGAGAAAGTGTTCGTATTGCGAAGGTGGCACTACTTAACTTTGCCAGTAGTGTAGTGATATGATCATGCCAACAGAGTTTCTGATCTATTTTAATACCAAGAAATTTTATACTCTCTGTTTCTAAGATTGTGTTGTTTTTATAGTTTATACATATATCTGGCTGTGCATAGTTTTTTGTTTTAAACCTAATATAATGTGTTTTTTACAAAATTTAATTTTAATGAATTTGCCTTAAACCAATTTGCTACTACTCTAAGTACTTCATTTACATTAAATTCTATAGTACTGTTTGGTGTTTTACGCACAGTCAGGTTAGTGTCATCTGCAAATAAAACACTCTTAACTTCGTCGGATAAATTTCCAGGAAGGTCATTGATGTATAACAGAAAGAGGAGGGGACCTAAGACAGAGCCTTGTGGAATTCCATGTTTTATTTTCTCCCAGTCTGATGAAGCATCTTTACTTATTTTAGAATCAAAAATTGAAACTTTTTGCATTCGGCTTTCAATGTATGATTTAAACCATTTACCTGCGGTCCCAAAAATACCATAGTATTCCATTTTTTTCAAAAGTAATTCATGATTTACACAGTCAAATGCTTTTGCAAGATCACAAAATATTCCTACAGGATTCATTTTATTATTCAGTTCCTCAAATGTGTTATTTAAAAATGAATATATAGCCATTTCTATGGATGATCCTTTTTTGAACCCAAATTGTGAATTAGTTAGGATATTATAGTGTGTAACATGTTTTATTACTCTACTATACATGACTTTTTCAAAAACCTTTGAGAATGTTGAAAGTAATGAAATGGGACGATAGTTGTCTACACATGTTACGTCTCCTTTTTTAAATAATGGTTTTACAACAGCATATTTTAGTCTATCGGGAAAAACACCTTGTATTAAGGATTCATTACAAATGTGAGCAAGTACATGACTGATACAGTCTGAACATCTTTTCAGTAATTTACTTGAAATATTGTCATAGCTGGAAGAATTTTTAGGTTTTAATTGTTTAATGAGTTTATTTATTTCTGATACTGTTACTGGTGGCAATTTCATCTCCACAAAGCTATTTGGGAAAGCAGTCTCAAGAAGCCTTAGAGCACTATGTGGGGATTGCTTTTCTATGCCTAATTTATCTACTACTGACGTAAAATGTTTGTTAAATATTTCACAAACCTCCCCTACTTCGCTATACACATGTCCATTTTGTTCTATTTTTATGTCTTTAGAGTGATTTACAGTTTTTCCTGTTTCAGTCTTTATTATATTCCATATTGTTCTCATTTTATTGTCTGAATTTTCTATTTTCGCCGATATGTACTTGTTCTTGGCCTTCCTTATTACATTTCTTAGTATTTTAGAATAAAGTTTATAGTGAACTTTCAGCGCATAGTTATCTGATTCTCTCATTTTTAAATAAAGGTCCCTCTTTGTTTTACTAGAGATTCTAATACCCTTTGTTATCCATCCCATGCCCAGTTCATTGTTTGGAGTGTTGAGAATTTTCCTTTTTTTGAAACTACCTTCAAAAAGTGTTAGAAATATATTCAGAAAGGAATCAAATTTCGCATTAACACCCTGCGCATTATATACTTCTAACCAGTTTTCATTGTTTAAGGTATCTATGAAGTGTTTTATATTATTTTCACTAATATTTCTTCTATAAACCCAGCTTTTCTTTAGCTGTTTAACAGTGTTCCTGGACTCGATACATAATAGCTGGGCATCATGATCTGAGATACCATTTATTACTGGATGTATGCTGTAATTACTGCACTGAGAAATATCCATAAAAAAATTATCAATTGCAGTCCTGCTATTATTTTGTATTCTCGTAGGAAAATTTACAAGTGCTGTTAAGTTAAAAGACAACATCAAGGCTTCCATATCTAATCTATCATTGCTGTGATTTAGAAAGTCAACATTGAAATCTCCACATAATACTATTTGTTTGCTATTTGTAAAACTTAGTAGCAAAGACTCTAAATGAGATAAAAACAGTCTGAAATTACCTGAGGGGGCCCTGTAAATTGCTATCACTATCAGCTCTTCCTTATCATATTCTAGTTTAGTAACACAACATTCAAAGTGTTGTTCTACACAATACTTACTTACAACTACACTACTGCATTCAATATTATTTTTAACAAAAATGGCAACTCCCCCTTTCTCCATTTTACATCTGCAGAAATGAGAGCTTAATTTATAATTTGGGATGGACAGCTGAGATATTCCTGTATCAGACAAATGATGCTCAGATATACACAAAACGTCTACATTAAAATTTCTGGAATTTTGAATCTCTTCTAGGCTTAAGGTAATGTCATCAGTTTTACTAAATATTCCTCTTATATTTTGGTGGAAAATACTGGTCTGAACACTTTGACGCAATGACTTTGAATTGTTTATTTTATTATTACATACTGGTATATCAGTTGGAATTTTTAATTTCAACAAATTATGATCATCAGAGACATTAATTTCCTTAAGACATCTTAATAAATCTATTTTATTTACCCTAAAAAAGGCCGCGACTTAACACCATTTATCACAGGAATACCTCTTTCCCTCACCTGGCATCCTCTGACCTCATCAGCAATAAGAAGCGAAAGCTTCCTCTTACCTCTGACATTCAGATGGAGTCCATGGCGAGTATAACTGTCCCTACCAATGCAGGCCACATCAATCAAATAATGTATTACGAGTTAGATAAATACAGGGAGAGTCAGCGTTACCAGGTAGTTTTTGAAATTACAGTACACAATGAAATTTTAATATGTAGCACCTCTTTTTATCTTAAAATATAGACAATGAATAGCAGTTTACACCTCATATGTTACATTTACAGAACCATTTGTGAATAATGTCTTTTAAGTGTTGATCCTGTTTCACAGCGCACTCCCAGACCCCTGCACAGTGTGTTATTTTCTAAATCTAGAGGGACAAAAGTCATTTTTGACACTAGTCTATGCAGGCAAAATAATTATTTATATTCAAACTAGATAAACCATATTATTAGGAACAAAGGTTTATTTTCCACGAATTTGTGCCTAACAATAGAAAAAATAGTTTGAACTATGGGCTTCTTGTGTTCCATCGATCAAGTGCTCCGTTCGGCTGCGCAATTTGGTCGATGAATACACTATGTTCCAGTGTGCTAGTAGTGATTTGTGTGTTGCTATTGCTTTTTCCGAGTATCAGGATTGGTTTACGCATGATTTTTCCGTAATATGTTTTAAAACTTAATCATGAGCATCATTAACACAGAGCGAGTGTATTTTTCCTAAGAAAAAAACTACTGAGCAAGTTTCAATTTGAGTTCTAGTTCATTATACCACATTATACCCTTCTCTTACTATATTTATTTGAAAGAGCTACATATTAGCTACAGGAAATACCTTCACTTGTTTGCGCATATTTGTGACACACATACAACTTTTCTTTATTTACAAAATGGTCACACAAATTTCTTGTAAAGGATTTTTTTCGATGTATGGTTTGGTAATGTGAAACAATGAAGAACAGATACATTTTATATTGCCAGAAATAGGTGACACTTCGTTTTCAGATGAATATGTTTAGAAGCTACTGTTGCTGGCGTATTGCGTTATACTGGTGTGTCGAGAGATTCGCATTAACCATTAAAGCGAGAGCTTGGTCTTCCGATAGTCCAAATGGTTTTGAGGTCTCTAAACCCTTCCGTGCTTTCTTCATATCAGTGCCACCTCTAGGTGAATAGACAGAAAGCTCTTTTATGATTGGCGGAAAATCTCTTTTTTCCTGACTAGCGAAGCTGTACTTCGGTTGCCATCGAAATCTCTTGTTGACTTGCCATTTCCAGGAGAAGCTTGATTTACCGTCTTTTTGTTGTAGTAGTTGAACTCGCAGAGTTTTATTGTTGTCTTCCATGTAAGTCCAAACTCATTCCAGGCAGTGCAATTTTGGTGAATATATCAGGTAAAGAAACGGTTCCTTCTAACCACTTAGAATTTGTGTTTAGGAAGTGGTCACTATGTCTTTCCGACTTAGACCAACTTTGTTCGTTTTTTTAGAAAAAAATCTGATAGTAGCTTTTAAACCCCTTATAATATCATCTCAAAATGATGTATCACCTATTTCTTGAAATATAAAATGTATCAAAGTATCTGTTCTTCATGGTTTCACATTTCCAAACCATACGTCGAAAAAAATCCTTTACAAGAAATTTGTGTGACCATTCTGTAAATAAAGAAAAGTTGTATGTGTGTCACAAATATGCGCAAACAAGTGAAGGTATTTCCTGTAGCTAATATGTAGCTCTTTCAAATAAATATAGTAAGAGAAGGGTATAATGCGGTATAATGAACTAGAACTCAAATTGAAACTTGCTCAGTAGTTTTTTTCTTAGGAAAAATACACTCGCTCTGTGTTAATGATGCTCATGATTAAGTTTTAAAACATATTACGGAAAAATCATGCGTAAACCAATCCTGATACTCGGCAAAAGCAATAGCAACACACAAATCACTACTAGCACACTGAAACATAGTGTATTCATCGACCAAATTGCGCGGCCGAACGGAGCACTTGATCGATGGAACACAAGAAGCCCATAGTTCAAACTATTTTTTCTATTGTTAGGCACAAATTCGTGGAAAATAAACCTTTGTTCCTAATAATATGGTTTATCTCGTTTTAATATAAATAATTATTTTGCTGCGTAGACTAGTGTCAAAAATGACTTTAGTCCCTCTAGATTTAGAAAAGAACATACTGTGCCCCTGTGTGAAATTTGTTATCACTCTCCTCACCATGTTATGGGGTATAGCACAAATGTTTCGAACAATGGCATCCTTTCATTGGTATTATTATTACTCCACGATTCATAACTAAAAGTGGGTGGCGGAGCGTGCATTGCACGTATCATAATGTGTAACCGTTTGCATACGAAGGGATATACCGGATATGGCAAGAAGCGCCCATGGGCTATTTTTTGGAACCATCACAGCATTCACTTGGAGTGATCTGGAAAAACCATAGATAACCCAGATCAGGATGGTCGGAGCAGTGTATCGAGATCTACTCTTACCAAATGCCAACTTTCCTTGCTTGATAAATCCTTCCTATACCATTCTTTAATCTCTTGTGGGAAAAATGAGCATAGAAATGAATCAGTTCTGGCCCTGATTTCTCTTATCTTATTTTCTCAGTCATTCCTAAAGAAGAATGTTGCTGGTAGTAATATGTGTTTTCTGTCATTCTGAAATAAGTCAGACATGAATTTTCAAATTGGCTTCTGCCTAGAGCAATAATGTCTTCGGTGTTCCAGATCTTCCCAAAACTCATTCAACATAGCACTAATGCTATCCCTCCAGGTATATATACTTGTCCCAAACGAATTGGGCAACTCATGTTTGGATTTTCTCTAGTGCCTACATTAACCCCTTTCGATGGGGACCCCATACGGAAGAACAATATTGTAACTGAGGACGCACGAGTGCCTTGTATGCAATCGATTAACTTCCAGTGTACACTGTTTTAAATTACGACCTAGAAATTGGAGTATATGATTTGCTTTCCCAATTACCTTCTCAATATGTTCATTCCACAACAAATTTTTACAAACTGTTATGCCTAGGTATTTAACGGATTCTACCGTTCTAAGGACAGTGCCATTAATTGTAAATTCAGAGTTAAATGGTGAGAACTTTTAACTTATATGCATGACTAGGCATTTTTTAGTGTTTAACTCCAGCTACCAGTCTTTGCACCATACATTACTTTCGTAACATCGTCTTGTAACAAAGTGCAGTTGTCCTGCGTTTTTATTTTATGATAAATAATAGCATCGTCAGCAAATAGTCTTTTTTTCCCCTATTACATCACACAAATCACTAATGTATATGAGAAACAACAGAGGCCCTATCAAACTGCCTTGGGGAACCCCAGACCTCACTTCAGTAAGTGATGAACCCTCACCAGAGAACTACCCATTGTGTTCTACCCTTCAGAAAGTACGCAACCCAGAGAAATATTTGTCTAGATACAGCATAACTACGAAGTTTCGTAAGTGATCTAGTGTCGAAAGCTTTTTTTTTTTTTTTTTTCAGATGACTTGGCTGTCTTCACACTACCTCTTGTAATCCCTCCCCAGGTAACAAGTTGTAGTTAAATAAATGAGGGGAAAAAATAATGAAACAAACATGTAATGAAAGCCACATTACATTTAACTGCACTGCAGCTTATGGCTGTGAAAAGGATGACAATGTAGCAATAAAGTCAGCTATAAATGTGAACAGATGTTCAACAGTATCTAATGTAAACATTCTAATTTACTTGCACTAACTTTTACCATTATTCTGTGTCACCTGCACTTCTCTTAACTTTATTTTGGCACATGCTGCTGGCAAGTTTTTCAAAAATTTACTCATGAAGCTAAGCTAAGAAGGTTAAAAGTTGTCAATTCTGAATTTTAATAGACAAGTGAATTTTGGATTAAGTCTTCTATAATGGTGGAAGGCAAGTTAGTCTTCATTCAGTGTGCTCCTTAACGACATAATACAAAATTTGCAACTACGAAACTAATGAAAAAGAAAGCGGCTTCTAGGTGATATATATAATAAAGAAAAGGGAAATTAACTCATCACATACCAAAGGCAGAAGACTCAACAACTTGAGATTTTCTGATGACATTGTGCTTGTTGCTAATGACCTGAACTTAAACTCAGTTACCGACCTCACCTCCGATTGCAAAACAGTTGGCCTAAGAATGAATTTTTCAAAAACAAAAAATATGTTTAACAAATGGGCCACAAAGGGGAGTGTACAACTAGATAATGAATGTTTAGAAAATGTCAGTGAGTACATTTATCTTGGACAGTTGTAAACACGAGAGGTGATGTAAGACCTGAAATTTTCCGTCGCATCAAGCTGGAATGACAAGCATTTTGGGAGGCATTCTATTATGCTGAAATCTAAAAATCTAAAGCAACTAGTCTATGACCAGCACATTCTTCCTGTGCTAACAGACGGCTGTGAGACCTGGACTCTAAACGAATTCACAGAAGATAAACTAAGGACTGCCCAAAGAGCTATGGAGAGGTCAATGCTAGGCTTAATGAGAAAAGACAAGAAAAGAGCAACTGACATCAAGTCAATTACAAAGGTCACACACATTTCAGAGAATACAGCATCCTTTAAGTGGCAATGGGCCGGTCATATTGCACGGAGGAAAGATCAGAGGTGGACAAAAACAGTGTTGGAGTGGAGCCCAAGATATCACCACAGACCGAGAGGAAGACCACCAGACCAGGGGACGAGGACACACGCAGGGTTGTCGGAGTTAACTGGCAGAGGATCACACAATATCGTGCGACCTGCAGAAGACTCCTCCAGTTCTACCTGAACTCATGACTCTGCGAGATCTCATCATTTAATGATTGAACTAGTTGATAATGATATCAAAGTTGACAGCTGCAACGAGAGAAAACACGTAAGGCAGACACACGTATACAGTATTTGTTTGTGTAGTAGAGGACGAGCAATTTGGTTCTCGACGTGTGTGCTCACAGAACATCAACCCATGACTGGCTAGGTAGTGGGAGAAATGGTGGGGGAACTGTGAAGGAGTGGACTATCGATATAACAGGAATGCTTTCTTTGTTTCTCTTCCCATCACAATTTTTAGATTGTTATCGCATCTCACCAGAAACTAGTCATTTTAATGGTACAAAAACAATAATCTCACTATCTCACATAATTCATATTACTCTTTTAAATAAAATTGATTATATTATCTAATTTTATTTTGCAATAACAACTCAAGCAACTCTCCCAGGCTAGCAATGTGGTTCTTCCTCACAGACTTTAAAGTTACAGCTTAATAACAATTTGTTTGGCATGCACACATACTAACTCTGCTTTACAAAGTTACAAATTATACATATGTCACATTAGACACTAATTATCAAATCTCTAAAGACAACCCAATGATTAATTCTTCGTGGTTCAAATCAAACTGCTAGAAGCAATATTTACAAAAACTGCAAAAAATGAGTTTACACCCAACACTCACCAAAGTTGAAGGGAGGAGGGCAGCAGCGTCCTGCGCAAGTCTTGCGCAAGACCAGCCACCTCTCTGTTAACTTGAAAAAGGGGTTTTTCACCCGAAATATTGTATTTTCTTTGTTTGTGTGTTGTGCTGTGTTGCTGCTGCCCTCCTCCCTTCAACTTTGTGTTGGGTGTATTTTCCCTTTCTTTTCCATGTAAATATTGCCTCGCGGCATTTCTTTCCTTTCATTGTTACCTGCAAAAAATGAGTAGTTATTTAAGCTGTTTCTTAACAGTAAACAGATTAAATAACAACGAAACAATAACTGGTGGTAAATAAGTGTTGTTAATATATTACTCTTTATTTTTAAATAAAGGTTATTTTTAATTTCAATGGAGTTCTTGGTTTGCATTATTTGCATGTCAACTTTAATTTTTTCTTAAGAGGTAATGAGTGTCGGGGCTGGCGCGTACCTTAGCTGTAACTCGTTTTGTAGGGTGGCACAAAAAGAATGCATGGATTTGATTTGAGTAGTGTGGAATGTAGGGGTGGGGATCTGTTGTTTTGTACGTTAGAGCATCCAGTTTCAGTAGCAATGGCACGGTGATCCTGTTATCACAGTTCAATGTTCCGCGAAATGGTTTGGTTCCTGATCGCAACACAATAATTCGTCGGGTTAACTCTTTTCGGAAAACTGGAAGTGTCACGAAGCAGAAGTCTTCTGGTCGTCCTCGTACGGTGCGAACCCCAGGAAATGTCGACAGAGTAAGAGTGTCTGTTCTTCAAAGGCCTTGCCGTTCCACTAGGCGGCACGCTCCAACTCTGGGTTTGTCTCGTCGCTCGCTGCAGCGCATCCTGAAGGATGAGTTACAATTTCATCCTTACAAAATTATGATTGTGCAGAAGATTCACGAAAGTGATCATGAACAACGGAAACTGTTTTGTGAGAGAATGCTAATGATGATGTGTTGTTTATAGTGAGCGATGAAGTTCACTTCCATTTAGACGGTTATGCAAACAAACAAAACTGTCGGTTTTGGGCGGCAGACAAGTCACAAGAACTGCATCAAACACCAGTGGGAATCGTTGGGCCTTATTTTTTGAAGAGGGTGGTGTTAATGTAACAGTGAATTCTGAACCTTATGTTGTAATGCTACACAATTTTTTTGCGGCCATAACTTGATACTTTAGGGATGAACATGGCAGAGATGTGGTCCCAACAGGATGCAGCCACCGCCCACACGGCGAACGATTCCACGGCAGTTGTCCGAGAAATGTTTTCACAACACGTGATCTCACGTTTCGGCGATGTCCACTGGCCTGCACGCTCGCCAGTTTTGTCACTTTGTGACTTCTTTTTATGGGGTTACTTAAAAAGTAAAGTTTACTGCAACAAACCTTGTACACTCAATGATCTGATAGTTGCAATAGGTGACGAAATCGCTGCTGTTACACATGACACTTTGAAGAAAGCAATGGATAACTTCGAAGAAAGACTTTTAATGTGTATTCACGAAGAAGGCCGTCATCTGTCTGAAATTATCTTAAAGTGTTAAGTGCAATTCATAAACTGGATAAATTACATAATGCATTTATGTGAGTACATTTTCTGTGTGATCAAAATAAAGTCAATTATAACAGTTTGAAATTCATGCATTTTTTGCGCCACCCTATATATTAACCTTTTAGTGTTGCCATCTATGACAAGTTGTTCTAATAAACAGAATCTTTCATAAACCTGGCACCAGATGGCATTTAGCATTAAGAAAGTTACAAACACACCACGCAATTTCACGCAGGTACCAAGTTATGTGAAGAGAGTTGTATCCACCTTAGTTTAAGCACTCTTTGGTCTTTTTCATATTTAGCTGATACCTATTATGTTATAAATTAATACTATGTACAGTTATTTGTCTTACTTATTATTTCTTGGATATTAATCCCTGGTCTGCACTTGCCCCACAAATATTCCGTAATAATGTAAGTGCAGATGTAACCTTTGGGGGAAATGCAGAGTGGTATGCACTTAATCGTCTTTTAGTATTAATTATTCAAGTATCTATAACTACTTACTTAAGAATGTGTATCATCCAAGAATTAAGTAGCTAAGGGGGCATTTCTCTGTAATTAATTATTTTTATGTTATTTATTATTAATAAGCATAATGAATATTAGAAGAAATTATTATTCATCATGTATTTCTTATAATTATGATACCAATAATAAAAACATTTTAATACATTAGTCCAATTAGTGGGAATTGCCAAACTTTCCATGTTTACTAACAATAATAAGTTTGCTTATTTTATTTTTCCCACTTTATGTTCACTTCAAAAAAATGGTGAGGAACTATTCCAGAAAACCCGAAGATGAGATATTTAATCGTAACAAGGATGCATGTTGAATTTGTAACTCTGGTTCTTATTTTTAATGTTTTACATACAGGTTTTTGTAAATAAAGAAGGGTTATCAGCTGTTAATTTTTTTCTCTTTTTCTTTTTTCTTCTTTTCTTCGCAACTTCTGATCTGCCCCAGGAAAAAGTGAATAACTCAACAATTTTTGTTTTTCCATTTCAAGCCGTCCAGAGACCAAAAGAATCATTACCAAACAGACTCTTTGCAATTACCCCTATGCTGCTTAACAGAAAAAAGGGCCACTTATGCACTTACCACCTATCACGGGAGCAAGTGTCGTCCTCTATTTATTCACTCTAAAAATTCGAATTTATTCAAATAAAAACTTTTGAACACATGTTATTACCATAAATCTAAAGCTAGTTTCATCCCTTATTTTCACGGCACGCCCACTTCCCTTGCCATTTACTCTATGCTGTTTAACAACAACCACTTTAACAAATCTTTGGCTGTACGGAGTTGTGCAAGCCTAGTTCGAGAGAGGATGGAAATGCTTTAAATCTGAATTAGTAAGCACAATGGAATAAGGACAATTGTTCTCATTAAGAAACAATTACATTTCTGGATACAGATTTGTTCTTGCTACTGTAGGTCATCAAAACATACTAATTTCTTCCTTAGTGGCAACACAGATTTTTGCAAGTTTTTAGCAATTCCTGTATGAACTCCCTTCTATAAATTAACAATCAACAAAATTATTATTATTAAAATTAATTGTGATGGAGTTAACGCACCAGAGGGAAGCCCCCTAGTCATCTAATTACCCCTTTCTGTATTATTTTTTGAAATTTTCTTTTATAATTTACTTTTCAGATTTACAAAATTTAAATTCCTTTAGGGTTTTTGGTGACTTATTCATCAGTTCAATTGGTAATTTGTTCCAATCCCTGACACCCTTAGCAACAAAAGAAAATTTTCCCACTCCCCTAAGCATGAAATTGAGGGGAAGCTTCTGGTCAAGGTCGCCTTTCCCCTTCCAAGCACTATTCCTAATTCTTTGACCAATATCCCTCCATTAACTGTCTTCCTCTCTTTTTCCTAGAAGATTAAACAACTGTTTATCTTCTTGGAATGAATTCTCTATGATTTTGTCCTAAGTTGTAAGATCATAAAATTATTAAAAAAAAAGTATTTGAAATTTCGAGGGGCCATTAACAGTTGTTGCTAGTACACCTCACAAACCGTGTGTGACAATCATTGAGCAGAGCACTTTATGGAAACAAACTTCTGCAACATTCTGAAAGGAGCTGTTTCATGACTCCTCAGGGTAGACAGATTATATAAAGCTAGCAGCAAATTAAATCACTCACTTAGGGAGTGTCCATAAATTACGTAGCTCATTTCGCCCTCTTTTGACTCCTGCTTCTCACACGTAGCCTGACGTGGCTATTGCCTCGACACTCCCCTCCGAGGTGTGTGTGGGACGTAGCTTTTGTAGTGTTTTCTCTTATCAGACTGTTGTTAAAATTACTGAGTATATCATGAGCACCACTGACATTTACTTTATATAGATTTCTATAATTATAAATATTCTCAATCAAATGGTGACACTAGCCAATCCTGCAAATGATCAATTATTGGGAAAACCTCACTTCAGGGATACTTTTCTTCTTGAGATACGTGCCACGTAAAAAACCAAGAGGAGTTGGATTTTTCATTTTCTAAACATACACCAAAGTTCACTTGACAGGATAAAATTAGAATTGTTTTAACAAAGATTGGTGTGGTAACTCGAGGGCAATCTGAATCAAACATCATAACAATACTACCAGTAAGCAAATTAGAGCCTAGGCTCCGTGTGAATTATGTCAGTTAGTTCAAACATTATTACCTCAAGTCAAATGCGTGCGTGGCACTATCAGTGTTAGGGTATCTAAAATAATGAGATAATGATGGAAACAAATATTCAAGTGTTGTTGTGTATTCTGTACCCTATTTTAATTGTGAGAAGTAAAATGAATAAAAGTTACGTAGCTTGGCTCGGAGTCCCCCCTCCGTCACGTAGCCTTTAGCAGCTTTCTATCCGACCCCTCCCCCTCCGTGACTGAGCCACGTATTTTATGGATACTTCTTTACAGGACCAACATTTTCAACCAACTCAACCGTGTGTGAGTGTAGACTTTCCTGGCGTACTGATTCAATGTAAACTTCACTGGTGTTCAGGCGGATAGCGTCGTAAAAACACAACGTTGGTGCAGAAAGCTTCAGGTATTGTAAGCTAGAAGTTACCACCTCGACTGGCTTAGGGGTAATCTTCAGGGGTTGTAAGTTAGAAGCCACTGCCTAGACTGGCTTAGTATAAGCTACTGAGCCAATCTAGGCAGTGGCTTCTAACTTAAAAAAACCTGAAGCTTTACACACCTGATGAAGACAGCTGTAGAAACATCGTGTTTTTATGACGCTACCTGGCTGAGCACCAGTGAAGCTTACACTGAAATTTGACAACCGTGTTGTTTACCACTTAGGTGGCTGAAGACATGCAACAAAACTTACTTTCTGGCCCAGGTTATGTGGGAGAAAATATCTGTAACAGCATAATGCTGAAAATAATGTGTAATTTTTGTAAGTGGGTTACAAGCAACAGTTAATTTGCATTGGTTAATAACTAGTTCACAAAGTAAACTGTTGTTACCCACAATTAAACCTTGTACTTTGACAGCTCTCTAGGTGAATTGTTGTTAGCTAGCACAAAAAAACAAACAATACCTGGAACTGGCAGGCAGAGTTCAGGTAATAAAATCGGTTTCAATAAAAATAAACATTTAATGCTACTTTGGAATCCTTCTGCCATGGTAAGCAAGTTCAGTATACTACTCAACTTTTGGAACAATATATGGAAATGAGGAAATGTAATCTTTATTTTAAACTTTAGCATTTTTATGAGCTGGTCCATCTGTCAATAATTTTAGTAACGTAAATAACTGCCTACTAGGGATGAAGGGAAGATTAAAGATAATTAGAAATATGTGGAACTGGTACTTTTGGATGAAACTTTCATTATATATAAGAATTGCTGGTCTCATTACAACCTTTATCTTCTTTCAAGTAACATTTTTTAAGAAACAACTGCTGAAATTAGAGCAGCAACCAAACTGAAATGTGACATCTGTTCATCTGAAGCTGTATGTATCCAGTCTGCAATCAACTACAGTAAAATTTTACTACAAATTCAAGACTCATGTAATTTTAACAACGATAAAAAATGTACTTAAACATTTGATGATAATGCAACTCCTGTTAAGCAATTCCTTCGCCATTTTCATTTTAAACTGGGGCAGCTTTTATAATGTCAATCTCCAACCACTGACAATGTTAAATTATTGGAGTTCCTGGGGGCTCCACCTACTTTTAGTTCATTACCACTAAAATTAAAAAGAATTTTACACCTCAAAAAATCAGAATGTGCCTTTTAAATCTCAGAATGCTTCAGGAAAAGATAAAATTGCTCACATGCATCATGTCTGTAGATCAACATGGTGAATTTAATTCAACAAACCTGTGAATTGCGTGAGGGTATCGGCTCGTAGACGGTAGCGAGGTATCTGCTCTTCCAGAAGACTGATTATCTCCACTTCAGGAAGCTCTCCTCCACAGCACACGTCTGAAAACAATGCACGAGACATTACAACTCATTACCGTTTTGTAATATACTCAATATTACAGTAAAATATAATTGTTAAAAGATATCTAGACGTAGCCTGTGGATTGCCGAAGCTGTGTTGACTACACGTGTTGGACAGCCGAGCTGGCAGGCGCGCTGGAGCGCACGGTCATTTGGGATAAATAGCCCGTATAGGAAGGCGCGCTACAGATAGGGTCAGATGCAGAGCACGGTCAGTTGGGATAAATAGCCCGTATAGGAAGGCGCGCTACAGATAGGGTCAGATGCAGAGCACGGTCATTTGGGATAAATAGCCCGTATAGGAAGGCGCGCTACAGATAGGGCCAGATGCAGAGCACGGTCAGTTGGCATAAATAGCCCGTATAGGAAGGCGTGCTACAGATAGGGTCAGATGCAGAGCACGGTCAGTGGGGATAAATAGCCCGTATAGGAAGGCGTGCTACAGATAGGGTCAGATGCAGAGCACGGTCAGTGGGGATAAATAGCCCGTATAGGAAGGCGTGCTACAGATAGGGTCAGATGCAGAGCACGGTCAGTGGGGATAAATAGCCCGTATAGGAAGGCGTGCTACAGATAGGGTCAGATGCAGAGCACGGTCAGTGGGGATAAATAGCCCGTATAGGAAGGCGTGCTACAGATAGGGTCAGATGCAGAGCACGGTCAGTGGGGATAAATAGCCCGTATAGGAAGGCGTGCTACAGATAGGGTCAGATGCATAGCACGGTCAGTTGGCATAAATAGCCCGTATAGGAAGGCGTGCTACAGATAGGGTCAGATGCAGAGCACGGTCAGTTGGCATAAATAGCCCGTATAGGAAGGCGCGCTACAGATAGGGTCAGATGCAGAGCACGGCAGTTGGCATAAATAGCCCGTATAGGAAGGCGCGCTACAGATAGGGTCAGATGCAGAGCACGGTCAGTTGGCATAAATAGCCCGTATAGGAAGGCGCGCTACAGATAGGGTCAGATGCAGAGCACGGTCAGTTGGCATAAATAGCCCGTATAGGAAGGCGCGCTACAGATAGGGTCAGATGCAGAGCACGGTCAGTTGGCATAAATAGCCCGTATAGGAAGGCGCGCTGCCATCAGGGTCAGATGGAAAAGGAGTATCGTGTACGCAAGAGTTTGTGTCACCCATTGGTTTTGTTTACAACCACACTGGGCGAGCAGACGTGCTGCTGCTCATGTGAAAATAAGATTTAGCCGAGTGGCACGAGGTTCTCTGTTTCGACCTAGTATAAAGGATCACGGAGACCACAGGGAGGGGCCAGTACCATCAAGTTGCTACGTAGTGCTGTACTGTTTGCATCGCTGTACTGCTGCGTATTAATGCTGCCGTAGTTGACCAGCGGATCTGACTTGGGGAAGCAGTAACTTTCTCTCCCGCACCTAGCATTACCTAACATCCTATTTCAAACTGTCTGTATACTATGTAATCTTGGTTGTCCGGGTTGAACCGCGTCAATTTGTTGAAACCTGATGTTTCGGCCATCATTTTGTGGCCTTCTTCAGAGTACTCTGAAGAAGGCCACAAAATGATGGCCGAAACGTCAGGTTTCAACAAATTGACGCGGTTCAACCCGGACAACCAAGATTACATTGACAACGACCGCGGAAGTCTGCGCACCCACTTGTCTGTATACTAGTTTGAATTTATTGAACTCCCATGTTCTGGAATTGGCTTTGTCATTTCTAGCGCGAGTTTACCTGCCTACTTTCCATCAAAAATCCTTTGGCGAGAGCCGCTCCTTGCCTCAGATATCGAACCCGTGTCCCCAATATTCCAGGTTGTGGCCAAAAGTTAAGTGGCTTTCAATCTGGGATAGGACAGTTTTAAAGATCCCAGAAAATTTTCAGCAGGAATAAAATTACAGAACTCAATTTCATATTTGACTGATAATTCTCATATGACTGATTATTAAATAAAAAATAACTCTAATAATGTCATTATGAAATAGAGCCAATACTTAATTCTCTGATAAGTAACTATGGAAAACTTTAGCAAAAATTCACTTGGGACTTTCAAAATTTCTACAACCGTACATTAGAAACAAACAATAAAAAAAAAAAGCTCATAGTGGCATATTTACCCATCAGTTGTCATGGTACTCATAAAAATGAAATCTTTACCATTATAAAACTGCAGCAAGGCCGTGTCTGCTTGTCCTGCAAAAAATTCCAAACATATTTTCATTTTGTTTTCATAGTTTGAAAGCTTAGGGTCTCACTTAAAATGTGATATAGATTTTATGATCATACATAACCTGGCATTGGAGCAGAAACTTAAAATCTTAACATCTAGATTTCTTAATGTTGCCTGTTATTCAGGTCGTTTGAGAGGTCACGAAGTGGATGCCACCTCAGGCACCTACACTATTACAAATCAGTGAGTGGGCTGTGTCCGTGTATCCTGGCATCGAGCAAAAACTGCCAAACCAATATGGGTGGAGTTTCCACAGTTTGAAAGCTTATGGTCTGCCTTAAAATCTGCGGTATGACTCTACGAGGGTGGTCCCAGAAGTACCCGACCTAGCAATGAAAAAACAAAATTTTTGGAAAAAACTGTCTTTATTTTTCAAAGTAGTCTCCTCTCAGCTCTATACATTCATTCCAGCGATTTTCAGTAGCTTTGATACCACTTTTATAAAAAGAACTGTCTTGCTCCTCGAAATAGCCATTAACTGCCGACATCACTTCTTCGTTGGTCGAAAATCTTTGACCACTGAGCCATTTTTTTAGTTTGGGAACAGGAAGTAATCCGAGGGAGCTAAATCTGGCAAATAGGGTGCATGAGGTAGCAATTCGAACTTTAATTCATTAATTTTGGCCTTTGCAATAACGGATCTGTGAGCTGGAGCATTGTCGTGATGAAACAACACTTTCTTCTTAGCCAAATGTGATAATTTTATCTTGATTTCTTCGCTCAAACGTTGCAATAACTTCGAATAATAATCACCGTTGATTGTATTTCCTTTTTCAAGATAGTAAATGAAAATTATCCCATGCGCATCCCAAAAAACAGACGCCATGACCTTGCCTGCAGATGGAACGGTCTTGGCCTTCTTTGGAGCAGGTTCTCCCTTTTCAGTCCATTGTTTTGAATCTTCTTTTGTCTCTGGGGTGAAGTGATAGACCCATGTTTCATCCATGGTTATGAAACGGCGCAAAAATTCAGCTTTGTTGCAGTTAAACATAGCTAAACACTCAATTGAAACATCTTCACGACACTGTTTTTGCTCAAATGTGAGCAAATGCGGCACCCATCTTGCACATAACTTTCTCATGTCCAAATTTTCAGTTAATATGCGATGTACCGCACTTTTTGAAATGCCTACTATGTCTGCTAGCTCGTGCACTTTCAGTCGACGATCAGCCAGTACCGTTTTTATGGATTTTCTTCACCATTTCTGGAGTCGTCACCTCATTTGGTCGACCACTGCGATGTTCGTCTTGGCAGCTCGTACTGCCTCGTTTAAACTCTGCCACTCAATATTTTACTGTGGTAAACGAAGGAGAAGACTCACCCAGAGTAGAATGTAGCTCAGTTTTTATATTGGTTGGGCTGAGGCCTTTCAAACGAAAGTATGCATATGTGAAGTTAACCTCTCCATAATGCCGTTCTTCCTGTTGGGCCTTCCTTCATAAGTACATCAAACGTTGATATTTATAAAATTCTACATGCTAAGTTTATTCCAGTATAAAATAATTTTAAACAAACACATTTAATAGTGACATGCTTTAAGGGATGATGTTCCTATACTAAGTGTCGCAGGTCCGAACTACATTCAAATTTATACATTCATATTTCCACTCATAAGGTTTTTTTTAAGCATTAATTGCTGTTTGTAGCAATACAAATTAATTTTTATAAAAATTCATGCAATTAAACCTTGTCCTTTTATAATAACAGACTTTTATTTTGTTCTTTGCAGAAGGTATGAGTTATTTCAGCTAGGAGGGAGGCAACTTGTTTTAGTGCTTCTTTTGTTAGACGTCTGTCAATGCGTCCTGTCTAGATGTTTTTGAAGCTCACTGTTGATAGTATGGAGAGCAGAATCAAAAGTTTTAAATAATCCTTTCAGAACCAACGAGTGGCCACAAAAGAGCAGTACAAACCATCCTTCCAGTTGTCCACAATGGACTGGCAACGTGCCCGGAGATCCCCTGACCGTCTCCTCTTTTTGACCCACGCCGTGCTCTCCAGTGGGAACATCCTGTGTGTTGGAGTGTTCCCGCAGGACTGCCCCGGCAGCTGTGTCGTTGGCCCGAGGCCAGGAAGTGAGAGCACAGCTCTGTTTGGCACAGTGAGCCAGAAAAGAAACACCTCCTAGTGCTACCCTCACCAGGTGACAGTGTTTGCTAACCACAGATACGTTATAAAGGAACAGAAATGTGTGTATAGAAAGAAAAGAAACTATAACATGGATTTTTATTCTTCTCTTGAAAATCCTTACTGGAGGAGAATACCATCATAATATCAGACAATATCCATTATAAAGTGAGTGCAGATGCAAAGTCTTGAATTTATTTGCTTTTTCTTAATAATATTAAACTCGATTAAGCAACAATAAAATTATTAAGTAACTAAAATACAAACTTAAACTTGGGGATAATTAGTGTCAAATATTAATTGTTAACAATCTCCATTATCTCAATAGAGTTGATACCGTAGTTAAACTTTATGAGAAAATAGTAACCGGTAGATTGAGTTAATAATCTTAATAAACTTTTAGGCAATTCCATATTAATCCAGGACCTCTTTTTACACTACATTGTGAAAATGACTTGAATTCTCCTGTGGTAAGAATACTTTTAATGTACTTAGCCTCATGACTTTAGGAAATGTCACATACAGCAAATTTGCGCATAAAGGTTGCTGTTTTGACATCCACACCAACAAACTCAAAAGTTTGTCTCTGCACTTTGTGCACCATAATAACAAATGAAATCACCATTTGTTGCCAAGCAACAAACCCATCTAGCTACTTTCCCAATAAAGGCTAGACATAACTTTTTAGTTTAAAAAAATAAAAACACAATAATTGACTCAAAAGAATTTTCCTGAAGATAAGATCCACTATTTTGTAAAATAATTGTTAGAGCCATTATAAAGATATCCAGTATATACATACACCAAGCTTAACTTGGAACCGGTATAAACTTTTATTTGCACATGATAAATGCTGGAAAACATTATTAAAAATATCAAGAGGGCAGCACGAAATATAACAACTAATTATGTTTTAAAAAAGAAATACAAATTTAATATAAATATTGATAAATGATTTAACAAGCACTGCTGACTTTTTGAATTCTCCTTCAGCATTCTGTATAGGATAAACTGTCATTTTCATTTTATTGTAACTTGCCTGCAAGAAGTAAATGCAATGGTTATTTATTGTTCTGTTACAATCTACACAGAAGCATTTGTGTTCTTTATCCTTTCTGAAATTCCTTTGCCACAAGCAATAAAATTATAAATGCCATGGCAATTTATCATTCTATCGTTGTTACCATGGAAGCATTTATATTTCATATTGTTTTGTGAAATTTTTTTACAATACTGAATGGCAGCTCTAAAAGAACTTGAAGTTTTCTTTAAGTCTGACTAAATATAAAGAATATGAAAATAAAATTGAAGAATGCATATATCAATGTTCTTATTACAAATTTCAATCTCAAAATGTAAGGGATTATTTTAAAAAATCTTAATGCATAAAAATACAATTATTGGGTTTCCTGATTATAAACAAGATTAAAACAATTGTTTAATTGTAATAACAATGTTAATTGTAATAACCAAACTATAACATCTTTGGTAGTACGAAGTAGGAAATTCGTAATCTTTTACTGAGCAGTTGCACCCCCTGAACTCCGTGTCCACAAGGGTGTATCCAGGATCAGAATTGGGGGGAGCAAGATCTGAGCAGGGGGGGGGGGAGCACTCAATCTTGGTTTCAAGGAAGTGGGGTGGAGGACTGAAACATGACGATTTCTTACAAAATGAAACTGAAACCTATTGAGGAAACTATTTATATTATTGATTAACATAGTAATCCAACCAATTAATATAAGGAGCTACTATGTAGTAAATTAAGATTGTAAGACAGTTACAGTTTTTTATGTAAACATTAATCCTCTCGGATTCTTATAAAATTTCTCAATAACTTTGTTTCTCAATATCTCACGGTGTTCTTTCACGAAATTTCGATGCACACTCATCAGGCATAATCCAGTCAATCTTTTCTCACACAAAGTGCTCCTGAGCCAGTTCTTCACTCGTTGAAGCGTACTGAAGGCAACTTAATTTTTCTTCTAGGGGGGCAGCAGCACCGCCCCCCCCCCCCTTCCGCCCCATGCTGGATACGCTTTGGTGTCCAGCTAATTTGGTAACATGGACACAGAATTCATTTCTGTCATCTCAATTTTGAGAGAGAGGGAGAGAGAAGACGTAATAAATGTCTGAACAAGAATTTTCACAAAGTTGAGACCCTGACAGATCAATTTCTATAGCGGTAAAACTGCGATCACTAAAATCCTTAGCCGTTTCTCGGATAGCTAGTGATATAGCTGAAGTGTCATTACTATACATCCAACTTGTAACTCGAGAGGAACAAAATGCCAGGCACTATCAACAAATATTAGTTTAGGAAGCAAAGACATAACAGGAAAAATAATTTAAAAATACAACAAATGTAAAATTCCTGATTAAATCTGTATTGTAGGTACCATACGATTATTGTCCAAATAGAGAAAACGGTTTCTTCAATAAGGCATTCATAAAAAATCCTAACAGCAAAATAAACAGAACTTTTCTGACATTCTATAATATTTAAATGTAGAAACAGGCATTCTAACTTGAACCTAACAGCACAAAAATTGATGATGGAATAAACTATATCCCAGCACAAATTTCACAGTTTGTGGGTTTCTCATTCAAGGTTCTAATTTTTCTTTTACTCTTATCTTTCATTCTCATATTTGTAATCTATTTTGCTCAAAGATAACATCGGAGAAAAACACACTATGGAGTGTTCATAAACCATACAGCTCCATTTTGGCCTCCTGTGAACCTCCCCTCCCCCCACATAGCCCAATGTGAATTTTGCATTTACCCCCCCCCCCTCCCTCCACCGTAGCTTTTTTTCCCCTATTGATTCCAGAAGACATTTAGCAGTGTTTTTTTCTTGCCAGACTATCGTAAATTGCATACTGAGATAATTAAATGACAGAAACAAATATTTACAAGCTGTTGTGTGTTCTGAATCTAATATTAACTGTGACAAATAATATGAATGAAAAGCTACGAGGCCTGGCTCTGAACACCCCCCGCCCTGCCCCCCCCCTTTTCCCATGTAGCCCAGCGTAGCTTTCCAGCGGAGCCACATAGTTCATGGATAGTTCCGTAGGATTATAATCCATGCCTTAGAATGCATATTATTACCTAATCAAAAACTTTAAATTACACACAAACAAAAGGAGGCATTTGAAGCCAATGTGTTAGAAGCAACAGATTAACTGTCACAGTGCACTTCAAGCAGGACCAGATGTGAAGGTATTGTTAAGGGTCTGTAAGAAGTCTAGCCAGCACCAGGAATCAACTGAGGATCTGTCATCATCATCCTCAACAGTTTACAGCTACTGGCGAGGTCTGCTTCATGCACAAGCCTCTCCATTTCCTTCTTTCCTCCCACCACCTCTCTGTCACCACCTCGTTCCAGTCCTCTCCTCTCTTCCGTACACACTCCTCCACTCCTTTCAGTCATCCATCTCCTGGTCTTCCTCCGCGTCGTTTACCGTGCATCTGAATTTTGTGGATTTTCTTGGGATTCTCTGAGCCTCCATTCTCTTGACATGTCCGTACTATATCAGTCTGGTCCTCTCTATTTTTTCCTGTAGAGGTTCCTCTTTTATGGTGCATCTAATTCCTTCATTCCTTATTCTGTCCATTTTATTAACTCCTATTCTACCCCTTAAAAACTTCATTTCGCTTGTTTGTATCCTGCTGATGTCCCGCTTCTTCATTGTCCATGTTTCAGCAGCATATGTCATTGAAGCACATAGTATGTGTGATAGATTACTCTCTTGCTTCTCTGTGGCACTTCTTTTTTCCGTATCAGACTTCTTATCTCACCATTATTTCCTCCACATTCCTCTAATACACTCTCAAGTACTTGAATCTGCATACGTTCTTCGGTTGTTCCCCTGCCGTCACAATTCCCTGGGTTATCCTATTCTTTTTTCTGGTTGTTACCATGTACTCACATTTCTTTACATTAAAATTCAGGCCATATTCCTACATATTCACACTTCTGAAGCAGGCATCTGTAATACTACCTAATTGACATTAATAAGCAAGTGTTGTTTCATAAATACAGTAACCACATGTCAGTGTGCTAATTGTTTTAACTGCTGCCTTGTGGCTATTGAAAAATAAGTCAATTTTAAACAAATTAATCGCAATTCAGGGCAGAGTCCTGCATCACTTGAAAATGACTTATGAGAAACGTTTCATTACCAACAGAAATTTGCCCAAAGTTGGTAAAGATTTTTAACGAGTCTGCTCCGTTATTTTGAACAGAGAAGGAATTGGCAACTGAATGTAAACACGCTCACATCTCTTAGCGACAATCCGTAAGTAGGAAGACCAAAAATTGCAATGACAGATAAAACCACCAAGAAGGTGCACAATATGGTACTGGATGATTGGAGATTATAGGTGTATAATGTAACTGAGGCTGTAGCGACTTCAGGAGAAAGGGTCCGGTACTTTTAGATCAAGAATTAAATGAGAGGAAACTTTGTGCAAGATGAGCACTACATTAGTTAAATTCTGAACAAAACGAAATACAAAAAAGAATTTATGGACAACGTACTTTAAAAAGTTTGTTCCTACTGTGTGCACTTATCTGTTACAATGGAAGAGCAATAGGTCTGTGGTTGCACACCAGAAATGATACAGCAACCAAGACAATGGGTGGGAATTGACAGCTCTGCTACAAAAAGGAGGATTTGATTTCGTCTTCCAGCGTTTTATGGGATGGAAAAGAGATTCTCTTTATTGATTACCTTGAAAAAGACAAGTGACAACTGGTAAACAACAACAAGTATGATGATAAAAAATTTGAGAAGTGAACCTGCATTGCAAAAGAAGGAAAAAAAAGTAATCTTTCATGAGGACAATAAAACTGACCCAAAGGTGTTCTGGCGGAGGGATAGCTGCAGTATATGAAGTACAAATTGTTGGAACACAAGCCTTTTCATCATATTTAGCACCACCTGACTTCCATTTCTAAAGGTAAAGAAATTCAGGGCTGGAAGATGTTTTAAGTCAAATGAAGACCTTCCACGATCGATTTTCAGGGATGTATTGAACTGAAGGCGAACTACACAGAAACTTAAGTGTGCCCTCGTGCAACACAAGCGGTGATGTTAAGCTGGTGCTCGTCACCTGTGATGGTGGCGGTGTCGGTGCAGGTGCGCGGCGAGCGCCCCGCAGAGTCCAGGGCTGCGGCCAGCTTGGCGTTGGCGCCTCCGTCGCCACTGCCCTGTGTTGGCACTGCCTGCTGCTGCTGCTGTTGTCGCTGCAACACGTTAAAGAATAAAGTGAAAACTCATTACATTCCCATTCCCTCATTGTGGTGAAACCAGAGGCTTTACTTGTGAAATGTACACATTTGTTTGGGTCGGAATAGAGGTCAGGCGAGAGAGCAAATTCGAGCAACGTTACGAGAGCCACGACAGGCAAAGTAGAGCACGATTCAGCGATGTGGCATTTGTCGAGCAGCGAAACGAGGACGTAAGCTGGCAGTATGAGTGCACGCAGTTAGGTGATGTTAGGGTTTGCCCTCTCAAGACAGGTGGAGTGGAGTGGGGGTTGTCATAGTAAAACTCTCTGCACAGCTACGTCGAGGTAAGTCTGCCGACCGAGCCGATTGTCGCATCGCGTAGCCGGGGGCCGACACGAGAAGCTACAGGGCTCCGACGTCGGAATGGAGTAATTGTAGCCCGAGAGATGTTCTGCAGCAAACCAGAGGTAGGCACTACTGAGAAAGAGTTGGATATGGAAACGGGTCGGGTTAGTTAGTCATTATCGCAGAAGCTTCAATGTATCGCAACAGTCCTGTCGTGTTTGTGTTAGAGGTACCCGTGTTGCAAAGCTCACTCTCTCTCCTCGTTGCCATAATGGTGGTTAGCAAGGCGCCACTGCACCAGTTTTATCAGTTTCAGGCAGTAATAGTTCAACGTGAGATGTTATTGACAGCTATTTCCATTCATGCGTATATATATGTACAGTTATTGGTATTCGTGCCTTCAGCAAACTGATGTAAATAAACATGTAAATATTCAGCAACGATTAGCCCCGATTTTCCAAGTAATAATCCTTTCACAAGACTTATATCCGAACAATCTTCGATTTCTAAGTAGACGCTTATCCGTGCCTCCCGTATGGCAATGTGTCCTCGTCTCACCGCTCGGCTGGACGGACTGACCTCGAGGATCACCCCAAAGGGTAGCAGCCGTCACTACAGAATTAAATCCACAATATGCAGATGACTGACATGTCTCAAATCTAGGACTTTATTTTGATCAAACAAAATACACTTGGATAAAGGAAACAAAGAAACTCCCGCGAGGCACTGAAAATAAGATAGGATAGGGAAAATAAACAGTTACCCGTCACTTACCACAGATGAAGGCAGGAGGGCGAGACACGTAAAAACACAAAAACCAAACGAATTGCACAATATTTCGACTTTAGTCTTAGTCATGTGGGAGGCGAGACATATGGCAGGGGAAAAGATGTGGTGACATCCCAACCCGCCACATGAATCACATGACTAAAAACAAAATACACTGTAATAATTGTAGAATTTCACAGCCTAAAAAGTTATATCTGGAGTCCTTGAGGTATCTACAATAAGCATAATACACAAGAGAAGCAACTGTGCATTTAAAAGCAGGTAGTAACACAGGTATCACTAGCAACTTCCAACTCTATAAAATGTCGCCTACATTTCCTTATGCAACTGAAATTGAATTGAATCAGTTATTTCCAAACCTACAGTTTATGTATATGCTGTTCCATTGCATCATGAAGGTTTCTGATGGTGGAAGATATTTTCATCAAGACTTGACCAGCAAGCACACGGAGTGAGGGCATACAACACTGTGGATGGGGATTTTAAGCCTGCCGAGCCCCTCGGTGTCTTTCAGAACAGTAGGCCTGAATGCGCCAGTACTGGTGTCGCCCTCTCCCAGAGATAATGCTCTGCACTGCTGCCCTGGAGAAGGCAATGTGAAACCACCCCTCTTCATGTTCCCAGACATTCTCATGGAGGGTAACACCTTCGTAGTGAATGATTCTGACCAGTTTACAGGTATGACAAGCAGCTTATGCAATAGAAACAATTATCTCTCAGACAAAAAATGCTTCTGTATAAGTAATTATAATGCAGAGGTAGTTCTGTAATGTAAAAAAAAAAAAAAACTCTTGCAAGTTTATTCCAAAGCACCTACTGTATACATCTGAAACACATGTGAACACAGCTGAAGAAACTGTTTCTATATACCATTTAAAATTCGTTGAATCTGCAAACTGTAAAACATACCAATGGACATAAATTTTTTATTTAATTAAATTTACTTTGGTTAATCCTGACTACAGTTAATAGTAAGATTAATTATTAGTACATTGCAACAACAGACTGCAACTCATGGGCGAATCCAGTGAGGGGCAGGGGGGGGGGGGCTGCTGCACCCCCTAGAAGAAAAATTAAGTTGCCTTCAGTACACTTCAATGAGTGAAGAACTGGCTCAGCAGCACTTTGTGAGAGGAAAGATTTACTGGATTATGCCTGATGAATGTGCATCGAAATTTCGTGAAAGAACACCGTGAGATATTGAGAAACAAAGTTATTGAAAATTTTTATAAGAATCCGAGACGATTAATGTTTACATAAAAAACTGTAACTGACTTAAAATCTTAATTTACTACATAGTAGGTCCTTAGATTAAGTGGTTTGATTACTATATTAATCAATAATAAAAATAGTTTCCTCAATAGGTTTGAGTTTCAATTTGTAAGAAATCGTCATGTTTCAGTCCCCCACCCCACTTCCTAGAAACCAATGAGTTGCCCCCCCCCCCCAGCTCAAATCTTGCCCCCCTCTGGCTCTCATCCTGGATACGCCCTTGCTCCAACTGCCAGCAAAAATGCATTTCTGCAGTACAATGTCAAATGACATTGATAGAAGTGAGCATGCGCCATAATATTTTAAAACTCTGACTCAAGTAACGTTCTGTCGCGCTAAAAGCAGGGATGAAACTTCAGTACGAAAAACAGTATGGAATATGTCCTATTCATGTAGTACAAGCATGTCTGACCGTGATGTGTTGCGCCGTTTTCGCGTATCTGGGCGCTGCGGTGGCAGTGGTGAAGGCCAACTGATTTCTCGCTCAGTGCGGTAAGTGCAGCATTTGAATTACAGACAGAGCTGGCTCTGCAGACGACTTGGCTGCTCATACTGCTCACGTCTAAGAAGCCGCTTACTACTGGAAAAACAATCCCCAAGCTTCCTCATCCTTTAACACAGAGATTAGGTGGGATTGGTTTATGAAGAAACAGAGAAGAGGATTTGAACAGCGAGCGCCTGTCGTGATCGCTATCGTTTCTGTCGCCTGAGCTGCCGACAAGCTTCTAGATAAAGCGAACTTCACTCTCAGAAATTACCAACGTCACATATCTCAATGACGGAAATTTTTCGCGCATTTTATTTCACCCGATCTAAAAAAACGGATTGTTCCCTGTGGTGCGACAGAGCAAATCTAGCACTGCACACCAAATTTGGACGTTTAGGTACTGTTTACGAGAATTATCTGCGAAGATGTTGGCAGACAACGCAAATATTGCAACGAGGGGTTAAATTGATAGCATACACTGCTGTTCAATTTGCCACCGTTCCATCAGGAAACATTCCATCGGAACATTTGTGGAAATGCTGTCTGGATGTGTATAGCAGTTTCTCAACGCTAGGGGTTCTCGACAAGATTTCCGTGATGGCGGACTGGCTATCTCATGCGCATAACACGCGCAATGGTGAATACCGCTCACTGTCTCTAGTAGCGGAGCTACAAAATAAAATAAATAAAAGCTCAAGGAGGTTCGAAGCGCCGGGGGTACGTGGAGCTAAACACTGCTCTACACCAGCTACACCCGGGGGCGTCCATAAATAACGTGAGGTGAAATCACACGTAAGGTTTATAACTGAACTGTAGAGCTCAACAGTTTACAAATGTCGCGAAAGTACAAAAACCGACCTTAGGAGGGGCATAACCGCCATTCGAAGTATGAGACCTTTAAAAAAAAATTCTCACAGTTGCGAGGGCGATTGTTAGGGGGAAGGGAGGGGGTCGAAGTCTCACGTAGTTAATGAGCGCCCCCCTCGCACCCGTCTGGGTAGAGTCTCTAAGTTCAAAGTCACTTCTTGCTTTGTCAAAGTAGCGAAAATTGACGGAGAAAAGGGGGGCGAATGATGTTTTGCATAGTTTTATTTGGTCGGAAGCGACACGAGAGCTTGGGGGGTAAGGAACGGGAAAGTATTCCGAATAAACCACTCCAGCAGTCGCCGGGAGTGATTTCCGGAAACCATGGACTGCGGCTCGGAGTGATGGGACTCGCGAACTGAACCAGCAGACTACATACAGTACTCCACTTTTTCCGCGTATCATTACGGCTTCGCTAAGCAGGTAACACACGCGGGGCGCGCTAATGATAAGACCCGTGTGTGTACGTGCGGTGAGTCAGCGCGACTACACGCATTAAGGCACGAGGCAACAAACATGAACGCTGAAGCGCTAGTTCACGTTCTTCCCTACCAGCGCGACCCTCGTTGGTGGAATAAGGACGAGTCCGTTAATGACGTCATCTCAAAGTACGGAGGAGGGGGGGAGGGGGTACACCAAAACCCATTTAAGGAGAGGTGGGTAGATCAAAATCTCACTTCAACTTCTTATTTCACATCGCCGCCTTTCAAACAGCACCTCGCTTAAGTACTTGAAAGTAGACGTTGGGTGCTGGTCAATAAATCCACTAGGAAAGTAAGGAGGGCATCGTTTGTATACACACTTTCGCAATGTATGTGGTTGCAAAGCACGCGACACTTGTCAGTGCTTCGCAAGTTCAAGTGTCGCAGCCAATTCCTCGTTTTGATAACGGACAGTGTAACGGGGCTGATAAATACTAAAACGCAATAGCTTTATAAAATTAATTATCATTTAAGAAAATTAATTGAAAGATTAAAGTTCCATGTATAACATTAAATGTATATGTGCTTTGGATTTTCGGTTACAACTCGTTGGTTATTATCAACGGACAGACGGATGAACTCGAACCTTCTAAAAGAAAACGTCGCTTCGGGAAATGAGATTACTAATTCACTAACCTGCAATTTTTGGAAATGAAGTTTAAGCTAGGGCTCATGTAGACTGTATGACGGGATGTTGGTTTAGATTAGTTATCGTTCTTATTAAAATGAATTTATGAAAAACTGAGCCTTCTTTCGTTGAAAAATATACATATATGAATTATTTCTGGTACTAAAACGAACTATTAAAGAAGAAGTTAACAGCGAAGCGCGTTTCATGGCGACCTTGACACCTGAATTGGTAATTTTGTTAACTATTACGAACTTCAAAAAAGCAAGATAGATAAAGCGCAACACACAACGACTTGCAGTCGACAGTCGACTTGTATATCGATACGCACCGCAACAGACTTCGAGTGCATATCAACTGGACAGCTGTTTTGGTTTAACAACATTGGTGGCCGGCAAAGTCGTGTTTTGCTTTGCTGTGAAACATATCACGGAAAAAAAGGAAACATAAAGGGAAGTACATTTTACATTCTTTTATTTGTTTAAATACAGTGAAGGATTTTCATTTCGATAGTTAAATTTTCACGGATTTAAATACTTTCCGTTCTTTGCCTATTGTGAATTTTATGGACTTCAATTAACTGTGTTTGAGCTACGAAGTTTGATTTTGTGCTGGTTAAAAAATATTTAAATTGAACTTACTATGGATAAAGACAATGAAAATACTTTTCATGTAATCTGTCAACATGATGTTGCAGAAAATTCTAATATACCGGATATGGCCACACCATCTGTATATACCATACTTGACTCTTATCCATCTGTAATTTTGGAAAAAACACCTGTATCTCAACCAGAGGATGAAAATAGGGTCCATTTTTCACAATTTGAAGATGATTATTCTCCTGCTGTAGGTACCTATCAGCAACCAGAACATAAACAAACTCAATCAACTCCTTCTCAATTTACCCAGCCAGAACATACCAGTTCCCTACAAACACTTACTGAACTAATTTTATCAATGCAATCTCAATAAGATGTTCAGTTTAGAGAGACCAAGACTAGCATAAATGACCTTAGAAGGGATTTTATGGACCTTTCACGACAAATTGATTCAAAAATAGGGGAAATCCATGACACGATAGGAAATTATTACACACATTTTAGTGAACGAGTCACTACAGTTGAAACAACCTTGGAAAAACATGTTACTGAATACCATGAAAGCCCAGAAAATGTTGAACATAAGATTCAGACTATTAGTTATGATATAAATCAACTTGGGGATACCTTTAAGAATGAATTTATTCAGCAAGGAAACAGAGTCAACAAAGTAGAACTAGAACAGCTTAAGGTTAAAGAGTGCATGGAATTATTACATGATACCTCCAACAAGTCACAAACAGATATAGGTTTGTTACATGAACAAAGTACAAATGCAATTCATTGTGAATCATTAGGTAATACAGTCAAAAGTAATGATAGTAGGCCTAATACTGTAAGGGAAAAATATGAGATGAGTGATGTTACAATTAATGATGAGGTAAATCATGTAAAGGATAGACAAATTGTCAAAGAAGGGTGTCATGTAAAAGAGATGGAAGAGATTTTAATGAATGTAGATGGATTGGGTAGTTTGATGATTTTGAAGAATGTAAACTGTGACATTTTTTCCAGTGTTGGGGAGAATTATGTTTGTGATTATGAATCAAAGCAGTTACAGAATAATGGTGTTGAACATTTTCAGAGTTCTTTACATATTTTTGAAGTTGGTTTGCCATGTTACTGTTCTGGCAAAGTAAGATTCACTGTAAACAGGAAGTTGTTTTGTATGAATAACTGGGAAAAAGTGAACTGGAAATATAGAAAAAAGGGTTTTCCTTTTTGTAGAGGGGTAAGCTATGCTTACTGCCTCATCCTGTGTACAAATTCAATCAGGATATTGAACCTACAACTCAGAAAATGATGAATTAGTTTAAGGTGAATGAGAAGATTTAACACTAATGCAGGGCACAGGTGTGTACATATAAACTCTGTCATATTGGAATTTATTATTATTGTTAATTTATAGTTGGCATATTATTGTTATTCAGTGCCACAAAACACTTGTAAATAGTACTGATTGTTGTGGCTGCACACAATTCTTCAACTGTAATGATAGTAAAAGTTTATAATCACTAAGTGGAAGCTGTCATTTACCAATATTGACGATCTTGGTCAGATGTACAGTCTTCAGCTGTTACTACAGCATACCATGACATAAAAGTTTATTGTCTTGTCTATTGGTACTATTCTTTTAGGAAATATATAGTTTGTAAGTTATACCGGAGCATTAGAATATAATGTAATGTACTGAAGAAATAAAAATGAAGTAGTGATGCTAGATTAGCAAGAAACAATGGTGTCCCAGTCGTATTAGCGAGGGTTGATTGTACTGGTCCAGGGTACCAAACATGTGATGTAAATAATGTTGCCGGTTATCCAACAGTAAAACTGTTCAAAAGGATCGGTCTTATGAAGAATATAATGTACCAAGGGCAGGTAATAGAATTTTTTTTGTAACTATTTAAATGGTATGCTTAGTAAACAGGCGGAGGCTATGACAGCTAAAGAGGATATTAATGTAGAAGATATATTGATTATAGTGAATAAGGAAACGAAGAAAATAAACTTTTACTAGGCAATGAAAGTGAATGTTTTGAAGAAAAAGATGAATTAATGTGCAATAAAATGAAATAACTTTGTGGGCTCAAAGAGGCAAACTGATAATTCTTTCAATGTGAAAAACAAGAATTCCAAAGAAAGTAGTGCTGAACAAGAAAATGACCTGTGTAAATTAGTTTGATATTATACAATTTTCTGGTCCAGGTACCTCATTTCATATGGACAAATACCTTAATCAGAAACTGATTTGTTGTTACTGCTATATGTTTGATGTTTTGAAAATGAAAAAAAAAAGGGTTTATATTTTGTTCTTCTACAAGATTAAATGCTGGCAGACTATGTATCCTGTTCCAGGAGTACCGTGCAGAAAAGAAGAGGAAGAAAAAAAAAAAAAAAAAAAATACACTTGATGGCAACAGAGTTAGTACCCTGTAAGAAAAAGTGGACATTTATGCTTGCTACAGGTGGAAAACCAGCAGAGCAGCCAGAGAAAACAAATTTCAACTTTCAATATTTGTTATTATTATTATCATTATTATTATTTGTATTTATGTAAAACTCACATTGTAAAACCAACACCTGAGGGACCTGTGATAAATTAATTCCTATTTCAATTCTTTTCGAATTTCATAGAAATTAGCGGGGGGATGTAACGGGGCTGATAAATACTAAAACGCAATAGCTTTATAAAATTAATTATCATTTAAGAAAATTAATTGAAAGATTAAAGTTCCATGTATAACATTAAATGTATATGTGCTTTGGATTTTCGGTTACAACTCGTTGGTTATTATCAACGGACAGACAGATGAACTCGAACCTTCTAAAAGAAAACGTCGCTTCGGGAAATGAGATTACTAATTCACTAACCTGCAATTTTTGGAAATGAAGTTTAAGCTAGGGCTCATGTAGACTGTATGACGGGATGTTGGTTTAGATTAGTTATCGTTCTTATTAAAATGAATTTATGAAAAACTGAGCCTTCTTTCGTTGAAAAATATACATATATGAATTATTTCTGGTACTAAAAGGAACTATTAAAGAAGAAGTTAACAGCGAAGCGCGTTTCAACAGCCAGTACGAAGCTAATGATCAGGTTGTTGAAAACAGTGTTTCGATGACACGACAGAGAGAGAGAGTCGAGGAGGAACCAACTGCTGGTGCGTCAGTCGTGGTGACTACCTCCTCTGACACTCGTGTTTATTCGAGAAGTGAAACTGCAGTTTCAGGAACACACAACTGATACGCAAGAAACTTGAATGATTCGCCAGTTACTTCTAGTCGAGTGGCAGTCTAAGTGCCACTTTCCACACAGTGTCTTGTTTCATGACCAGTCCACTCAACTTCACGTCGACTCATCCGACACATTCCTTTTTTAACTGCTTAACGTCTCTCTAACAGCGAGGTCTTTAGAGACGGGAAAGGATGGAGGGGCAAGGAATGGGAAGAAATTCGGCCATGGCCTTTTGAAGGAAGCATCCCGGCATTTGCTTGGAGTGATTTGGGAAACCATGGAAATCCCAAATCTGGATGCCCGGACGGGGATTCGAACCGCCGTCCTCCTGAATGCGAGGCCAGAACGCTAACCGTTACACCACCACGCTCGGTGACACATTCCTGATGTTCAGTCTTCAACGAACCTTCTTTACTTCTTCCCCCTTAGTGTTACGCCTGCAATCTTCAAAATTTCCCGTTTGTCTTTATTTCCAAACACTTTTCGAAATAAAAAGGTCACAACCATACTTCCCTTACGAACTATTACCGTCGACAATTGAACTACTCAATACGCAGCGATTTTTCTATTTTAGCCGGCAAGACAACACACGGATTTGACAGCAGCGAGGAAACTATAGGCAGTAAAACTGCACCACGCTATTCTACCCTTTAAGTAACCAACTACTATATATATATATATATATATGTCGAAAAGCAAAAGAAATATTGTCAAACCTCGCGGCAGATATCAGGAAAAGAAGATGAAGATTTTATGGCCTGTTGACAGACTACTAGCAACAACACTGATTCACAAAATTATGACTTACACAGGACAACTGAAACCTATGCCCTGGGTCCAGCAGATCAAAAAAGACCTGGAAAAACCGCACATAAACTCGTCAGAAATCATGGATAGACAAACGTACAGACAAAAAATTAAGAAATTGGAAGTACCGCCGGAGAATGAAGTCACTAAGAGACCGGGGAGAAAGTGGACTGAAGAAAGAAAGAGAATCCACGGAGAGAAAAAATGAGAGCTGTATGGAAGTTAAAAAATTTGACTCGTTAAATCTTTGCGTCATCCGACAGGGCCAAATTGCACATGGTGATAATAATAATAAGTATAAAATTATGGACAGCCAATAATTTTCATTTACCGTCAGTTGAACTGCATCTGCCTGAGATTTACGGCCGACCTGGCGGCTCTCCTGCTTCGTCACGCAGTTCTATTGTTTGCGTGTTATACGTCGACTGGGGTTGTCTATGAGTTTCTGGGATCGCTGTGGCTCTCCTCAGATTGCTGTGTCACATTATACCGAGGCTAAGAATACTCGACGGGAGCGATCCGATGGCAGCGTGGATTCCTGCGCGATGGATTCGTGAGGCGGGCGGCGGTGTCTGGAGACGGCTGTTATATTTAGCGGTGGACGCCCTCCCACAGCGGGCAGTCACCTCCCCGTCGGCGTCGCTACAAGGATTGGAAACCAGCAACGTGAAGGAAGGCATTCGGCCGTGACCTTCTGCAGGAACCATCCCACGACTGGTGTGAGGAAACCTTGCAAACCAGGAGACCTGCATGGCGTCCTCCCGCCCAGGAGCGCTGCGCCGCATTCATTCCGACTGACCGCACGCTCCGGTGGCAGATTCCCTCCACAACCATATCCCCTTTCCTGCACCCACCTACATTTTACATCTACAGATATCAACTTTTAAATTGTTTCAACTTTTTGGTAAATTACTCATCATTCCTCTTGGTAACTTATTCCAATCCCTGACATTCTTACCAAAAAAAGAGAATCTTCCCACACCCTTGTGCCTGAAATCGAGTGCCAGCTTGTGGTCATGGTCATCTTTTCCCTTCCATGCATTACTTTCAATTCTTACGCCAATATCTTTCCATGCCTCATCACCAGTATATGCCCTGTACACTCCCATGACCCTCCTCATCCTCCTCCTGACTTGCAATGAATCCCATTCCAGCTCTTATCATATCCGTCACTAATTGCATTCTGCCATAATTTCCAGAAACACCCACTCCAACTCCTCTATTTGATACTCAAATTGAGGGTCCCATACTACACTGCCATATTCGAGCAATGGTCTGACCAAAGTTTTGTAACATAATTCCTTTACTTCCCTCGTACATCCCCTCATCACTCTCTCCAACAAGTGCAGAATTTTGAAACCTGTTCCTACCACCTGTCCAATGTGTCCTGCCCAGTTAAGCTTGTTATGAAATGTAATGCCAAGATATTTACATTTCAAGTCTTCAGCAAGCAATTCTTTCCCCACCTTATATTCATAATTAACCTTTTGTTTTTATTTGTGTATCTAATAAGCTGACTTCTTTGGATTTATCTTTATCCCATGTTTACGAACCCAACTAGATATCCTGTCTAGATCACCCTGCAACTGTTTACAGTCCTGATTCTTTTATATAGCATTAAGTTATCTGAAAACAGTCTAGACACCGTAGTGTGGAGTGCGTCTGTCGGCTCATGCTTGGCAGGGACACCTTCCACAGACAAATCTATGAAAAAATGAAGTCCTGACCAACAATAACACCTCTCTTTCTGTAACTGGATCTGTTGCAGACGCCGAACTCCACTGCGTGTTGCAGCGGGTGTGATTCACAGTTCTATGCCTCTCTGGTATTCATTTCTTCTAGGAGGCAGGTACGTCATTTTCATTAGCAGTGTCCTCCATTTTCTTCAGCCAATTATTTGCGTCGTGACTTTCTTCCAACAACGGGTAGTGGATACAAATTCCTATCATTACATGTTTTGCTAAACTGACAAAAGTTTCAAAATTTAAAGTTTATGCAGTTTAAACGCTAGTTTCTAAATCACAACAATTACCTATCACGCCGTCTAAGTTAATTGTTTTGTGGCAACTAAAACGTGAAAATTGAAGAATATTAAATTTGCGATGAATATAAACCACAAAAACACGAAGCAGGGTGCTGAAAGTGAAGGATAAACTGATATTAAAATCCTACCAGACTATCCAGTGAATAGCAGGGTCGGCGTTAGGGGGGGGGGGGGGGTAAGCGGGTCAAATGTACTTGGGCCCGCCGGCTGAAGGGGGGCCCGATCACACGATGCAGGGGCCCCCGGCTTCGAAGCCAAGAATCCGCCTATTGTTGCCCGGCTAATTTGTAGAGCTAAAAACGAGGTCACTCATTTTACCCCGGGCCCGAAATTCCTAGCGCCGGCCCTGGTGAATAGCACGGTGAACATGAAAAAAAAAGAAACTAGAATATGAAACAAGAACCACAAAATATGACAGAGAAGAGCAGTAAGCACGTGTATTTAAATTTTTTGTGCATTCTCCAATCGAATTGATGCGGTTTGTAACCTCGGACACAAGCACGTTTCTGAAGACGTGGAGGTCATATCAAAGAATAAATGATTACAAGAAAATAGGTTTTTCCCCCTGGTAAGAGAACAGTTGTCTGTTAGAAGAGACACTAGTGCCGGCGGATCGCTGTGCACTGCTTGCGTGCGTCTGCTGTGTGTTTGTACAGGTGGCTGCCCTGACGTAGCGAGTTAATGAACATCATCGCTCGCGACACACAACTTCAAGACTTACAAAAACCACTTACGGCGGTACTGCAAATGTCAGGTGGATGCTAATTAGGGATTGCAATCCAGCAAAGCGGGATCCCGCAATCCCGCGGGATCCCGCATCATTAGACAGTCTGGTGGATCCCGCACAAAATTAACCGGATCCGCAATCCGCAAAATCCGGCGGAAACGCGTGTCAGTCTGCGTGACTCGCTGCCCCACTCGGTCTCTGTTGGATATTTTGCACTGTTTGCCTGTACCCTTCCAGTTGGCATTTGACTCATGTTAACAAGCGTTGGTTTTTGTCAACCTTCGTCATTCATAAGTAAATAAATACACTTTTATGTATTCATCAAAACTTACTTTTGTTTGGAGTACACATTTCTGTAATTTGAGTTATGGTGCGTATTTAGTTCGATTTTCTAACTATATAATTATTTTTTAAGTGTCGCACGCGTTATCTGAACTACACAGTTACATCTTTTTATTCACGGTTTCATTATTCCCATTTTCTGTATTTGCAAATAAAGTAATTGTGACAATTTCCTAATTTGCGGCTGAAAATTAGATTATTCGTTGATATGAAACTAATGATATCGTAATTTTAACGATGGCGTACCTATTTATTTAACAGCTATCAAAAGCAAATTGTATATCCTTTGACTTATTGTTGTTTTGGCCGCTGCCTAAATGCGTTTCTTTGACGAAAGTCACCTGCTTACATGTGCCGCTCAGGCTTTCGATTAATCCCTCTTCTCCTTGTTATTATTTCGACTAAAGGTAAAAAAAGTTATAATTAAATTTTCATGGGGTGTATCGACGAATTGAGTTGTAGGAACACCATACTTCGACGGCTGCCTCCGCCGTCTTCCTCACTTGTGTAATTTCGTGTGTTTGCAATGAAATCTTCGCCGAAAAAGTCTCCTTTCTTACTAAAAAATAATAATTTCCACTCTAAAAACGTCGTTACGCCACGTAAGTAAATCTGAAATACTTGACAGTTTACGTGTTGTTGAGTAGTTTCTTTTAATAACATTGAATCAACTGTAATATAAAACAAGGAATCAGGAGATATAATAATGAATCACGCAAAAAAAGGCCAAGTCTCGTGCTTGTGCACTGATAAAAAGTTATGAGATCTTGTTCTGAGCCAAGTCTACACTTTACAGAGTATATTCACTTCACTTTGTGAAATGTAATGCTTTTCTCGGTGTTATGGAACGTTTATTAAGAATTAAAAAAAATAAAAAAACTCTGGTAACTTGACCATTAAGCAAACCACTTTTTAAAAATTATGTGATGTATTGTAAGGCACATAATATGACCTAAGACTAAATATTTTCCATTTTTATTATTTATTTAAAAATTGGTTTATATTAAAAAACAAAAATGTAAAACCTCGAAATACACTTAAGATACGCTAAAAACTTTTAATATCACTTTTCCAATCAAAATATTGTTAAATGTTGATTTTTATCATTTAACATTAAAAATTATTTATTAATTTAATTATTATTTAATTTATTAACATTTTAAGTAACTACGTTTTAAATATATGCGTTAAAAAACTGTTTGTACCAATCCCGCACGGATCCCGCGGGATTGAAAACACTGCGGGATTGCAATCCTTAATGCTAATTAACTCAAAGCATAACTTAGTACACAATAACCATGACGCTGATTACATTCAGTATTTTCTTCCATCCTCTCCAACAGCTCTCCTCTGCAAACGCGAGGATTTTAAGTCGTTTCCGAGCTCGACGTATGTCCCAGCCGCAATGGTCTTCAACCATAGTGTTTCTTTGGTTTACGAAAGGACTCTTCAACATCTGTATTATAGGCACGATTTTTTTTTTCTACCGAAAATAAAAACTACCAACTGGTTTCTCCAAATTTTCAAGCGTCTTGAAGGTACCCTTTCCTTTCGTGATCCGACTTTTCAACATCAGTGTTAATGGATAAATCACTTCTGTTATACTCCATTTGGATCTACGTACACGATTTTTACGTGTACACACAGTATTAGGGTGGTGGGTGAGTGGTTAACGCTCTGGTCTCGCATTCGGGAGGACGGCGGTTCGAATCCCCGTCCGGGCATTCCGATTTGGGTTTTCCCTGTTTTGCCCTAATCACTCCAGGCGAATGCCGGGATGCTTCCTTAAAAAAGGCCATGGCCGAATTCCTTCCCGTTCCTTGTCCCCAGTCCCATCCCGCCTCTAATGACCTCGCCGTCGAAGAGGCGTACAGCCATAGGTAAAAAATCCAGGCCCACTTCCTATCGAACGCTAGCGGGTATGTCGGGTATTTTCAACGCTTGTATACGCAGGATGACAAGCCAACGGGCCCGTATTGACACTGCATCCTCGTTGCCACCAAACGTGAAGGTGAGCAAATTCTTTTATGGCTTTAATGCCTCTTACACGTCGAGGTCATTAGAACCGGGATTATGAAAATACACAGTCCAGTCACATTAATGTGACCACCACCTACTTTCGACGTCAACGTGAAATAACCAATCACAGAAGGCAGGTGGCAGCACATTACAGTGGAGTGTATATAAAAGATGTCCTAGGGCATTGGAAAGCATTTCAATCGTTGGAGTAGTGCAGAAACGTAGCGAAGGGCATGATTATTGGCTTTCGGGCCAAGGGTGGAAGCATTTCGGAAACGGCTAATTTTGTGAACTGTTCACGTGCCGCCGTGGTGAAGGTATACCGTGCATGGCAAAATGGCAGTATTCAAAATCAGCGGCGTGGAACATGTGGTGCACCACGGGCTGTAGATGACAGAGGCGAACGAAGGCTACGGAGATGCGTTCGGGCAAATAGACGTGCAACTGTTGAGCAACTGACCGCCCAGATGAACCAAGGGGCTACCAAGAGTGTATCCTCAACAAAGGTTCAGCAAACTTTTTTTTTTTTTTTTTTTTTTTTGTAACAGTTTAACGTCCCTTTTTAACAACGTGGTCTTTAGAGACGGGAAAGGATGGGGGCAAGGAATGGGAAGTAATTCGGCCATGGCCTTTTTAAGGAAGCATCCCGGCATTCACCTGGAGTGATTTGGGGAAACCATGGAAAACCCAAATCTGGATGCCCGGACGGGGATTCGAACCGCCGTCCTCCCGAATGCGAGGCCAGAGTTCAGCAAACGTTGCTGCGCATGGGCCTCCGCAGCAGACGCCTGGTTAATGCACCTATGCTGACTGCTGTTCATCGGCGACGAAGGCTGGAATTTGCACGCCAGTACCGCAACTGGACGTCCACAGAATAGCGACAGGTGGCTTTTTCCGATGAATCATGTTTTATGCTCCATCGGACAGATGGACGTTGGCGCATACGGCGTGAAACGTCTGAAAGCAAACACCCTGCAACAATTGCCGGAAAGATCTAGGATGGAGGAGGGAGCATTATGGTTTGGGGAATATTTTCCTGGCATTCACTGGGTGAACTCATCATTTTGGAAGGCACGATGGATCAACACAAGTACGTATCTGTCCTTGCGGACCATGTCCACCCCTACATACGAATAATTTATCCTCAGAACGATGGCATCTACCAGCAGGACAATGCGAGGTGTCATACAGCTCGCAGTGTATGTGCGTGGTTCGAAGAGCACCAGGATGAGTTTACCATACTCCCCTGGCCAGCAAACTCACCGGATTTAAACCCAATCGAGAATCTGTGGGACCACCTCGATCGGGTTGTTCGCACCACGGATCCTCAACCGCGTAATCTAGCTCAGCTGGCCACGACACTGGAGTCGGCATGGCTCAACATCCCAGTGAACACCTTCAGAAACCTAATTGACTCTCTTCCTGCACGCCTCGCAGCGGTCCGCTCTGCCAAATGTGGTTTTTCTGGTTTTTGAGAGGTGGTCACATTAATGTGACTGGACTGTGTAAATATACTTTGTAAAAGTGTAATGAATCTGGCGGGCCGATTTAGAACAACATTAATGAAGGCAGCAGAAAGGAGGTATAGAAGAACAAATAAGAGGAAGGACAAGGAAACAGCGTGATGGTATGAGCGTATCGCAGAAGCTGTAAAAAGGAAGCAGAGTGCGTTAGTAATACATGTGAAAAATATATATATATATTTTTTTAAATGCTGATTTTCAAGTAGCTGTACTAAGTTTGTGGTTAGGTTGAAATGCAAACTAGACCTGAATGACTACCAATATTCCATGGTGCATAGTGGATTTGGAGAGCCAATGACGTCAGAATCGGCTCAAGACGTCCATTGTCGCTAAGCGAATAATTTGCGTAATCGTATTAAGAGTAAAACACAAGAATAAAGCTAAACATATTTTCAACCCCAAAGGAGAATTCCATGCCCAAAGATAATAGACACTCAGAATGGTTTCACACAGAAAGTGGAGTCAGGCATGGAGGTGTATTGTCACAGAGATGAAGGTGATAACATATGCTGAAGACAATTAGGCAAATGGTGGACTGCAATGGGGACAAAAGCCTGGAGATGTGTGTAGAAAAAGAAACAAGAAAATGAAGATGGTTAGAAACACTGGCCCAGTTACTGTGTCCTGTTCACTCTGCCCGTGTATAATTTCCCCTCCGCCTGTAGGGGTAGAACAGTCTCACCTTGAGCCGCCTCTGTTAACTGAATTGGAGTGGGTGCAGTGACTTGTGTATCAACGAAAAGATGGACGAAGAAATATGGCTGACAATAAGGAAGAGTTGGAAATTGTATCATCAGATAAATGATTTAACCTAAAGGCGCATTCCCACGATCCCTTGTAGGAGAGGCGGGACGAGACGGGACGGGACCTCATTAGCCGAAGTGTAGGGACGACCGCGGGCCGCAGATTAGTCCTAGCTTACCTCGCCGCCACCTCCGCACCACGTTGCCTAGTGTCGTTTGACACAGAGCACTTTACAGCAACAGAAGGGGTGCGCACCGCTACTGCAAGCCGATGGCAACAGCGCACCGCTACACACGCCTGTGATGTTTACCGACACAGAGTGGGTAGCTGCGTCTCGTCTCCGCTAGCAGAGGCGGCCCTGTTCCCATGGCGTGTGGTCGAGTATTCGTCCCGTCCCGTCTCGCCTTCGTTACAAGGGTTCGTGGGAACGCACCTTAAGGTGGAGCAAAGGAAAGGGAGCCAAAACTTCGCTATATAAACCATATTACCAGCCAACACATACGGTCTTGAAACCTTGACTTTGATAGATAGAGTTACCAGCAGATTACAGTCGGAGGAGATGAGGTTTCTGTGAGGGATAGAGAACGTCACAAGGAAAGATGAAACCACAAAAGGAAACATCAGGGAGAGATTACAAGTTATCAGGGACTGAGGCATGTTGTGAGTATGGAGGAGGGGAGAACGCCGAAGGCAGCACCGCTGAACAGTGGGAAGGGGAACCGGAAGACCGCGCGCAAGACGGATGGACCACGTGAAGAAAGACGCAGTGGCGGAGGGAGTTGTCTGGAGACAAGTGGCGGAGGAAAAATTCTGTAGTGACCGCCACACATGCCAGAGGATGCGCTGGGCGACCCGCGAAATCGGAAAAGTCAAACAATGACGATGATGATGATGATGTTTCCTGCGAACATTCACGAAAGTCACTGTTAATCATCACCAATTAAACAATCAACAGTTATAATAATTTCTTATCGGCTGAGCAATGCGCGTCTATTGTAGCCACCCACCGCTTACAGTTTAACGTGGAATGCGACGACGGAGCGTCCTAGCGTCTCGACGCTGACAAAGCAAAGCTTCGCCAGAGGTGAAGGTCAGCCGAAGGGGACCTCCCTACCCCAGTCACGTGGCTTAATACCAGTGACGATCAATTACATCTCCAAACTAAAGAAGGAAACCAATCAGGGTTCTGTCGGTCCGGCAGTCACGCCATTGTAACTTATTAATAATTAAACTAAGAAGTTTGCATTCGCCCAGTAGTTCTTATGAACCGTAACTAGATTATAAGACAAAATTTCGAAAAATCATGAGGAAGTGAACATAATTGTAGGGTTGTTTAGTGGTGGACTCAAACGAATTTTGTGTTTACATCATTTTATTCTTCATCGCCTTTTCCCAAAATTTAAGGGTCGGGTACTTTTGAAGAGTTTTTACTGATAATTGGCATGGTAAAATTTCAAGCTTATGATTTTACGGGCGATGTCCTTGCTTACTGTGTTACGAGATGTGTACCTATAAGTTTTTTTGGCTTTACGCTTCGTTAACGTCGAGGTCATTAGAGGCGCCTTGGGACTGGAGAGAAGAAACGGAAAGGAATTCGGCCAAGGCGTTTTGAAGGAAGTATCGCGGCATTCGCCTGGAGTGAGTTGGAGAAACCATGTAAAACCGTAATGGGGATTCGAACCGGCGCGGCGTCCTCTCGAATGCGAGGCCAGAGCGCTAACCGCTCACCCACCACGCTCCGTGTTGTGCGTATGATCAGTGTGTCTTCCCGGTATTCGCCTGCGCAGTACGCACCACACAGGCGGCTCCTTACCATCGTCTTCACGGACAGTCAAGTCGCCGAGTCTCCGTGTCAGATTCGTTCCTTTTATTTCGCGATTTGCACAATTTTAAAAAAAATTTATATAAAATGCTAACTAATTACACATTTATTATTGAAGGTACCAAAGCAAAAATTATTTCAAAATTTAAATATTAGGAGGAAAACTATAGCGATGATTATGCTGCATAAAGTTTTTCCCAAAATAGTTAAACGAATAATCTTTACAAATTAGATACTTTGACTTCTGGTCCAGGCCGTATTTCAACCTAACAACAATCACTAGGAAGAAAATAAAACACCTACAGTGCATTTCCACCATGTAGATATGGTGGTTTTTGTGAACAAAAATTTTTGGTCCAGGCCGGATCTCACCCTAACGTCATCACTTTTGAGATACAATATCTCGAGAACTAAGCGAGATATCAAAAAACTTTATTCTTTATTTTCCATTTGTCTCATGGAGTAACGTAAGAATTCATCATCAAATTTGGCTACAGCGAAATTTTTCGTCTGGTCCAGGCCGTGTTTCAACCTAACTACGGCAATTTTGAGATACGTATCTCGAGAACGGAGCGAGACATCAAAAAAAATTATTCTTATTTTCGATTTATTTTTTCGAGTTCTATAAGAATCAATCATCATATTGTGGCGCCACGGTAATAATAGAATCCCCGAACCGGGTGATAAATACAACGCGAAACTACGTTTTGAAAATATTCAAAAATTTTGCCAAGAGAGCATAATTTTTCAACTGAATTTCTTTGCGTGTAATTCGTTCACAGATCACTTGGTTTTGAAAACCACCTGTTGCTTACCCGACCGCGTAGACAGGTCCTGCACATGGTGACTGACTGCCTGTGTGGAGTCACGTAGGCGCGCTTTCTACTGGCCACCCCACCACGACCGCGACATGCTCAATGCTAAGCCGTGCGGAACCACAAACACAATACACCAATTACACGCAATTTTCACTTTCAACAACCTGAAAACTCTAGTCGCTATTTATACTCGTTGCCAATACTAACCGAAACAACAACCGCTGACGTTTCTTGTGAGAGTTTTTCGCAACAGCACCCCAGCCTCCCCCAATGATGACGTGAGATCTTCACGGGATTTCCCCCCCCCCCCCCCGCCGATAGATCACGTAGTTCTTTGAAACATTTTTTTCAGCTCTACTGTGCGTCGAGATTTCAAAAACCTCACGTGAGATTTCTCTGAACCCTCTCCCCCCTCCTAATTCACCTCACGTAATTAATGGACCGCTTAGATGGATGCGCAGTTAAGCATGATCTGAGCTGGCGCGCAACAGGCCGTGTTATAAACAGTAAACTCTGAATGCCTGCTTCAGTTTAACCATCTACTCCCCACCGTGACTCTCAAGTCACCTCACATTTTATGGTTATATTTCGCATTAGGACCGTTATTCCTTTTTTGACCAGTGTGACTTGAATGCTACAGTATGGCTGCTATAAATTTAGGTTGTTTGCACTGACACCAATATAATATTATCTTTGGTAGGTAGCATTGAATGTTAGACTGCACTCATTTATCGTCTTCCTGTGCTTGTGCGAGTTTAGCTATCATTTACAGTGACACTATATTCATTTTTCAAAAAACAAAAATACTTAATGTTAAATTTAAGTCTCATTCTTCATGTAACTATAAATATTGCATGTGTTATGAGTCAATTTAGGTCCGTTTCTCTGAAGTCACGTTGGGAAATAATTAAATCATACCTCACTTTGTTACAGAGTCATGGACCCAAAAAGTTTTATGGGTAACGTAGAAAAGTTGAAGTACGGTATATGAAGTTAGGAATATTCCGGGGTATGAATCAGAAGAATCTGTCAAACAGTGAGGACGATATTGAGGTAGTAGAAAATCGTCAAGGTGACATAATTATAGCCGACAGTGATAATGGTGTACTTGTGAATAATGAAAGTGATAACGAGAATGTTAGTGACGAATCTCAAGCCAATTATGATTGTAGACGTTGTAACAATCGTATTATTCTTCCTGTTCCACCGTGGAAGAGTTCTCTCCCTTGTGAACAGGAAGAACCTCGTCTACCTTTGACCTACTTTAGACAGCTGTTAGATGATAAAATTGTGGGAAATGCTGCATATGTTTTAGCTGTAATTAATTGTTATCTGATTATTCTTTACTTACTTATTTAAAATTTTATTGTAACATGCAGCTGCATTAATGCCTTGAAATAGAAATACTAAAATATTTGTACAAGACTGAACAAAAAAATGTAACTACCCACTGTGACCTCAAAGTCACAGAACTATTTTGAAAAAATAAATAATTTCAAAAACAAAAATTCACCTTATATGTGTTAAATACATTATTCTTTAACATTCTGTGCATATATATTTCTTTCTACATGAAATAATAATTTGGGCAATAGAGGGTTAAGAATTACCACACCAAACTGTGAACAGGTTTCCAGATTAAAACTGATCGTAGTGCGAGTAGAAAGTCGATTGGGAAGCAGTTAAATTTGGATGCCCGAGTTCTTGATGCAAACCTCTATTACACATATTCGATCATGTACGCATGTCACTAAAGGTTCAATGAGTAAAAAAACATAAAACCGACCCCAAACAAAATAAATGGGTCTTCTTCCCACTTTATAGACGAGAAGACCTATACTAGGTACTTGATACATGTGATGGCTTGCTGTTTTATTAACTGACTGACGTAAGCGACATTTAGTTTTGTATTTGACTAGCACATCCCCATATCCCGCACGCGTATGTTATTAATGGTCGTAATATCATTTTATTAAGTAGTAAACAGCACTCTGTTCTCAATGACGATCTTTTTTTATTTTATTCAACGCTGGGTACAATTTACGTAGCTTGGTTTAGTTTAGGGGCGTCCACTTAGAAAGTACATCGATGTTTTCATTCGATGTAAAATATCGGAATCATGCATCGATGTTTTTCGATGCTTCGCTTAAAAACATCGATGTTTTTTCAACATCGAATACTTTTATGTTTTTCTTAGTTCAACAAATAAAAACCAACAATATTCGTCGGCAAATGTCGTTTCATTTATCTCTTACCTGTTCCTTGCACCCCAAGAGAAAACGTGACAATAGTTTGATATTCACCATTTCCAGTTGAAGCAGATAGTTCGCTGTCCTTCGTTTGGTCCGTGTGAACACAGAGTTACACTATACCAGCAGTGTAGTGCTGTAGCTGCAATGATGTTTAATTTTATGCTTTTTTTTTGTTTATGGCTTTACGCCTCGTCGACGTCGACGTCATTAGAGGTAGGAAAGGACTGGGGAAAAGAACGGGAAGGAATTCGGCAAAGGCCTTTTTAACGAAACATCACGACAATCGCCTGGAGTGGTTTGAGGAAACCATGGAAAACCCAAATCTGGATGCTCTGATGGAGATTCGAACCCGCGTCCTACCGAATGATTAATTTTGTGATAACGTGTGTTGGTTAAGTAGTATTGTATGAGTGAGGGATAGCATTGTGAGTGAAACAGAAACTACAGATTAACCCGGTTTATATCGAAATATTGAGTAGTATCGCGTAACAGTTGTTTTAGAGCAAGGCTGCCCAACCAATTTCGGAGATTTCGATTCTAAGTTATCCTGCGGGCCACATGATACTTCTCTATAGTTACAATTTATATTTAAAAGAAATAAAGATATAAGTAACACAGTTTAATTATAATCAAAAAATAAAACATTAATGAGACCTTTGCAGAGGTTTTTATTTATTTATAATAAAAGAGTAAAAACACGTCAATGAGACTTTTTGCAGAGGCTTGTGGGCTAGCACATTCCAGACCGCTGCTGTAGGCAGCAGGCAAATTCAAATGCACTTTGGGGCACGGGTGGGGTTGGATATTATTTGTTTTAGAATAATAATATCTTATTTCGATTCGCAGCAAACAGCGGCAAACAGTTGGAGTGAACCTAAAAAGATTATTTTATTCAATCACTCATACGGACAAGATTCTAAACCGAAAAAAAAATTTCATCTTCACCGTCGTTATGCCCAGCTAGTTGTTCACCTGTTGATGACAGTTACTTCAAATTGAAATGATTTAATTTAATCTTGAATAAATTTAGCAATCTTAACATTTATTTCAATTATTTTTGCCATTGTAAGCCAGAGTTAGTTTTTTTTATTGATTCGATGTTTTTTTTTTTTTTAAATCAATGTCTTGAATAGAAAAATTCTTTGTCAAAAAATCGAATCCATCCGATGTATCGTATGGTAAACATCGAATGGATACGATGTATCGCTGGCTTAGTTTACTACTGTCGTGTATGTTCCACGCTAACCGAGATAGACAGATCTCTCCCACGGAACGGTATCAAGCTCTTACTGGAGGTCGATAAGAGCGAGGCTTCGTTATCCTTGATCTTTGTCTAATATCTCATTCGCTTCGGTTTTCATTGTTCTGCCTTCTGCCACGGGACTAATTTCGAGCTATGCCATGTCACACTTTATCTGCGGTAGTTTTTAGATGTGCTGTGTATTACTATCTGTAGTATCTTCGAGAGTATATACATTGGGGTTCCAAAAGCTTTTCGTACGGTCCCCCCCCATTTTATTATTAATAAGGGAGCATCAATTAATTACGTGGGGTGTTTTTTTTAAGGAAAGATGGACTCCCTCCCCGTTCGTATGTTTTGGTCCTCGTAATTTTGGAGATCTTCTTTTTAAGTTCTCCTGTTCTTCTAGGGCGGTGACAACCCACCCTTCTGAAGTCGCGTTCCCACGATCTCTTGTAACGGAGACGAGACGGGACCGGACGAATACTCAACAACACGCCATGGGAACAGGGCCGCCGCTGCTAGCGGAGATGAGACGCAGCTACCCACTCTGTGTCGGTAAACATCAGAGGCGTGTGTAGTGGTGCGCTGTTGCCATCGGTTTGCAGTAGCGGTGCGCACCCCTTCTGTTGCTGTAAAGTGCTCTGTGTCAAACGACACTAGGCAACGTGGTGAGGAGGTGGCGGCGAGGTAAGCTAGGACTAACCTGCGGCGCGCGGGCGTCCCTACACGTCGGCTAATGAGGTCCCGTCTCGCCTTCGTTACAAGGGATCGTGGGAACGAGCCTTTACGTGGACTGTTCAGCGCTGATGATCTATCGACCCCCCCCCCCTTTTCCCCTGCTCTCATTTGTGCTCTCGGAATTAGTGACGCCTCCAGAGGTAGATACCAACTTCTCAGTACTAACAATGACATGTCAGAGGAAAACCAATCACGAGGGTCAATTCTAACCTCTAACGCTCGGAACAGCACTGAAGCATGCTTAGAATAACAAGCGATCATAAACAAAACAGTGGTGTGTGTCATTTCCATGCAAAACGTTGCATTCTGAGAGGGAAACAAAGGAACATGATATCAATACCATATGAAGGAAATTATACGTAATTCAATGACGTCTGTGTATCATTACATTTTCAATCAACAGTGCCAAAAAGATTCTGCTTCAAGTACTTAATACAGCCCAAAACACGCGTATACAGCAGTACCACACCCCTGATAGTGCTTATATTAATCCTCAAAGTGCAGATGCGGGATTTCGATGAAGTGGTTAAAACAAAGTGGAAGAGAACAATGTGCACACCTCACTAAAGCCACTTTATCACATTCCAAATCACGCAGTCCACGAAAAGTCACACTAATTACATCTTCAAATGATAATGTTGGTATGTCGTAACCTGGCTTTCGCCAAGCATTTGCAACATACACTTATGTGTATGGTAGGTGCAGCAAATTGATTCTAAATAACAGAGTGAAGTTTCATGATGAAATAACGATCATGTATCTTCACTTGTGGTTTAGTCTTACAAAATTATCGCAGAATGCAATCAATGACAGATATGATAAAGGAGCTGGAATGGGATTCATTGCAAGACAGGAGGAGGATGAGGAGTGTCACGGGAGTGTACAGGGTGTATACTGGCGATGAGGCATGGAAAGATATTACAGTAGGTATGAAAAGTAGTTCATGGAAGGGAAAAGTTGACCATTACCACAAGCTGGCACTCGATTTCAGGCACAAGGGTGTGGGAAGATTTTCTTTTTTTAGGTAAGGGTGTCAGGGGTTGCATTAAGTTACCAAGAGAATTGATCAATAATTTACCAAACACAGTGAAACAATTTAAGGTAGAAATTTGTAGAGGTAAAAGGTAGGTGGGTACATGAAATGGGGAAATCACCACGGGAGCGTGTGCTCCATCGCAATTAAATTATTTGCAAGTCTGTGCACGAGTCAACAAAACAGTCACTGTCATATGAACTTCGCCTAGTTCAAGCGCCCACCACTAGAGCACGCCACCGCACGTCTCCGTGCCCGCCACCCGCCTCTGGGGACGTCCGATAATTACGTGAGCTAAAACAGGGGGGAGGGAAGGCCGGGCAAAGTCTCACCAGATCTCATCTACAGGGAGGGGAGGTAAATATAAATCTCACATCAACTATTTATGTAATTTTTCTCCTCTATTTCACAGAAAATATGTGGTTCATAGAAGACATCAGTATTAACGCTTATGTATTGAGTGGCATGAAGCAAAATGCATGAGCGTACCACATAAATGTAATTAAAATTAAAATTACGAGGTAAATCTCACGTGAGGGTGGAGAGGCGTCCCACTGTATTTACCAAACCTCACCAAGAGAGATGGGGGCTCAAATTTAAGAGAAAACACCTCCCATAAGGGTGCCTCCATGTGAAAGCGCTGTCCCCCCCCCCCCCCACCTAGCCCGACATGGCTTTTGCCTCTACCTCCCCCTCCCCCCCCCCCCTCGCCACCCCTCAGCACGGTAGTTTTTTTCCTAATTCATTCCAGAAGATATTTTGTACCGTTTTCTCTTGTCAGACTACCGTAAATTACATACAGAGATAGTTAAATGACAGAAATAAATATGAATAAGAAGCTACGTGGCTTGGCTTGGAACCCCCTCCCTCCCTAGACGGGACCACGTAGTTTATGGACGCCCCGTTTTCACCGCTGTAGCGGTCCTTCACAGTGCTACTTGTAGGCGGCCGGCCTTGGCAGCGTAGGTGCTAGAGTAATGGCAGCGGGCGTGGGTGTTAAGTGTTGTCTCTAGATATGGGTCGTTCACGAGTGAATCAGTTCTTTAGAGCAATTCATTTAAAAGAGCGAGTGAGCAGTCGCTCACTAAAAGTGAACGGTAGTTCTTCTAGGTGAATCATGAGAGCTAGCTCACGTGGGTTTTGTGGACTGGAGAACTAAAAAAAAAGTCTACTATTTCTATTGAAGTTGACATAAGGGGGTATTTCCAACGGAAAGTGGGGGTATAACTGGATCGTGAGGGGTGAGACCTAAAAAAAAAAAAATAAAATAGTTGTCTCTGTGAATATCAAGTCCGTCCTGTGGCGTGTATAATTGGTTGGAAAAATGCATACTGGAAGACACTGAAAGCACTGCGTGGCCTCAGATGCCGAAAGCAAGAACACCTTGCAGGACCTACGATGATCTTATTTTCCGATGTAGGACTCTTGTTGGACCGTGAAAAGGATTGCAGGATTGCCGGACGACCAGCAGGAGTCCGATTCTGAGGAACACAAACTCACAAGACAACTAATGAATAACGAATTGCGGATTACTCTGGGAAGAAATCCAACGTCTATTCGGTGTGTATTCCGGGTGGCCTGATCCGAGATGTGGAACAGGCCATCCCGGATGCCATAGAAAGGACGGGGTGCAGCCAGCTGCAGATTGTGGCTCATGTAGGCACCAATGGTGCTTGTCGCCTTGGGTCGGAGGTTATCCTCTCTTCCTTCCGGCGGCTGGCTGAAAGGGAGAACTCTGTGCAGGGGCGGCGTTTCGTGTTCGGCCCGGGTGGGTAGTCAGGCAGTTAGTGAGTTGGGGGGGGGGGGGGGGGGGGGAGAAGAGAGAATTTCTTGAAAAAAGGTATTCGGTTATTTTACCTAAAATAAAAATAGGGATAATTATACAACAAATTCATAAGAGAAATTCATTCGGATAAAAACCAAGAAATGAATTTAAAGGATTATAATTTATTCAATATAAATTATATTTTTAATTTACTATTCAGCATTAATTGCACAATCAAAAACTGTGCTGTGCTTTGCTTGTTGGGAAATGAACCGATTTAACATTTTTTCCAAATCTTGTTAGTCTGTCAGATTACCATATATATATAATATTGCAATATTATTGAGACTGTCTTGAAACATTATCTATCCTGGGTAAGTCTTGAGTTAGTGAAAGACGAAAACTTCGTTCATTCGAACAGGACGACCCAGTAAATCGTGACGAGTGGTAGAACGAAGTACACAAACTCTGGTATGAGTCTTCTAGTCTGTTCGTACTTTTGTAGAAAATCTATAACCTCTCTCATATATTTTTGCCTTCTCATCCTTTTCAAAAGTTGTAAAAACATGTCTGTATCACTCAGAAATCTTTCTTGGTAAAAATTATGGCACTGTAGAAATTTACAATTCGTTTAATAATTGCGGGCTGTCCCAAAGCGAATCATTCGAACGATTTTAAGAAGTACTGTACTTGATCATAAACTTCAATATAACAAAAAAATCTTGAGCTGTTTCGAGTCGGACATTTCAGTTTCTACCCTGGTCGAGGCTATGGAAATTTTACTCTGATGTGGGATTTGTGGTTCGTTGATTTCATAGTTAGTACCTGACTGCACACTTTTCCGCCAAATTGCTTCGAATTTTGAAACTCAAACACTACGAAACGTCGGTCATTGCTTCTGTCTTCTCACACGATCCGATAACATATAGATTCGATTTCTGTAGATTTGCATTCAAAATTTCGAAGCGATTAAAAATTTCTATTGTCATCGTTAAATAGAAAATTCATTTAAACGGTTCCATGTAGGAGTAAAATCCAGAAACCTTGGCAGCGACAGCGCTATCTACTGCTTTGCTGCAGAATGATCGTATAAAAATGGTATTCGCTGCTGATAATTTTCTCATTCTGATTTAAGAGATTTTATTCTCATCAACCATCTGTAAAAATATGCATAAATATGCTTACAAATATAAACCCATAATTTAAAAAAAATATTTCACATGTTATCTTTAGAAATAACTTGATGGACAACAGGCTGCAAAAAAGGCAAACCATCATCAGCTCATTTTTATATTCCGATTTGCAGTTACTTAAACTGTCCAAGTCGTTTCGGCGAGTCTCGAAAGAAGTTTGTCAAAACGTTTTTAGTTTCTATAAATCTTCTTGCTGTCATAACTCTCTCAATTCCGTTTCGCACAGCAAGATTGAGATTACGAGCACTGCAATGCAGGGGCGTAGCTACTATGGGGCTAGGCGGTTCTGTGCACCGGGGCCCTTACGCTCAGGGGGCCCCCAAGCATACCATAGGGCCCCCCCAAGAGCATTTTAGAGGGCCCAGCTCTACCGTCGTCTAAGGGGAGTCCCTGAGACACAGGAAGCCCCTCACTAAGGGCCCTCACTGCTCAGGGGGCCCCCAACCACTGCTTAAAAGGCCCCTATGCACAACTCAAGGGCCCCCAGCCTCAGCTCAGAGGGTCCCTCCCAGCAACACAAAGCAAAAAAAAAAGATCGCCCATCTGGCCTGAGGGCCCAAAATAAATATCTTGCACCGGGGCCCTTGTTGACCTAGCTACGGCACTGCTGCAATGTACAAATAAAGCTCGAAGTTCTTCTTTGCGTATTCGTGACTGAAATCCTGTTCTTTTTGCAGAAACATTAGAAACCTCATCGTAGCCTTTTGAGAGCGCCAACTTGTGCTTGGCGAAAAGGTCAATTACCGGATCAAATAAAGTTTCTACTTTGGTGGTCGCATTTAAAAACAATCCAATAAAATATTCACTTGCAATGAAATGATTCTCGGGCAAGATGGTCCTATTTCTTTTATGATTCCAGACAATAGTGTAGCAGCCATCAAATCAAGAATTTCATTCTGACAGTCATTATGAAGCCATTTGTGTCTATCTTCTTGCGGCCATGATTTTAGATCAGTCACATCTTCAGCTCGAGCTTTTAAAAATGCCATGAATTTTCATCGCTGTTGACTCTCACGCCAAGGCCTTCAAGGTACAAAATACTTTTGACAGCTCTTACCGTTATCGAACATGTTTTGAATGGGCCGTTGATATCGATTGTACCATGTTGATTTTATCAACGTTTTTTAATGTTTCAGCGTAGTTGGTATGAGAGTTCAGCCACTAATTATGTCCGATCTGGAGAAAATATTTAATCTTTGGCAAAGTGTACGTTATGTGAAAAAGAATTTCTGCCGTTCTACCATTGCTTTATAAAGTAATTTGAAATGTATGCTTCAAGAAGAGTTTGAAGAGTATGAGAAACTGAATGCAGTTCTTAAGTTGTAAGAACAAGAAATAAAATATCAATGTTAGTCTGGTCCAGCAGCTGTAGCAAATACGACTTCCATCGTAAGAAGAGCCTCGTAAGTGGTGGTAAAAGAACACTCATAATTTTTCCATATTGTTGTCATTACTCCGCCTGTCAGTGTTGCTAGCGAAAAAATGTTCAGAAGAAGCAATTTAAAATAAGAAAACGCTGCTAAGCTTTTGTTTTTAAAATTTAACTTTCTGTTTTTAACTTTGAAATATTAGTTACAATAATTAGAAAACTATTATTATTTACTTTAAAGTCAGCTACTGCCTGACTGATTTGATTATTAAAATAAACATTATTTCACTTGACATTTTTATTAAATAGAAGTACCTGGGAAGTAAATTAAGAGCAGTGATATCAATTTACATTTTTATACAACATTTTCATATAACTTCTGTTTCTGTTTCCGCTTCTATAATATAACTTCAGTTTCATCTTTAGAACATACACGTGAATATTCTTTAACTATATATCTGTGTAATAGTGAAGAACAAAAATAAGACTGCCAGCTGAATGAACAAGGCCATCTTTTAAAAGTTGCAGTGGACCTACGTCTAAGGGCGATGCGAATTTATGCCCCACGTGCTGCTGTCTTCTATCATTATTTACACTCGATTCGTTTCTTCTTAACAGCTTGACTACGAATTTATCGTTATGAACTTTTTTGTTAACCGAAAGCACGTTCGAAATACACTAAGGTGGCTTTCACGCATGACGGTTTTCGATGTACGACATTCTAGCATAGCATTCCTGCTTTCACGCAGAACTACTCGGCAGTCCCACTCGCCATGGCAGACACCGCTGCATCTACTGACGCCACCGCGACGCAGAAAGCCAAGTTGAGGAAGAAGAGGAACAACAAGTTTGCGTTTCCAGGAGAACTCTGCTTCTACGCCGAAGCCTCCTTTCTACCGGCAGGAGCCTCAGAACGCGTTGTTGAAAGCGTCAGGCCTGAAGAGTGGTCGATGAAGCTATGGAAACGTCGCCTGGACCGTGGTAACCCCAAGAAATGGAAGTTTTTCATCGCAATCCTACTGGACGATCTGCAATTCTGCTGGGAGGTCCCAACCAGCGACTTCGCCACCTTTAAGATGGTTCTCTCAAGTCAAGAACATAGTCATCTTGCAGAGAAGATTCTCCCAGCGGGAGTCGCAGAGTGGACGGAGGCGCTTGTGTTTCCGACCCCTCTAGCTAGCGACTTTGACTGGGAGAAGTACGCCGACCTCATAAGGCGACGATTCAAAACGTTCTGTTTTGATTCGACGACCGGCCGTAACTTCCTGACCTCTCCGATCAGGAGGTCACCGCAGAAATCAACAGCCTACGCAGTGGAGGGACCAGTGCCACTCATCTTTGTCCACTACAAGAGAAACTACACCCGCATCCTGATCAATCTGCATCGCCGCATGAAGCTGCCCCTATTCTGTTGGTCTGACCAACAAGGGATAAAGATCCTGCCGGCCTGCCTCTACGACTTCGAGACGGTTATAGATATCCTACAGAATCGCTCCACCAACCATCACGTCATTTTCCACGACGGAGAAGAAGACTACCCAACTGCAGTGGAAAAAGAAGCTCCTGAGCAGCAGAATCCAGAGGGCCACAACAACACACTCCCTGTTGTAGCGAGTACTAGCGCTACAACGCCGACCATCGATGAGAAACCGGCACCACGCAATGCCACAACGCAGACCATAGCAGCGAAGCCGTCCTCACGCAGCCCGGTCCAGTGCTTCAGGTGCCAAAAATTCCGGCACTATGCCAGGGACTGCACTGAACCGGTCAGGTGTGTCCGTTGCGGAGGAGGACACATCCTTGCAGACTGCAAAATACCCCGGGATGAGCCAGTCTGCTGCAACTGCGGATCCAAGCACGCAGCTTCTTTCCGCGGATGCGACATGTGGAAGCAGCAACTGCGCAAGTTTCGGCAGCACCGGAGTCCATGGCTCCATATGCAGCCCGCACCAAGTCAAGAAGTGAGCAAGACACGCCCACAGCAGCGGCAGTCGAGTTCTGGATCGCAACAGCAGCGGCAAGTTCCACTTCATCATCCAGTAACAAGACAGAAGAAGAAGACGGAGCCTCAGAAGACCGTTAGAGCTCACACCAGCCACTCCCAAGTTCCAGGACGGCGAGAAGATCGACTGGATGCCCTCATCGATCTTCTCAAGAACCTCGTCAACCACCTGGCTTCAAAGGAAGACTTGCGAATCTCGCCGCGGCAGCCCTAATGGGCACCACAGCAACAACGGAAGACCATTTCTGGGATGGCAGATGCGCCGGCATTCCATCTAGTAAAGATGCATCATTTGAAGACGACAACAATCAACAACTTACACCACCGAGAAGACACACCAGCAGAGAAGATTTGCACCACCCAAATACTTCTGGAGGCAATGTCTTCGGACAACATCCTCCACCCCCACCTGCCTACTAAGATATAGGCAGTGACGGTGCTGTGCTGCTGCTGCTGCTGCCTGTTTGTCGTCGATAGAGTTCAGTAGGCGATAGCTTGGTTCGTTATCTCTGTTGAAACATCAAAGGAATTTTGCGCTTCTCTCAGGGCGTTGTTTGGATACACATCGCCGGCGTTAGGGGGCGGGTCAAATGTACACGGGCCGGCCGGCTGATGGGGGGCCCGATCACCGGCTGCAGGGGCCCCCAGGCCTCGAAGCCAAGAAATCATGAAACTAATATGCTTAGTTGGTCTGGTCTCTCATTTTTTTCTTTCTCTTATTTCTTTCCTTTATGCACCTTCAGTCACTCTCAAATTCCGGGTGGGTATTTACCCACCATATCCACATTATCCGCCGGCCCTGACTCTGTGGCCAGTGGCCGCAAGATATCGGCAGAGCTAACCATCTGTAGCATCGTAGACAAAGTTGATTGTGGACCTCTGGTTCAGAGCCGTATTGAGGGGCTGAACCAGAGACTACGACGTTTCTGTGATGATATTGGCTGCAGATTTCTCGATCTTCGCCATAGGGTCGAGTCTTGTTGGGTTCCCTTGAATATGTCAGGTGTGCACTACACACGTGAATCGGCTACACGAGTGGCAGGGGCCATGTGGAATGCACTGGGTGTTTTTTTAGGCTGAGGGAGGAAGACCCGAAACACGAAATACAGTTACGGGCAACCCAAACAGATGCAACACTGGAATGTAGGAGCAACGTAAAAGAATCTCGACAGTTAAAAGTTCTCGTAATTAACTGTAGAAGCGTTTGTAACAAACAACCCGAACTTGAAAGCGTTATTTGTAGTACAGAAGCGGACATCGTTATCGGTACAGAAAGTTGCCTGAACCGGGAAATAAGTTCCGCCGAAACTTTTAAAAATAGCATGAACGTTTTTCGTAAAGACAGATTACATTCTCATGGAGGTGGGGTATTTGTAGCTGTGAGTAAATTTCTCCCATGTAATAAATAGACGTCAATATGATCTGTGAAATCATATGGATTAAACTCAACGTTGCTGGGTCAAAACTCATCATAGGCGCCTTCTACCATCCACCCGATTCCGACATAGCTATCGCCGAGGAGTTAAGAAATAATGCAAATAGTATAGCTAGCCGTTTTAAGGATCATGCTATGATTCCAGGAGGCGACTTCAATCTGCCTTATATTGACTGGCATAATTACGTTCACATCACAGGTAGCAGGGATAAGGCAGCTTCTGAAGTAATTCTCAATTTGTTGTCAGATAATTATCTCGAGCAGCTAGTTAATGAACCTACGCGGTGTCGTAACGGTAGCGAAAACATTTTAGATTTACTGGTTACCAACAGGCCAGAATTATTCAACGACATTTCAACGACCACAGGAATAAGCGATCACAAAGCGGTAATTGCGACTATCAAATTAATGACCAAGCGAAAAAGGAAAAAAAGGGCGGATTGTATACAGATTCAGTAAGGCCTCAAAGGTGTGTTTTAGAACCTACCTGAGGAATAATCACCATAACAAAGGACACCGTTGAAGAGATGTGGCATCGATTTATACATATAGTCAGGGAAGGTATGAAAAAACATATACCGAAGAGGACAGGGGAAGAATCATCCACTGCGGTACACATGCGAAGTCAAAAGATTACTCAAAAAAAAGGAAAATACACGCACGCTCAAGAAGGAAGTGGTGTAGCAGCGATTTAGAAACCTTAACTGAGTTAAGACGACATATTAAGAATGTAATGCGTGAGGCTTTCAACAATTTTCATTCCAACTCTCTCTCTAAGAGTCTCACAGAAAACCCAAAGAAATTTTGGTCGTATGTATGAAAAGTTAATTGCACCAACAGCAATATTCCAGCACTAATTCGTGAAGTTTCCGAGGTTAATGAAAGCCACGATAAAGCTAACGTACTAAATACTGTATTCAAAAATTAATTTACTGATGAATTCCCGTTTTCGCACGCCGTGTCGAGTTGGTGATTGAATCATTGCGAATAGATACTGCAGGTATCATAAAGCAATTAGAGCTCCTGAAGTGGGGGAAAGCACCTGGCCCGGATGGAATTCCAGTAAGAGAATTTTCAGAGTATGCGGCGGAAATCGGACCATTTCTGCCTGATATATTCATTAAATCATTAGAAGAGCGAAAAGTACCTTCAGACTGGAAAATCGCGAAAGTAACTCCGATTTTCAAGAAAGGTGATCGAAGTGATCCTGGAAATTATCGTCCCATATATATAACTTCTGTTTGTAGTAGAGTTATGGAGCATATTATATGCTCGAACATCATGAATTTTCTAGATGATAATAATTTGCTTACAACAAATCAACACGGATTTCGGAAGAAAAGATCATGTGAAACACAGCTGGCCCTATTTACACACGACGTAATGAAAGTTATTGATGCAGGTTCACAAGTAGATGCAATTTTTTTATTTTCAGAAAGCCTCTGACTCTGTGCCACACAACCGCCTTTTAGCGAAGCTTCGAGCGTACGGTATATCGGATCAGCTTTGTGAATGGATAAAGCATTTTCTAACTGGTCGGTAGCAGTATGTCGTCGTTGAAGGAGAAAGTTCTTCTAATCTAGATGTTACATCGGGTGTACCTCAAGGAAGTGTAATAGGACCACTTCTTTTCATAATTTTTATAAACGATCTCGGAGAAAAATGGAAAAGCATTTTTAGATTGTTTGCTGATGATGCGGTTATTTATAGGGAAGTAAGGAAGTTGGCCGATTGCTTAGAAATTCAGCGTGATCTGGATATTATTTTGGCTTGGTGCGCTGAGTGGCAACGTACGCTAAATTGTAAAAAGTGCAAGACAATGAGCATAACTAACAAAAAGAATCCAATTGTTCAGAAATACGAGTTAAACAATTCAGTTATTGATATGGTTGATTCTATTAAATATTTGGGAGTAACAGTATAAAGGAACATGAAATGGTACTTACACATTAATTCGGTAGTAGGTAGAGCTAATTTTAGGTTGCAATTCATAGGTCGAATCTTGAAAAATTGTAATGAACAATCAAAGAAGATAGTGTACAAATCTCTTGTGCGTCCACATTTGGACTATTGTTGTGCCATTTGGGATCCGTTTCGTAAGGGGTTGATCGAAAGTATAGAGAAAGTACAGAGAAGAGCCGCTCCATTCGTAACCGCTTGCTACAGTCCTTATGAAAGCGTCACTGAACTGATTAGTAGACTAGGCTGGGAGTCTCTGGTAGATAGACGACACAACTTTCATTTAAACTTACTGGTAAACATGTGTACTCCCACTTTCACTTTAAGAGTGTAGTGAAATACTTCGTCCACCAACCTATTTGAGCCGGAATGACAGGAAAGACAAGATTAGAGAATTAAGGTGCCGCAATGATTCTTATATGAATTATTTTTTCCCTCGTAACATTAGGGATTGGAATGCACAACAAAGAGATTAGCTTTGGTGCTGAGCACCCTCTGCCACCCACAATTTTGTGAATTGCAGAGTATATATGTAGATGAAGAATATGGTAATGACATGGTGGTTCTACCATTCGCTCAAGAGAAAGTAAGTACCGCAATAAGCACGCTGAAGAGAAATAAAGCACCATGACCTGATGGGATAACAGCAGAAGTGTTGCAAGCCTTAAGTCAGCAACTAGTCCCTTACCTTACCGAACTGCTGAACGCCTGCCTGCTGCAGGGAAGGATACCCCATTGTTGGCAAACATCAAGCATAAAAATTATAAGGAAAGGAGAAGATAAGGACCCTACATTACCAAAGTCTTACAGATCAATTTGCCTACTAAATACACTTGGGAAAATTCAAGAAAAATTACTATGCAAAAGAATTCAGATTATTGAAGGGTATGAATCAGCAGCAGTTCGGCTTCCGGAAAGGCAGGTCGACAGAGGACGCAATAAATGAAGCTCAGCGTATATTGTTGTTGTTGTTGTTTAGGTTTTAGGGCGCGTCGACGACGAGGTCATTAGCGCCCTAACAAAAACCAGGCGTGACAACGTGGCGAAATTGCCGTCTGTGTGCCAATCTAGAACCTAGGCCGATCTGCCCAAAATTTTTGGGACCAGACCGGCCAAGCAACAAAACTTTAAAACCTTAGCCACGTTGTCACGGTCATCGCTTAAAATAAGGGACAGATCGTTGGCTAAGCCAACGTCTGCCCTTAGATTAAAAAACAATACACATTCGGTTAAAATGTGGCATACCGTCAAAGGTACGCCACAAGCATCACACTCCGGAGGGTCCTCTCGGCGGAGAAGGAAACCATGTGTCAGAGGACAGTGCCCTATACGGAGGCGAGTAAGGAGAACCTCATCCCTCCTCGCCTGCTGGAAGGAGCTGCTCCACGGCTGAACGGTCGGTTTGACCTGCCGGAGCTTGTTATGCTCAACTTCCAGCCACTGCCTCTGCCAAACATCAAAAACAAATCTCTTCACCGCCGAGGCAAGGTCTGACTTTGGGACCGGGTCAAAGTCGAATCGGACCTTGTCACAGGCTAACTTGGCAGCTTCATCAGCTGCCTCGTTCCCCCTGATTCCCACATGGCCTGGTACCCAGCAGAATACCACCTCCTTCCCACAAGATTGGAGGGAAAGGAGGGCGTCCTGGATGTCCTGGACTAGTCGGTCTGCTGGGTACATAGTTGCTAATGCCTGAATGCAACTAAGGGAATCACAGCATATGAGGTACTTCTTGTCGCGGCGTGCCTTCATATGCTGGAGCGACTTTAGCAGGGCATAGCACTCCGCAGTGTAAACACTGCACCTGCTATCCATCTTGTATTTGTAAGTCGCTCGAGGAAACACTACTGAACAGCCTACACTGTCAGCCTGCTTAGACCCATCCGTATATACAGGGGTGAAAGTGTGATATTCATTTAAAATATCAGTAAAAATATTAATAAAAACACTGTCAGTGGTTAGCAGTTTGTTATGCCGTGACAGTTCTAAAATTAATCTGGGCCTCTTTAAAAGCCAGGGAGGAGATTTACTCCAACCCTGGCGATAAAAAGAGGGAAGCTCGAATCCGTAATGTTCTAAAATAGCCTTCGTACGGTAGCTGAACGGTTTAGTGGCTCTATGCCGGTTGGTATAGAGCCGCTCGTAGCTGGGATGTAGAACTATGTCGTACACGAGACTGCCAGGTGTTATGGCAATATGCATATAGTGTCGCACCATGAGGAGTTGTCGGCGGATAGTAAGTGGTGGCTCGCCCAAGTCAGCACAAATGCTGACAATTGGGCTGGTGCGATATGCACCCGTGGCGAGCCGAATTCCTGCATGGTGGACACTATCCAGTATCCGAAGATAACTGTCCCGTGCCGAACCATATACGATACAACCATACTCGAGACGCGACCGTACAAAGGCTCGATAAAACTGTAGCAGGCAGGAGCGATCAGCGCCCCACGACCTGCCGCACAGACATTTTAAAATATTAAGAGCTTTTAAGGCCCTGGCTTTCACATCTTTGAGATGCGGAAGCCAGTTAAGCCTGGTGTCAAAAATGAGGCCCAGAAATCTAACTGTTTCAGTAAAACTTAAAACGGTGTTCCTCAAGGTAAGGTGAGGCTCAGCTAAAAGGCTTCTGCTACGAGTAAAAAGTACACACCGGGTTTTCTCGGCAGAGAATCGAAAACCGGTGTGCACTGACCATTCATCCAGCCTGTTCAGCGCAAGTTGCAGCTGCCGCTCTGCGCTTCTCAGGCTGGACGATGCAATAAAAATTAAAAAAATCGTCCACATATAAGGAGAACCGAATGGGACTCCTTATAACCATAGATATACTGTTGATTGCGATAGCAAATAGGGTCACGCTTAAAACTGACCCCTGAGGAACACCGTTTTCCTGAATAAAAAGATCAGACACTTCGCTACCGACTCGGTACCGGAAGCAACGACCAGATAAAAAAGATTTTAAAAAATGAGGAAGGTTACCCCTAAAACCCCATTCATGTAACTGTTGTAAAATAACATGTCGCCAGGTAGTATCGTATGCCTTTTCAAGATCGAAAAAAAACACCCACAAGGTGTTGGCTGCGGATGAACGCATCCTGTATTGCCGCCTCCAGGAGGATCAGGTTGTCCAAGGTGGAACGGGACTTCCTGAATCCACACTGAAAGCGGCTCAGAAGATTACGGGATTCAAGACACCAGACGAGGCGGCGATTCACCATCCTCTCCAGTGTCTTCCCCACGCAGCTAGTCAAGGCAATACTACGATAACTACCTGGCAACAATTTGTCCTTGCCAGGTTTTAAAATGGGAATTAATGTTGCTTCTTTCCACGAGTCGGGGAAGTGTCCTCCGGTCCAAATATCGTTAAAAATATCTAGAAGGTACTTTTTAGCATCCTTACTGAGATGCCTCAGCATCTGGTACTGGATCAGATCAGGCCCTGGAGCAGTGTCATTTGCGCTGTTCAACGCTGACTCCAGCTCCCAAGATGTAAATGGGCAGTTGTAGGCTTCTGTATTTGACGAATCGAAGCACAGCGGGCGCCTCTCGGCAGCGACTCTTCGTCGCTGAAACCGAGGGTCAAAGCTATCGGACGAAGTGATGGCGGCGAAGTTCTCCGCCATCAGCTGCGCTATGCTTCGTTCGTCAGTAATAATACGTCCATGATCCAGTAACCCAGATACTGGTGCGCGGGAGTACCTTCCAGATATACGGCGAATGGACTCCCATACTTTCGACGAAGGTGTGGAACGATTGATAGTGCTCACAAAGTTCTGCCATGACCTCTTCTTACTCTCCTTAATAACACGGCGCGCCTTAGCTCTGGCTATGCGGAACGCTGCCAGGTTGTCGGATGTAGGGTACAACCTAAAACGCCGCAACGCCCGTCTGCGACCCTGAATAGCGGAACGACATTCATCGTTCCACCAGGGGACGGGCGTCCTTCGCAGCGTTCCGGAGCTTTTCGGCATGGAAACGTCAGCTGCACGGTGAATCACTTCCGTGAAGTGATTCACCTTCTCCTGTATGCTGCCTACAAGTTGTACAGCGCGGCAATAGAGTTGCCAATCTGCACAACTGACGTTCCATTTGCGCCGGTTATTTCCCCCTCCACGATCGCACTCGACGTGCAACCAAATAGGGAAGTGGTCGCTTCCATGTAGGTCGCGATCCACCTCCCATAGCACGGAGTCTGCGATTGAGGGAGAACACAAGGAAAGGTCAATGGCAGAAGACGTACCGGTAGCAGTGGTGAAATGAGTCATTTGCCCTGTATTCAGGATACAAATTTCCTCCTGCTCCATCAATCTACCAATCACTCGGCCCGGGGGCAATCGGTGGTGGAACCCCACAACGCACTGTGGGCGTTGAAATCTCCCAAAAGGAGAAAGGGCCGAGTGAGTTGTCGCGTAATGCTAACCAGGTCGTCGTAGCCGACTGACACACTGGGTGGCAGATAGATAGAGCATACGGTCAGTTGTATTGGACCGTGTATTTTCACCGCTACTGTTTGTAGATGAGAGGTGAGAGCGACGGGTTCGGAGTGGACAGTGTTCCGAACAAACACGGCCACTCCGCCCTTCGCTAGATCACCCTCGGTATCGTCCTTTCGGAATATGTCATAACCTCTTAGCACTGGCTGATGTTGCGGTCTAAAGTGTGTCTCCTGGAGACAGAGACACAATGGATTAGACCGTGCTAAGAGCTGGACTTCCTCTTTGTGAGCCTGAAAGCCGTTTACGTTCCATTGAAGTATGGGAGCCATTCTACCTATTTAAAACCACCCCCCCCCCCCCGGATTGGGTGGGTCTTCCTTCTCTGATAGCTGAGGAACGGAACAAGGTTCGTCCACCAGCATGATATCGTCTTCGGTGTCCGAAGACGATTTTCGTTCTGAGGCCTCGGGGTCTTGCGGATTTTTCATCCGCCGAGGCCTGTTCCTCCTCTTCTCCTTTCCAGAAGGGGATCTGGGAGGAGAAGTCGGAGGGGATTTCACAAACATAGCGGGGTCCGTCAGCTTAAATTTCGGACCCCTAACCTTTTGCACTGTTTGCCATCCGCTACCGGCAGATGGCTTTGCCGTTACTACATCTCTTGCAGATACAGTTTCTGCTTCAGGGGCCGCTTCTGCTGTTGCAGAGGGGCCCGCAGCTGTAGCGGATGGCAGTGTCTTTGCTGGTTGGACTTACGGAACCTGCTGTCGATGTGGTCGATGTTGTCAGTGTATTGCTACCGACGTGCGAGGTCCTAGGTGTAATGACCTTGATGGGTGTGGCACCACATCTGCACTGACATGAGCACATTGGACTTGTGCCCATGTCCGCAACGGACGTCTGGGTAGCAATACTTTCTTTCCTGACGGGAGTTGATAACGTCTTCGCGAAGCTGGTAGCGAAGACTGGTGGAGCCAGAGCCTTATATTTCTTTTTGGCTTCGCCATAAGAAATCCGCTCTTCCCACAGGTGGGGTTGCCCTTGCAGGTCGCCGTCGTATGACCGAACCGCTGGCACTTAAAGCAGCGCATTGGGTCCGGTACATACGGGCGAATATTCAGGTTCAAATATCCTGCCTTGATGTTTTTGGGCAACGTTGGAGTGTCGAACGTCAGGACGAAGGTGGCTGTCTTCTCAAGACTGCCGTTAACCCTTCGTTTAATCTGACGAACCTCGACCACATGTTCTGTTGACCACTCCTTAAGGAGTTCCTCGGTCTCTAAATCCATAAGGTCCCTGCTGGTAATGACTCCTTTACTTGAATTTAGAGTTTTATGGAGTTCGCACTTAACTGCGAACTCCCCGAGCTTCTCACACTTAAGGAGTTGGACAGCCTGCCTCTGGGTGGATGTCTCCAAAAGCAGTGTCCCATTCCTCAGCTTTTTTACAGATTTGAGGGAACCCGCAATACCCTCTAAACCTTTCTGGACTTAGAATGGAGAGACCTTCTCAAAAGATCCCTCCACCCTTGTCATAATAACGAAGGCATTGTCAATAATACAACCCTTGCCGTTACTGTTGTTTACATCCGGGGGAGGGCTTTCAACCCTTGCCCGTTTGTATGAACTGGGTGTGTTTTTATTTACCTGCGACACACCCGGGCCGCAGGGGTTTTTAGGTTTTTTGTGAGTAGGAATTTTGGACCCACGAGTAAAAACCATTTTAAAGAGAAATGCTATTACAACAGGGGTGCGCAGGTGCCCCTGAGGTTGCACGTTAGCGAGTGAATTTCCTCTCCACCCATTCACCTCCTCGGCACGTGGCTGACCTTGAGGTTGAGGGTTTTTTTTATAGAGGTTTGTACCGTCCTCGCGATCCGGGCGATGAAGCCAAGATCCCCGTTCTCCTAGGCACACAACGTTCCACCGCCACGCCCTACGGTGGTCGTTGAAGCATGGTAGGAGTTTACGGTGTGGGAAACTTGCGGCGCTCACAAGTTTCCAGCTCGGGCACCGCGGGTTCGCCAAACCCGTACCTGGCACTTGCGTACCAGGCCCCTGCGGGGCTCAGCGTATAGACAACTCGACAAACAAAAAAATATGTCATTGGCATATGTATCGACATTTCCGGCGCCTTTGATAATTTATGGTGGCCGAGCATGTTCGCCCGACTAAGGGAGTTAGGATGGCCACGAGTGTTGTATGAGAGCTTCAAAGACTACTATAACGGAAGAACTGCAACACTTTACAGTTCTGGTCAGAAACTGTCAAAACATCTCACAAAAGGATGTCCACAAGGTTCAGCATGTGGCCCAGAATTCTGATATTGCTCTCGAACCTGCCATTAACAGACTCATGGGTCTTGCAGAGCTTGAAGGAATATTAGCCTTCGCAGATGATATTTTGCTGCTAGTTGGAGGAAATAATATAAGAGAGATCGACAAACACCAAAGAAATAATGGAAGTAATGGAATGCTGGTGTAAACAAGTTAAGCTCCAGCTAGCACCAACAAAAACCCAATACATTTTGATGAAAGGAACACTGAAACGCAACCCCACCGTGAAGCTTGGAGAAAATTCCATTAAAAGACGCAAAACAGTAAGATAATTAGGAGTTGTTCTGGATGAATATAGGAATTTTAAAGATCTAATTGATAATATATGCCAAAGAACGACTGCAGCAATGAATAAAATAATTAGCATTGGACACAGAAGATTTCTAATACCACTGCCGACTATAAGGGGGAGGGGGGGGGTTAAGTGGATTCCAAGAAGGTAGGCATGAAAAATTGTATTTTGAATGAATGGCAACAGCAGTGGAACAATTCGGTAACAGGAACGAGAGTATTTGAAATTCTTCCTGACATCAGAGAGAGGATACGTATGAAGCACTTCAATCCATCCCGAGGGTTAATACATTTCCTCACCGGTCATGGACCGTATGAAATATATCTTCATAGGATCAATAGGACAGAGAATGATCTATGCGCGTGCGGATCTCCAGGAGCACCTGAACATAAACTGTTTGAATGTGCTGTAGTTGATGATCAAATCAAACAGTACAGAATGAAGCTCGTGGGGAAAACTATCACGGAAATTCTGAAAGACCTCTTAAATGAACTCGACAAGCTGGCAGATGCTGTGTGATATGCAGCAAGGGAGCGGTATCGGCTTCAGCATAGCCAGCAACCTGCCAGAACTTAGCAAGCCATTTAAGGAATGAGACAACATACTCTAAACGAACGAGGTACAAACAACTAAGTGGGACGCTGATGCCGGAAGTGTGGCTTCTGGAATTTACCGAAGCTTATTCTTCAAGCGATGCCGGCGTTAAACGAACTTTTGAAAACTCAAGGTGTTTAGTTATTTAGTATTAGTGGGTAACAGTTTTTACTAACAGGTTGATAATTTACAGTGTGTAGTTAATAATAGTTAATTATTTGTACCATTTTTGTAGTATATAGGATTAGTGTTTATTTTACAAAATTATGTTTAGAATAATTTTTATTACAGTACTAAGGAATAACGGTTCGTTGTAGATCCTAGAGTATGAACCATCTGATTGTACAGATAAATAAATAAATAATTGCAGGACACACTCTCGTATTTCTATGTACATCTTCTCAGAACGTCTCGTATTTCTATTTATTTTACCTAGTCGTCGTAGTGAAAATATCTACTTAATTATTTATTGTAGTTTCTTCTAAAGTTTAATTTCCTTTGCTATGAGAAAATAAGAAACACAATTTCCGTTCCACATCATCCAGCTTCGCCAAATAAATAATAATCTAACGTGAATTAATTCCCTTTTTTATTATAACGTTATAACATCCTTAATCATCTGAATATGTACAGTAACTTAAAATTCAAAGCGAACACGACACGGCCTTCACCAAGCTTGTCTAGTCTTGATCTATCCTCTTGTGTTTATATAAACGTTTCCTTAGCTACCCATCACATCCGCAGTGGAAGGTAATGCTCCGTTACGTCGCTAGTCCCAGTACGGTGCGAGTGGCGCTTGCAATGAGCAGCAGGCGCAAGAACAACGCGTGACGCCTGCGGAGGCAGAAACCAACTAGATAATATGTCAGTCAAAACATCGCGTCGCTATAACTTAGCAGTGACAACATATTTGGAAAAATAAAGTATGTTTATCTTTGGAAGAGGAAAATGAGAAGTATATAAGGAGGCTACATTAATTACGTGGGGTGAAATAGGGGATAGGGGGAGGGGAGGTTTCCGGTGAAATCTCACGAAACCTCACCAAGGAGGAGGGAGAGGGGACAGGATGTCAACGGAAATCTCACGTGGGGTTTCGAAAGTCTTGAAGGATGGTAGAGCTAAAAAATAAGGGTCTACAAATGACGACTTTAGGGGGAGGGGGGAGGGGGTATATGGCCTAGAAACAATGCGGACCGACATTAGGGGGAATATAACCGCCCTTGGAAGCATGAGACCTAAAAAAAAAACACACGACAGCCAAGTCAAAATTCGAATGCGTAGCTCGGTATATAAGCAAACGGTTTATGAGACGTGGGACTCGAACCCACGTTTCCTCTCCAACCTGAACGCGCTCTCTCTCTGTGTGTGTGTGTGTGTGTGTGTGAGACAGAGAGAGAGAGAGAGAGAGAGAGGGGGGGGGGGCACATAAACCAAACTTATAAAGATCATTGGTGATCACGCATCGGTTTACTAGCAGCAACCAAGATATTGAAATGTTCGACGAGGTTCCAACTTATTTCCAACTACGTTACAGATCAAAACATCATCAGCTGAAACGCTGAGAATATCGTTGGGCGGAATTATTTCAACATTTCCGTGCTAACACTCTCAACTATCGTATAACTATTGAGTAGCCGGCCTCGGCAGCGTAGGGGCTAGAGCACTCGCCCCACGTGCCGAAGATCGCCGATTCGAGTGCGGCCGAGGGCATGGGTGTTTAGGTGTTGTGTGTTGTGTGTGAGTGTGCTCGTCATGCGCGTCCTGTCGAGTGTCTAGAATTACTTGAAAGAAAATGTACATATGGCGAAACTGAAAGCACTGGATGAACTCATACTTGAGCTGGCTGTCCCAACCTGTCGAAAGAGTTTTCTTACTGATAAATAATATACTATGGACAACTGACAAAACACTGTTAAGTGTCGCAATATTGAAACCAATTTTGATTAGCAAGACTAACGTCAACAAATCATGTAATTGTACTTGAAAATTAGACCCGTTATTTTGAAATTGATTTTTTCCGCCGATAAATAGAAAACAACTGGCTAGTTAGACGTTACATGTCAGACACTAAGGCTAACTCAGCTAACAAGTAATACTTTCCACTCATTATAAGTGTTCTTCAGTTTTTAGTAAAATACGAAAACAAATTACAAAATTCTAAGGCATCCCGCTCTGACGAAAACGCTAAATGGTCACGTTGGTAATACATTGTGTTTGTTTATTGTAGAGTGGAGCTAGTTGGGTTTTCATCTTTGGTGTAACCGACGATAAGTTAAAAAATTTATTTATTGCTCCGCCGCCGTGTAATGTAGAAACTTATAACATGCAGCATATTTTAAGTATGATCATAAGCTTTAAAAACGGTGAAAACCCCATCGAAGTATGTTCAGAATTTTTGCGAGTTTTTGGAAGCGATACATACGGGTTGATTTTTATAGATTTAGACTCAGTCAATAAAAGTCTCTCAAATAATGTAAGTTTTTTTACACAGAATTTTTCGAATTGTAAGTTCCCTGATGTTAGCGAAACATGGACTTTAGGAATACCGGAAATAAAGGAAATTGAAGCATTTGAAATGTGGTGCTACAGAAGTATGCTGAAAATTAAGTGGACAGACAAAGTAAGAAATGAACGAGTTTTGGAAAGGATGGGTGAGAAAAGAAGTTTGTGGAAGAAGCTTACATAAAGAAGAGACAGGCTGGTAGGTCATATTTTGAGACATGCTGGAATGGTTAATTTGTTAGTTGAGGGAACAGTCGAAGGTAAGAACTGTAGAGGAAGATAGAGATTAGAATATATGAAGCAGATAATTGAGGATGTGGGTTGTAAGGCGTATGTAGAAATGAAGAGGTTAGCACAGGATAGGAAGGGATGGAGGATTGCATCAAACCAGTCGAAAGACTGATGACAGCAAAAAAGATCCCTGACTTTTTGTTTATGGTCGACACCTAGGAACTATCCCGGCATTCTCTCTGGTGAGAGCGTTGCCAGCTACAGGCGAGAGCAGGGAACACAGCGGTGGCCTCGACTTGGAGGCAAAGTAAACAGAGCCTCTACGAGCTGCCAAACACTAACTGAGAGAGAATCTAAGTTCTCTGTACTACTAAAATAAGATCCCACAAAAACAATTCTTGTAAAAAATAGGTCAAGTCTCCTGCTTTTGCAGTGACATAAAGTTATGAGATCTTGTTCAGAGTGTATTCCCTTCACTTTCTGAAACAGAATGGGTTCCCTCGGTGATATAGATCGTTTATTTAGAATTAAAAAAAAAAAAAAATCTGGTGACTTTTGCATGCCATGTTTTAGTAAACCTACATAAATTCCTTAAATGTGTTGCCACTAAATTTACAAATACAGAAGAGTCAAGATTTCCTTCACACGTCTTTGCGGTTTAATAAGTCTTAAATCAAAATATGCTGCATTTCATTTCAGTAACAATTAAGAGATGCATAACAGTCAACTCACAAGAATCTTTTACAGTATTATCATTATTATTATTAATAATCGATTTATATCCATTCTGTTTCAGAAAGTGAGGTGGTAAACTTGGTTCAAAACGAGATCGCAAAACATTGTCACAGCACAAGACCGATGCCAGGACAAAAACTAGTGAGATTGCCGCCCTACCACCTAGCATTAGTTTGCTGCACCCACTGTTGCCATTCCGAGAATTGTTTTTGTAGGATCTCATGTCCTTTTGTAAGTTGACCGTTATTCTGAGTCGTCGCTCAAATGTAACGATTCCTTTTTAAAATCGGTAGATAAGGACATTTCAGAATTCAAGACATCAACATACGTTAGGGCGCGTCCATGAACTAAGTGTCTCGGTCTAGGGGTGGACGGGGTGGCTGGAAAGCTACATTGGGCTACGTGGGGGGGTGGGGGTTCCGAGCCAGGCCACGTACCTTCTCACTCATTTTATTTGTCACAGTTACACTGAGATACAGAACACAGAGAAGAATGTAAACATTTATTTCCCCCATTTAATTATCGCCGTATGTCTTAGGGGTCGTCCATAAATTAGGGGGGGTAGGGGTAGTGTTGTAAAAAAACGGTTTTTTTTCTGGCTTGAAAAAAAACATGAAAAAAAACTTTGAAAAAAAAACATGTTTTTTTTTCAGGAACACGTTTTTTTTCACAACTACTAAATCTCAAATTTGTAAGGCAGTTATCGTTTAAAATGACTGTTTTAGAGTTTATTCTAAGTACTTATCTTAGTTTAAAATCTACTATATTTTTCTGGTTCATTGAAATATTGACTAAATTGACTGAAATTTTCTTTAAGAACGGGGATTTCCCGAAGAGACTAGGTTGCGCGAGAAGGAATCCCCATTCCCCATTGTTTGGATTGATACTTGCTATTTGAAATAGTGCTGCCAGCCCTAAAAAATTAACTATAGATCTTTGAAAAAAATTAGGAATTTAAAATTTATCCACGGTTTTTTGCCTTATTGGACTTTCCTTATATTCGTATACTTGTTAACTCTCAGAGTATAGTGGTACTGACTCATTAAATTGTCAGTAAGGGAGCGTGCATAAACCACATAGCTTCATTTTCGCCTCCTGTGAACCCCCACGTAGCCCTACGTGGCTTTTGCCTCCCCCCCCCCCCCCCCGTTCACGAAGCATATAGCTTTCTTCCGTTTTGATTCCAGAAGACATTTTGTACTATTTTCTCTTGTCAGACTATTGTAAATTACATACGGGTTTAATTAACTGAGGGAAATAAATACTCACATGCTGTTGTGAGATCAGTTCCTCATTTTAACTGTGAAAAATGTTACGAAAGGAAAGTTACGTGGCCTGTCTCGGAACCACCCCCCCCCCCTCTCCTTACGTAGCCCAGAGTAGCCTTCCAGCTAACCCCTCCTCCCTCTGGACCGAGCCACGTAATTTGTGCACGGTCCCTAATTATGAATCGTTTCCTTGCAACCGTTGGTGTAAACAAACGATTGAAAAGAAATAAAGCTCCTATTTTTTATGATAATCGATTTTAATTCAAACTTAAAAGACCGTAATACAGAACTATTGGCGCAGTCTTTATGCACAGTGTGTACTTTGCTCACAATTTAAAATTTCAATCTGAAAATCTTTTGCGTACAATATAAGAACAACCAGTAAAAGAAAATTTAACTATTTCTGAAGTTAGAGGAGACAGAAGAAGAGACAGAAAATTCCGACACCGACCGAACTAGTGTTGGTATTACTGATACTAGTGAATGTGGTACTGACATAGAGGATGAATAAAATTATGTTACCTATATAGATACACTTATGAATCATTATGTTAGACATTATATGATTCAGTAAGACTTAAAACACACTTGTAAATTGGAAGTTCCTTAAATAAAACTATAATTTATGAAATATATTATTTTCTGAAAAAAAACAAAATTTAGAAAAAAACACGGGTGCTAGGTTTTTTTTCATGTTTTTTTTCAAAAAGTTGAAAAAAAAACATTTTGTTTTTTTTCAGTTTGCAACACTAGGTAGGGGGGGGTCCGGCGAAATCTCACCATACCTCACCAAACAAGGGGGAAACGGGGGGAGGGGGTCAACGGAAATCTCACGTGAGGTTTTGGAAATTTTTGCTGGACGGTAGAGATAAAAAAAAGGCCTACAAATGATGGGTAAGTCGATTTTAGGGGGGTGTTTCCGTCGAAAAGTGGCGGTGTAACCGGCTTTGCAAGGGTGAGACGCGATCTCTAGGGGGGGGGGGGGGGGGGCGGTCCAGAAATACGGACAAACACCTCACGTAATTTATGGATGCTCTCTTACGATAGTCTGACAAGAGAAAACAGTACAAAATATTTTCTGGAATCGATGGGGAAAAAAGCTACGAGGTACACGGGAGCGTGGAAAGGGGGGGGGGGGGTTTCACAGGAGGCGAAAATGGAGCTACGTGGTTTATGGACGCTCCCTTAACAACAATGGCCACGCTCTATGCAAACAGTGGATGAGCGCCGTAGATCACCAATGCAGACTGCCGCCAAACGAAACATGGGAACCAATTAGAGTGAAAGATATTAATTAAACTTGCTAATATCAATGCATAAAAGAAATTTCAGGCATAGCAAAGCAATTATCGCATGGAAGGGAAAAGATGACCATGACCACAAGCTGGCACTCGATTTCAGGCACAAGGGTGTGGGAAGATTTTTTAGGTAAGGGTGTCAGGGATTGGAATGAGTTACCAAGAGAAATTATGAATAATTTACGGAAAACGATGAAAGAATTTAAAGATAAAATTTGTAGAGGGCAAATGTAGGTGGGTGCAGGATAGGGAGAAGATGGAGGTGTAGGAAAATTGCCACCGGAGCCTGTGCTCCATTGCAATTAAATTAAATATATACTTCAGCCGGTTACCTGTTTCTAGTACCAGGGGAGGTTTTGATAACGCCCTTGATGACAGAACACTGCGGCTGTTCATATAGTTGGACGCTCTCTTCATGAGCCTGCTCAGAGAGAGTCAGGAACTGCAGTGTCACGGCTACGCTCTCTTTTTATCTCACGGAGAAAAAAAGCGAAACGTGAATCTGAGCGCAACGGGTATGACAGCTGCTGACTCTACCCAACACCAGACGAGTCCACGGAGATTACCAAGTACTGTACTGTCAGCGAGACTTCCAAGAGGCAGGCAACAGTGCCACCAACCAACATCAATGACTGATCTATGACCGTTCTTCTGACATCTAGCGTCTTCATCGCAGGCTGAAAATACCCGTAACCCGGAACTGTAGATCTTGTAACCTGGCCAAGAAAACGTCACATCCTATCAGGAGCTAAGCCAAACACAATACCTGCATCAAAACAATCAGTGGGGCATTTCACACGATCTGATGTTTAATAGAGAAATGTTTGTCAGAAACAGATTTAATGTAATTAAGTTCTATCTACAGTCAAAATAAACTTAGTCCTTCCGCTACGTACACATAACGACGATAACTGCGGTGCGTTAAATTGCCAATAATAACAGTAACTTTAACCAGAAAACGGCAGCCCAGCAATTTCTTACTTCATGAATAAATCACCAAGTCGAAAATTGCATTTTGTGACTAGTGGCTGATAAATTGTTAAAATCGTCGTTTACAGCACAGCGGTTCCCTTAATCTTGATAAAACCTTGGCTAGAGTGATTAGATTAAAACTTTCATGCGTCTCAACATTCAACCAACAGTTTAAAAATCAGCAAAAGTACCGTAGGATCTATGAGGAATGAACAGTCAAATAGACAATCAGTCTTCATACTATCAAACAAATATTAATATTCCCTGAGACACATTTCGGCTCATTGTGTCTAACATCAAACGCAGATGCTAGTGTCGACATGTTAAGAAAAGCAAAGGTGTTGTCTACAGCCTAGCGACTAAATGCCACTATGCCGTTGCTGGGATACTGAATAAAATAAACGGCAGGCATGCTGCGGTACACACCACGTTCCCAATTCCACTGCTTTTATTGAGATTTTTTGAATGCGATACCACCTCCATACTGCTATTGCTTTTGCAAAGTTTGAATTCCTTCAGTGTTTCTGGTAAATTACTCAACATCTTCCCTTGGTAATTACTTCCAGTCTCCGATTCCCTAACCTACAACAGTAAATTTTCCCATTCGATCACGCCTCAAATCTAGTGTAGTAACTTCCACCCCTATAACCCCACTTTGAATCTTTGCTTCCTTCCTCTTCAGGATTCCTCAGCCAAATAGGATTCGAGTCGATGAATCACAAACGTTTTAAACTCTTAACCATACAATCATTCGACAGCTGACTGTATAAAATCCACTGCCACACTATCTACTAACTATGATAAATGAATAGTAGGGGAATATAATATATTGGGCGAAAGAAAAGTTTCTGCATAAATAAAGCTGTTCTATATCTGCACTGACTTACACTGATACTTAAGTAATTTTTTTAAAAAAATGAAACAACACGTTAATTAGACTTATACCAGCCTTTTCTCTGTATTTTCCAGTCTAAAATCATTTTCAGTCAAAATAATGCTCAGAAGTTTCGTTTTTTAAAAAAAATATATAATTGCAATGGAAAGCGCGCTCCGGTGGCAATTTCCTTACCGTACACAGCCATTTCCCCCTTTTCCTGCACCCACCTACATTTGCCCTCAACAAATTTCAACTTTAAATTGTTTCAACGTTTTGTGTAAATTATTCATTTTATTCCAATCCCTGACCCCCTTACCTAAACAACAGAATCTTCCTGCCCCCTTGTGCCTGAAATCGAGCGCCAGCTTGTGGTCATGGTAATATTTTCCCTTCCTTGGATTACTTTTAAATCTCACACCAATATCTTTCCATGTCTCATCACCAACATACGCCTTGAACACTCCCATGACCCTCTTCACCCTACTCCTATCTTCCAATGAATACCATCCCAGCCCTTTATCATATTGGTTACTGACTGGGTCCTGCGATAATTTCCACAAACAAATCTAGCTGCTCTTCTTTCCACCACCTCCTGTATTTGACACCTAAAATGTGGGTCCCAAACTGCACTTCCATATTCAAGGAATCGTCTGACCAAAGTTTTGTAACACAATTCCTTCACTTCTCTCGTACATCCCCTCATCACCCTCTCCAACAAATGCAGGATTTTGAAACCTTTTCCTACCACCTACCTGTCCAATGTGTCTTGCCCAGTTATGCTTGTTATCAAATGTAATGCCAAGGTATTTACATTTCAAGTCTTCAACAAGCAATTCATTCCCCACCTTATAATCATAATCAACCTTTAGTTTTTTATCTGTATATATAACTAGCTTATACCCGCGACTTCGTACGTGTGGATTAAGAATTTCTTTGCCAGAACTGAATATACAAAGTTTTTGGTAACGAAGGATTGATCCCAAACAACATCGAGTAGGCATAAAATGACAGGAAAGCCATCACTATATCATTCTACCGTCGAACCTGTCTCTTGAAGAGAATCAATTTCCAATAAATTTAAGAACTTAAAAACAAACGAAGGTGAGGGGATGTGGGGGTGGGGGGGGGGATGTTAACTAAGGTCAGGCTTATTTCAGATTGGTCTTTCCTTCTTTCTTCAGCATGAGCATCCGATTCTTAGGTTCTAATAACTTTAGCTGCTCGTGTTCTGCTAGAGCTATAACTTAGGCCAGTTTACGCCAGCAAGACATGTCAAAAAAGAAGGCAAAATAAACTGGTGCCAGAAACATTTAAGCAGATACAAAGTAATAGGACAGAGAAAATCTACATCTATACTAAATAACACGCTTCCTCTCTAAACGAAATTTATTAACAAATTATACTGTAACATAATGCGCGAGAAGCACACCTTGAGCAACCGATGTAACATTACAGACTAACACACACATCCGTCTCTCTGTCACCATTCGATAAGTTCTCAAAATTTCGTGACTACAACTGTTAATCACACCGGAAAAAAATGTCCTGCGCCCTCCCTACGGATTTTCTTGTCAAATTCCGTCAATATCGGTATAGGCATTTAGTTGTCATAACGTAACAAAAAGACTTACTTCCGCATTTATAGTATTATTACTGCAGATCACACACACACTGACTGCGAATCACCCCTGAGGGATCAATATAATGTAAAAAATTGTACACTCACAGCATTGCAAGACTACCTACGATTTTCCTCGCATTGCACCCCTAAATTTGTGATATCTACAGTTTAACATTAAATCCGAATAACCGACAGTCCAGGCGTGACTCTTACGATCAAAAACTTTTTAAAAATCTTTGCCTCCATGGCGATTTGAACCAGAAGAAACCATCCAAACATCAGTATGCAAGCGCTTTAACCACTGAGCTACCTGACCGCTGTATCGAAAGGCAGTACACAGATCTAGACATCCAACGGGTCTATCTATCGCCGTTCAGTAATTTTTCCAAATTATAAGACAACATGTATTATTTATACAGATAATTTTTCAATCAAATGTAGACAGTATTTTTCTCCTTGTTTCAAAGAATAAGTGTGAAAAGTTCCATCGAGATCGGATGAAAACTGTGGATTTGTATGAAGAACAAACAAACAAACAAACAAACATTCATCTTTATATATATAGATAAGCTGACTCTTCTTTCCATTTATTTTCATCCCATGTTCACCAACTCAACTAGATATGCTGTCCAGATCACCCTGCAGCTGTTTACAGTCCTCTATCGTTTTGATCCTTTTACATAGCATTATGCCATCTGCAAACACTACAACGTCCCTGCACTTTGACGGGTGCGAGAGCGGATATCGTTAAATAAAGTCAATGGACAGCGTGTTACGAGCAACACATATGGAGAGAGAAGCTGCTCGTGCACTTTCCGGTTTCGCGATAAGCGTTTGCCCTCGGCCGAACTGGGCAATGACTCAACGACTGCTGACGTCATCGCGCGGTCTAGCCGAATGAGGGCGTTGGGTGCAACCGCAACCTACCTACCATCTCGGAACGGTGCATCCAACAAAGATTACTTTTCAGTTTTTAGGGGTTTCTCAGAAACTTCGCTCATACTTTGAATAGCGCATCACCTCTCGACACTCTGCACAAACCAAAAGCATCACTAAGCAGTCAGGATTATAGAAACGTACATGGTTTAACCGCCTACAAAAAAAAAAAAAAGTGAGAAAACGACGCCACCCTATCTAGAACGAAGAAAAGTCATCTACATATACAACACGATTCTACTTCTGAATTATAACAGTAGTTATTATATAAGATCGTTAAAAACAGTGCTAGGATTCTGAATAGGGTACAGACAATCTAAGCTGTATGAAAATGTGCTAAACAATATTGTCACTACAACAAATCATAAAACGCCTCCTGCTGTTTGGCACGAATCTATTTGTGGCGACTAAACGAGCAGAAGAAACAAGTGGAGCGCTCACCATCTGAACAGCACAACTCATACGGAACGGAGAACACCGACTGGTTATCACAACTGGAAACTAAAGAGCCTTATACGAGGATTAATTCCTCTCATTTATCTCCAGGCAACAGTTTATATTTACGATACTACTTTAACTGTAGATATGATTGAAGAGGAAATGAACTAATAATGTGTTTAACATACTTTGGTTCCATAAAGAAAGGGTGTTTGTTTTGTTTACATTTATGCAGGCGATTCCATTAACAAAAGATTTCCATCCATTTTAAATTTAATGGCACTCACTATATTATGTTTTTCGCTGATGACCAGATCACTATAGCTGTGACTCGATGATGAATACACTGACCAAGGAATCTAATCAGAATAAAACGAACACGTCCGGCGCGAGATTGCTAGTACCAACAAAATAGAACACACTAACCAATATTATATTCAAGATACGACATAAGCTTTACCAGGAACGATGATGTATTCAATCATTTCAACGTTATTCCGCATACGGCGTAATATAATATTTTTTTTAACGGCTTTGCGCCTTGTCGACGTCTCAGAGCCCTGGGGGCAAGGAACAGAAATAATTCGACCATGAACTTTTGTTGGAACCATCCCGTCATTCGCCTGATTTCGGGAAGCCATGAAAACCCGATATCTGGATGACTGGATGAAGGTTCGAACCTGCATCCTCCCGAATGCGAGGCCAGATCATTACCCCCAGTATGAGCGGTGCCGAAGTAGTTTATATAGCACTCTCACCACCTCATATCAATAAACATTTGTACCACTCAGCTCCTTCCCGCTACGTTCAGTTCTTCCCCAATTATCTGCTTCATGTGCTCTAATCTCTCTCCTCTTGTTCACACCACTAGCAAATTAACCGATTCCCCCCCCCCCCCCAATCATGTCAAATCTTACTGTATGACTCTTACATAACTCTTTCTATTCATACTTTATCTGTTCGTTTCATTATCAAAACTACACTTGAAAACCCTTAATTTTCCTTTTTTCTGATATTACAAAGAAAACCCACCACTTCGATATAGACGTGCTTGATGTTTTAGAAAGTTCTTTGTGAATCCTGAACTAACGCCCTCTCGCTTGCTTCTAAGATCGTTGTTGCTTTGGACATTAGTTCTGATTTCACCAAATGAATAAATTCTGTTGCTTCTTTCATCACATCTGATAACGTTTTTATATTTATCCGCGGCCATTGTTATCACTCCTGTATATCGTTCTATCTTGCTTCGGTTCGCATTATATTGCCAGTATTCTGTCCAGGACATTTGGAAATTTCTGGACATCCTTGCACTTAACTACTAACAGCAGAATCTCACCAGCAAATCCCAGAACACGAACACACATTATGTTTTTATCTCACCCTCTCTACATACAAACTGAATATAAGTGAGCAAAGACACCCTCATACGTAACTCTGAGGACTTTCTATTTTTACTTGATTTTTATATAGATTATAAATTATTCTTCTATATCGATTCCTACTAAATAATTGTCCCGTCCAAAATTACAATACACTTTCCTCAAGCCTACAAAAGCTATAAACGTGGTCTTGTTTTTTCTTAATGCGTCCTTTCAATGTTAATCTTGAAGTAAGGATTGTTTCTCTTGTATTTCAGTTTTTCCTCGAGTAATATTTGTTTTAGTCCTTTCCGATCTTCCACAGATTTATCAATTTTGGCTAATCTAATCAACTCTCTTCAAATTCTGCTCTTTTAATAACACCTGATAGAGTACAAATACCAACGAATCAGCAACTATTTTATCCAGAAGGTTCCCAGCATTAACTTTCTCTAGATATTGCTCAACTGGTTAGCTCTTCCTTCAGAGCTTTAAAGAGATTTTGAATGCTTATTAATATTTTTCTTAGATGTTCCGTTCAAGATTTTTTAGTCTATATTGTTGTCTTCCAGACTCATTCTCCTTAGTTCTGTCTCTTCTCCTCTGGTCCATCAATTCCAATATTTCTTCTGTGATGCAGTGTCCAGCCAGCTTATTTCACTATACACTGTTTCTTTACAAACTCTGGCTATATCCAGTCTTCAAATTTATTTAATTCTTCTGTAGCTGAATTTTATTTCCATGTCTTTCTTGGACTTGTATTTCCTTGTTTGATTACCAGCATATATTTTCTAGACTTATCCTTCACGCATTAGTGAAGCTAACATACAAATTTCTGCTAACGTGGTTGGTGCAGGATTAGTTTCTACTGTATTTAGAGTATTCACGACAGCTCACTCCTATTCCTAATCCTGTTGTATATTGTATATCCCATACTGTTAGTAGCTTGTGTGCTAATTAGTCTATATTACGCTGCACCCTGTCCTTGCAACCTCTAACTGAAGTCGATCCAACTCCACTTTATCTTCTGTTACCTGCCTGCAGTATTCAGACTTTTAGCTTTTCATGACCCAGTTCATGATTATTCCTACAGATTCCTCTAACTTTTCCATGAACTGTTCCCAGCCAGTGATTCGACTGTGGGACTATTTTACGTTCGGAATATTTTGCCCGGGCAGAACCCACCATTCATTAGGTAATTTAGGAGAAATAGACCCAAGTTCCAAGGTCATGGGATATGAAGGTGCTAATAACGAGACAGCGGCAGCACTGTGGAAGAGATGTTTCGGGCTTTCATCTGTGCGGCAGTTGGCAGTAGACATTCCATTTTGGAAATTGTTCGAGAATTCAACATTCCTCGATCCACAGTACCAAGAGCATTGCCTCACACCATTTGAAACGCAGTGACTGACCACGTCTACGTTATGAACGAGACCAGCGAGGTGCCACTGGCAACACTGCATCAAAGAGCAGAATCCCTCAACGTGGGACGTGTCCGTGCGGACCGTGCCAGGGACATGCCAGCAGAAGACCGTCGCGAGTGCCATCGGCTGCAGCGCCTGTCCTCGACTAGGGAACACGTCGGTTGGGCCTTTGACGACTGAAAAGAAGGGTGCGTGGTTCGATGGTTCACGATTCCAGTTATAAAACCTGATGGTAGGATGCGAGACCCCAAGAGGCACTGTGCAGCTGGTGGCGGCTCCATGTTGTATGCGCTGTGGACTGAGACCTCTGGTCCGGCTGGAAATGGCTGCGTTCAGATATTTGCAGACCGTTTGCAGCCATTCATATTCCAAAACAACGATGGACTTTTCCAGGACAACAATGTGCCATTTCACCCAGCCAAAAGCGTTCTCGATTAGTTTAAAGAACATACTGCAGAGTTCGAGCGAATGATTTGGCGAGACGTAAATCCACCCGAACCTGTATGGGACGCGGTCGACAGGCCACTTGGTGCACACCGCTCTGCAGCAGCAGCGGTTTCGCAATTATGGACGGCTGCAGAGTAGCCACTGCTGAATATTATTTCAGTGAACTTAAGATTACTCGCTGAATGGGGAGCGTCCATAAACTACGTGTCTTGGTCTAGGGGGGAAGGAGGGGTTGGTTTGAGAGCTTCGCTTGGCTACGAGGATGGACGGTGGATTCCGAGCCAGACCACGCAGCTACTCGTTCATATTATTTGACACAGTTAAAATGAGGTACAGAACACAGGACAGCATGTAAATATTTATTTCATCATCATCATCCTCAACAGTTTCCAGCCTCTGGCCGGGTCTGCTTCATGCACAAGCCTCTCCATTTCCTTCTTTCATCCCACCACCTCTCTGTCACCACTTTGCTCCAGTCCTCTCCTCACTTCCGTACACACTCCTCCACTCCTTTCAGCCATCCATCTCTTGGTCTTCCTCTGGGTCATTTACCATGCATCTGAATTTCGTGGATTTTTCTTGGTATTCTCTGAACCTCCATTCTCTTTACATGTCCATACCATCTCAGTCTGGTCCTCTCTACGCTTTCCTGCAGGGGTTCTTCTTTTATGGTGCATCTAATCACTTCATTCCTTATTCTGTCCGTTTTAGTAACTCCCATTCTACCTCTTAAAAACTTCATGCAAATATTTATTTCCGCCATTTAATTATCCCGTATGCAATTTACGATAGTCTGACAAGAGAAAACAGTACAAAATGTCTTCTGGAACCAATAGGAAAGAAGGCTACGTGGAGGGGAGGGGGTTTATGGACGCTCCCACGAATGCTTCGTCGGGCTGCCGATACTAGGCGGTACCGCTACTTTCGCCCCTTCAGCGTGCACGGTGCTGGTATCTATGCTTTCAGGTCTTTTATGCATTCTGCGTCTCCACGTCCCCTTTGATTGCTGATCCATCCATTTTTGGGAGTAGTTTCAACTGCAATCTGGTGACTCTTGTAACAGGAATCGTCGGAGATACAACAAGATAATAAGCAACAAAGCAAATGAGGGTTGCGCGTTGTTTTCCGCAATATTCGTTTTATTTCAAAGTTTATTTCTGAGTAACTGTTTCAATCTGCGCCCACAATGCTATTTAGTAGCGCTTTACGGTAGATCCACAACTAGGTCATTAGGGCCAGAGTGGATTTGGGGCAAGGAACGGGAAGCAATTCGGCAGTGGTCTTATTTGAAAGGACCATCTCTATAATCGACTGGAGCACAAACCGAAACCTGGATGCCCCGACCTACGCCCTATAAAAAAAAAAAAAAAGTTCACCCCTTAGGGGGCATCCATAAATTACGTGAGGTGAAATGGGGGAGAGGGGGTCCGGCGAAATCTCACCCAAGGGGGGGGGCTACGGAAATCTCACCCAAGGGGGGGGGGGGCTACGGAAATCTCACGTGAGGTTTTGAAAAAAAATTTCGGTTCGGATAGTAGAGCTTAAAAAAATAGTCTAAAAATTGCGCGAAAAGCGAATTTAGGGAGGAATTTCGTCGGGGGGGGGGGGGGCGGCCAGATCTCACGAAATCACACCATAGGGGACGGGGATTCAGAAATCCGGAAAAAACACGTCACGTAATTTATGGATGCCCCCTTATGCACTATTTGAGTGGAAAAGTTTTAAGCGCAAGGGAGTTACACACTGATGCAGCGAGAAACAGTGCAGGAATTTGAAAGTAAGAAAGAGTTCGCGAAATGCCAAAGCAGCTGGAACACAGAACGTGATTTCCACCTCAGTCTGGCCGAAAGATAAGCAAAGCTGATGCGCCATCAACGCTGAGCTGCGAGATAAGGGATTAACTGTTATCACCCTCACGTCGAATAATTGTTTACTCGCAACATGCCTGTGTGCTGTTGGCAAATCTCTCGTTCCGAACACACTGACATATAATATATTCGTAGCTGTAATGTCAGATACTTTGTAAGTAACAAAACACCTCAATCCATACATCAAGTTGGAAGTTAATTTAACTTAAATGCGATGGAGCGAATGCTCCAGTGCCAATTTCCCTACCGCAATTTTCCCTTTCTACAAATTACAACTTTTTTTTCAGCGTTTTCGTAAATTATTTGTCATTTCTCTTAATAACTATATACCAATTCGACACCCTTACTTAAAAAAGAGAATCTTCCTATACCCTTGTGCCTGAAATCGAATGCCAGCTTGTGGTCATATTCATCGTTTCTCTTCTATGCACGTCTCCTAATTCTTTCAAGAACATTTTCCCACGCCTCATCACCAATATACCCATTGTACACTCCCATGACTCTCCTCAGCCTCCTCCTGTCTTCCAATGAATCCCATTCCAGCTCTTTTATGAGGTCGGTTACCGATTGTGTTCTGCGATAATTTCCAGAGACAAATCTAGCAGGTCTTTTCAGCACCCCCTCCAAAACTGCAAATATTTTCAGGATCAGAACTAGGAAGTCTCCCATCGCTCTCTCTATGGAGATTTCTTTCTACATTCTGAGTAATACATCAATACAGACCCCAACAAAAATTAGAAATCAGTAAAACCCGTAGTTCTGAGTAGCCGAGATACACATTACAACTAACATGGCTCAAATATTACAACCAAATCGCAAGATGTGATAAAATATTGCAAAATACTTTTTGCAAGGTATCATATGGCCATAATTTCAAATAAGTTTATCGTTCTAGGGTCACTGTGGACGGATAGCAACTTTTAACAGTCCTATCTTGAATTAAAATTGTTCTGCAAGTAAAGTTCAGCATTATTTGGATAAAAAGTTACCGTTTCACAATGCCTTTAACTTCGGAACCTGGCAACGCGCTATCCGAAGTAGGTGAGATACCGTTCTACATATACGTATACGCTGCAATTCACAAAAGCTGACTGTGTGAATTCCAATCACGAATAATTCGAGGGGAAAAAAGAATTCACATAAGCGTCCGAAAGACACCTAATATGTCTTAAACTTATCTCTCCTGTCATTGTGACCCAAATAATTTGTGGCAGAAGTATGCCGTTCCATGCGTAAATGGTCACCATTACTTCACAGGACAGCTTTCTGAAAGTATACTTTTAACGTTTTTAGCATTAAAGAAAAGTTTTTTTTTTTAATCTGCTTTACGTCTCTCAACAGCGAGGTCTTTAGAGACGGGAAGGGATGGGGGGCAAGGAATGGGAAGGAATTCGGCCATGGCCTTTTGAAGGAAGCATCCCGGCATTTGCCTGGAGTGATTTTGGATACCATGGAAAACCCAAATCTGGATGCCCGGATGGGGATTCGAACCAACGTCCTCCCGAATGCGAGGCGAGAACGCTAACCGTTACACCGCCACGCTCTGTTTAAAGAAAAGAGGTGAACCATTGCTCGAAGACCAACTGCGTGTGGAACTACCTGCATTGGCCTTTCATAAACCAGAATGTTAATCAAAAATTGTGGAGTCCAGGCCTCATAGAAGCAACTGGTGGTCGGTACTGGTACTTACGATGAGGGTGGAGGGGGGCGGGGAGCCCCTCCGCGTGTCGTCGGGCCCCCCACCCACATCCTTGAGCTTGACGAGCAGCCTCCCCGCGCGACGGACCTCTCTGGCTACGAACATAACACGACAGTGGGCCAGACCCAACTGACCGACCACCCAGTATCGTGCTGATAACCAACCAGCCCATCGATACTCTGCTGTTGCGTCATTCATAGCGCGACGTTGATGTCTGTCACAGGCCTCTCTATAGTGCTTAAACCAGGAGTCCCCAAAGTGGTCGATACCGACCCCTTGAGGTCGATAAGAGATATCCAGGGGGTCGAAAGGGGGTCGATTAATACTAAAGAGGATCAATTAAACTATACAGGAAAAAATAGGAATGCTCTACTAAAAATCAGGTCAATAAATAAAAGTAAAGCTCATCCTCTCAGTCTGTTTGCGAAGTCATGTGAAGTAAATGATGAAACTTTCAACCAATTAATTTTGCTCACTGAGGTAAGGTGGTTGTCAAGAGGTGATAATTACAGTACTGAGAGTTGAATAGTGCCTTAGGAAGGTGGATCCATCGCTATGTGACAAGTTAAATCAGTACAACAACCATCTTCTCTTTTTGGCAGGTCTTTTATTTGAAATTTATTCCATCTATCCATAGTTTTGTTCCTATATTTTGAGATTAAAATAATAGTGGAAAGTATCTCGTTTTTCTGTTAATTTTATTCGGTGGATTTTATAAATTATTTCGTAGAGTTGTTATGCAGGCCTCTTTATTGCTTAGCATCAGAAATGCCAAAAATGATTTAATGTTTTTATCAAATACTTGTGGGGGTCCATAAGAAGGCAAATATCTTATCAAGGGGTCGACGGGGTAAAAAGTTTGGGGGCCCCCGGCTTAAATCCAATAAGATGGAATCTTACGTGCGTCGTTTGACCCAGAACATCGTATTTAAAATTTAGTAAACTTATATTCTGGAGGAAATGACACGGGAACAAAATGGACTGAACAAAGGAAACAGGAACACCGTGAGCGTATGAAGTGGTTTTGGGAAGAGAAGAGGAAGAGACAAATACAAACAAAAACTGAATAATCATATATATTATTTCTATAAGGTATTTTTTTTTGTCACAAGCCTGTATCTTCCTTCATACTTCACCGAAATCAATGAATGAGGTGTCATTTTAAAGCTTATGGTCTTCCCTTTGGTCACATCATATTTTAAGAAATGAAGTTTTCGGAATTCGGCCCTTAAAGGGCGAAAATATCAATATTTCTAAAGTGCTGTTTTCTGTGTTATGAGTCAAATATCTCCCTGGATACCTATCTGAGATCGTTTAATGAAGTATCATTTTAAAGATTAAGATATCCGCTTCAGTGACGTCATGTATTAAAACAGAAATTTTTCGGAATTCAACCCTTAAAGGGCAAAAGTATCAATATTTTTGCAATTCGTTTTTGTGTCACGAGCCATTTGTCTCCCTTAATATCTAACTGATATAGATAAATGAGGTATCATATTAAACATTAAGTTTTCCGCCGTGGTAACATTATATTTTTAGAAAGGAATTTTTCGTAATTCGACCCTTAAAGGGCAAAAATGTCAATTTTTCTAAAATGGGTTTTTTGTATCTTGAGCAATTTCTCTCTCAGGATATCTAACCAAAAAGAATAAATGAGGTAGGATTATGAGGAGTATTGTCTCAGCTCTGTGACATCATATTTTAAGAAACAATGTTTTTTGAATTCTACCCTTAAAGGGAAAAAGTATAAATTTTTCTATAACGCATTTTTGTGTCACGAGCGATATATCTCCCTTAATATCTAACCGATACAGATAAATGAGGTATCATATTAAAGAATAAGGTCTGCGACGTGGTAACATTATATTTTAAGAAAGGAATTTTTCGTAATTCGACCCTTAAAAGGCAAAAATGTCAATTTTTCTAAAATGCGTTTTTTGTATCTCGAGCCATTTATCTCCCAGGATATCTAACCAAAATCGATAAATGAAGTAGAATTATAAGGAGTAATGTATCAGCTTTGTGAAATCATATTTTAAGAAAGAATGTTTTTGTAATTCAACCCTTAAAGGAAAAAAGTATAAATTTTTCTATTACCGATTTTTGTGTCACGGGCGATTTATCTCCCTTGATATCTAAGCGATATAGATAAATGAGGTATCATATTAAAGAATAAGGTCTCAGCCGTGGTAACATTCTATTTTAACACATGAATTTTGTCGTAATTCGACTCTTAAAAGGCAAATATGTCAATTTTTCTAAAATGCGGTTTTTGTATCTCGAGCCATTTATCTCCCTGGATATCTAACCAAAATCGATAAATGAAGTAGGAATATAAGGAGTAATGTATCAGCTTTGTGAAATCATATTTTAAGAAAGAATGTTTTTGTAATTCAACCCTTAAAGGAAAAAAGTATAAATTTTTCTATTGCCGATTTTTGTGTCACGGGCGATTTATCTCCCTTAATATCTAACCGATATAGATAAATGAGGTATCATATTAAAGAATAAGATCTCCGCCGTGGTAACATTATATTTTAAGAAAGGAATTTTTCGTAATTTGACCCATAAAAGGCAAAAAAGTCAATTTTTCTAAAATGCGTTTTTTGTGTCTCGAGCCACTTATCTCCATTGATATCTATCCAAAATCGATAAATCATGTACGATTGTGAGGAATAATGTCTCAGCTTTGCTGACATCATATTTTAAGAAAGAAGTGTTCGGAATTCAACTATTAAAGGGAAAATGTATAAATTGTTCTACAACGTATTTTTGTGTCACGAGCCTTATATTTCCCTTGATATCTAATCGATATAGATAAATGACATATCGTATTAAAGACTAAGGTTTCCGCCGTGGTAACATTATATTCTAAGAAAGGAATTTTTCGTAATTCGACCCATAAAGCGCAAAAATGTCAATATTTCTAAAATTCGTTTTTTGTGTTTCGAGCCATTTATCTCCCTGGATTTCTAACCAAAATCGATAAATGAAGTAGGAGTATGAAGAGTAATGACTGAACTTGGTGACATTATATTCAACCTCACGATTCATCGCATTTTATTCGCGAAATTTTCGCACGGGTCGTCTAGTCATGAATAATTTGAGTTTAAACACTGCCCCCAAGCGCAATAATGAATAATAATAATACTCTGGTGTGTTTTCATGGAAACAAAGGAAGGGTCTTTTTTTTTTTTTTGTCCCAGTGTGTGCATTACAGATTTTAGACCTATTTATGTAGAGATCTCATAGATTTTTCCAATTTAAGCTCACTTGAAAATAAGACGAGAATGGCAGTCAAAGTTGTCGATTTTGGACCATGGGCGCCGGCCGATTACTTAAAGAGAGGTGGATCTGTTTGTATATATATATATATATATATATATATATATTACTTATTAACTACAGATACTGAATTTATTGACAAGGTATTGAACAAATTTCAACAGCAACTTAGGCGCCTTAAGTTATTATTTAAACAGTGAACATAGTAATAAATTTTTTGTTTCTTAATATTTTTCTGTGTATTTTCTTTCATAGCCCATGTGCTTATAATTAGTGTTCGGATCTTTAGGACAAGTCATAATTTTTTCTGCCTTCTTTCTGAGCTGAAAAGCCGAATTAACCACTGATTCAACGTTTCTGATTGTATATAAATGTATTTTACATAGCATAAAAATGCATAATCAGACCATTTTCCTAGTTTTGGTCATATTTCGATAACATTTATGGTCATATTTTAAGGAGTAATCTGGTAGTTTTTTTAATAGTACCGAAAATTCACTAGATATAGATAAGAAGAAATTATGATAATTATTCACAGAACTGTATTTCTGCTATACAGGTGGGAGTGGAAAAAACTAATTTTCACTGTGGTCATAATTCACCAGTCAAGAATTAAAGTTATACATTATTGCCCGCCTTTTAATCTCGACAATGCAGCAGCAGCATGCCTGTGTCGATCCGCGTCAATCAATACAGTATCTCAATGAAATATCCTCAGTCATCGTTAAATCTGCAGTGGATCAGTGAGTAGACCCACCGCCATGCCGAAAGTAAAATAAGGGAATTTAGAGAGGAGTATATTAGTACAGATGGAAGAGTTCTATTCTGTAACTTATCTGAAATTAAAGTGGCGCCAACAAAACGATCTAAAATTTAATTTCCCCATGGAACAAAGAATGCACGGAAGCGAATTATGCTGCCTACAGAAAAGCGACACTACTAAATAAAATAAATGATGTATAATTGAGCAAATTTGAATGTTTGGTCATATTTCGACATTTGTAGGTCATATTTGCCCGCATATTTCTCTATTTTTTTCTCATAAAGATCAGAACCCTATTTATAATTGCGTCCGTGTCAAAAAACGATATCGGCTAGGAACTATCAGTCATACAGGGTTGCCAACTCAAAACAATTTTTACCCCTAAAGCTCAAGTCAAAAACCCCTAAAATTTCCAAAATTAAGGGGTAAAACTCCTAAAAAATAAGTACTATATTTTGCTCAGTAATTTTCGTTCTTTATAAATTCTGCAATATTTCGAACATTATTTCGTTTTGCTCTGATGGTACAGTGTGTTTGAAATTTTAACATTAAACAAACTTAACATTTTAGCACATCGTCGCAATGTGAATCGGACCATTATCGCACGTTGTAGCATTTCAATACATAAGATAATTACGCAACTTATTTTTAACAATATTATAGACAGAAAAGGCGCAGTCGAAATTGGAATATTGATTAATACTAGGCCAAACACCGAAATGTTAAAGCCAGCTGCGTCACAGTCATCTGAATAAAAATCAGCCGAGGTGAATGTACTCGATGTCATATTTGTTGCCAAAAATATGAGTACGTTGTATGTTGGGTTCGACTTGTACAAAAATTAGCCATAGAGATGTCTGAATTCTTAGTAAAAAGGTACTGTACCTGATGCTATTTTAAAGTTCAACAAATAAATCAAAATGTCTCTAAAAAATACTCCTAAAAATTCCCCTAAAAGTCCCAACCCGCGTGTAGACCCCCAAATTTAGGGGGAAAACCCCCAACTTGGCAACCACGCAGTCATATGCTGCATTAAACTACAATACTAAAAATACTTAGGCCTAATAAAGTTGCAAGCAAAATGAAAAGTTTTACTTTGTTGTATGTTAATACTATTTTAGTGAAAAGTGCTCTTAGTTTACATGTTAAGCCGGGACCACACGCTTGCCAAACCTCGTCGAACTGTCGCAAATTGAAAAGTGTGAATAGGGCGCTTCGCTTGGCTTGAGTAGAATTGCAGGCACTTGTGGCTGATCCGACGGAGTGTCGGTTGTTTGGCACAAATCAAAGGCGTTTGCGGCAAATGCTTGCGAAGCGGCTACACGTTTGTGCGGTCTTAGTATTGTTTGTGCCCTGACGGCGGACAAAACGTGCATTTCTTTTTTTGTGTAAAAGTGTGCAAGAGAAATGAATAACTTGTCCAACCAGGATATTTTAAAATTCCCTAATCCTGCCAAGTAGAACTCTGCAAAGACCATAAAAAAGTAGCCCATGTTTGGAGTCGTCTTAGTGATGTTTTAAATAAAACTGTCATGCAGATTAAAAAAAAAAAGCTAGAATTTCTTACTGTCACATTTCGTAAACATTTAAAGAAAAGACAAGATTCTATACGCTCTGGCTCAGGTATAAATTTATTAATTTAGCTGGTATAAAACGGCTTCTCTGAAGTTGAATTTTCTTTAGAAGTCATAGGTGAAATTTTATTCAGCGAATATTTAGAATCTGTATATCTCATCAGGCAGAAGTTATCAAACTGACCAGATGGCTCAAAAAGAAGATCATTAAATTTTTCTTCCATAAATTCTCTGCAATAAAAAATTAATGGCTAAACACATTATAACGCCGTTAAAACAATAATTATTATAGAATTCTAATTATAAAACAATCTACTTATATTAAATGAAATACATACATGAAGCTAAATAGTAATCATAGTTGCATGAATGAAATGTAAATTAAATGGTACGGTTTCTGTGCATTATTAACATCCACGATCTTCTTTGCCGTGTTTCTCGTTTTTTATTATTTTTTTAATAAAAATATGTTAGGCTGAAAGTTATGGCCGACACAACCTAGATGTCCGTCATGCTTGCTTCTCCAAACCATACAAGCGCACAAGCAAGCGTGTAGGTGACGATGTTTGGCTCCCTTGGAGTTTGTGACAAGTGCCAAGCGTGTGGCCCCGGGGTTACAGATTTCGTAGGAACAGACGGGTTGCACTAGCGGTAACGTGGATCCGGGAACACCAGGTACTCTGCCGCTTGCAAGACGTGAACTAGGGAACCCATTGCATCGGATAGATGGATCAACACTGACACAACTCATACATACGAACAACTAAGCTGATATCTAGCTACAGAGTGAAGTAATAGAGGGTAGGGTACTCACTTCCGGATCCTCTATGATGAGAAGATTTTCACTGCGCAGGCAGTGATGCGCCTCGTATTTACCACCTGCGGAACAAACAGAAGTCACTTTATTCCGCTATATTAATCCTGGTCATAGTCACGTGCACTACAGTAAAAGATGAGAAAACTCAATGTGTTGTCTCTTACCAGAATAAATCGACCACATAAATTCAGAAACTGCAAATGAATTTATATATTTTATTAAACGTCGACTTAAGTCAAAATTTTACAAATTTAATGTATGGTAGTTATGTTCCGAGTCACAGTTGATGGACACGTGACCGCATTGTCGGCGGCACTCGACTGAAGCCAGTACACCGCGCCGACCAGCTTGGTGCGGCGCGGCGTCGGCCTGCAAAGGAACTACGGCAATTTCCAGCCCTCGGCCATCAAATGTGCTTTTGGTGATATTATTTCTTTCTTCAACCTTACTTACAGGTAGATCAGAAGTTTCATTATCCATCATATTTTCTGAGTCCAACTGACTGAACCCGTGAAACAACTACGTGGACATGTTAAAGGAGCCCGAGATCTGAGACGAGCCGTCACTCGACCGACTGTTGCTGCCATGACGGGTGAAAATGCTCAAGGACAGCATGATCTGTGGACCCCTCTGCTTACGTCTGTTTGGGTGTCGACACGCTCCAGAGTAGGGTCAAAGGTGAAGAGAGCTTCAGCTGATGTGACTGACGCTAACTTCGGGGTTGGCTCTGTAATTTTTTACGAGGATCTGTTGAGTAAGAAATTAGACAACTCACTTCCGCGTGATTTTATTTGTCTGTAACATAAACGTTAAGGAGCGTCCATAAACCACGTAGCTCCATTTTGGCCTCCAGTGAAGCCATCCCCCCCCCCCACGTAGCTCGATGTGGCATTTCTCTCTACCCCCCCCCCCCCCCCCCGCGTAGCAGGTAGCCTTTTTCCCGCTACTGATTCCCGAAGACATTTTGTACGCTTTTCAGACTATCGTAAATTACAGACGGAGACAGTTAAATGATGGAAATAAATATTTACATGTGTTCTGCACTTCATTTTAACTGTGACAAATAATATGAATGGAAAGCTACGTGGTGTGGCTCGGAAACACCTCCCCCTACACGTATCTTTACAGCCAACCCTCCCCCCTAAAAAAAATCAAATCACCGAGCTACGTAGTTTATGGACGCTCCCTTAGCTGTATTTCTCTCTAAGGGTCCGCGCTACAAAGTTAAAGAATTACAGTTGAATTTGAAGAGAATTAGAAGTAATAAAGACACGGGTCTAAGGAATAAACGAGCAGTGGCGGATCCTGGGGGGGGGGGGGCGGATGCTAGGGTGTACAAGGCCTCCCCCCTCCCAAAAAAATATTCAGGTCCACCCCCAACATCGTAATTTTTGAGATCTACTGATCTTTTCGGGGCGGCATGACTATATAAAGCCTTCCCTTACATGACTCAAGCCCCCCCCCCCTCCACCAAACCACGAGTATAGTAAGAGATCATCAAACGAAATGAACCTATCTTCTGTGTTCACTCTGCTAAACTTGTAGAATTCGTGTTTACTTTGACGGGAGTTAGAAGTATTAAACAGCACGGAGAGGCGATCTCGCTATTGTATAGATATACCAAAAGAGTCAAAGATCGTAGCTTGATGCGGTCTGGCTGAAATGCGAACATGACCTGTATTTTACCCAAAGGATTCGCTCTGGAAATATGAAGAACTTCTGTTTAGTCTGAAGGCAGAGAAGGTTTGTGCTAAAACAATGCTAAATTTTTAAGGGATTATTTTATTAACCCACATATCCCGTCGTTGGTTACAGGACTATGTGGGCATACTGTGTATTTCACAAACCGCAGGGAGAAAGTTTATTTCATCAAAGCCCACTTGCTCCTTGTGGTATTTACTTTTCAGACACACAAAATCGTTTTTGCGGTAATTTTTCAAGAAAGATTAACATGATACAATGTAAAAAAATCAGAACTGAAGGATGCTTATCTCACCAATTCCCTAAATATTATCAACGAAATGCTACAGCAATTCGAGAATATTCTGTGTAGTGACAAAGCTTTAGACTGGCACGTTAATAAGCAGAAGTGTCGGTAGCGTCCACACGTAAATCCTTACGAAAGCACTAAATAATACTTCAGAGCTCGAAGATCGTTGTATGGGATTTGTTACGAATCATTTTTGGCCGCAACTTTATCAGAATCTCAGGGCTTTAATTCGAGGACACGGTTTCTCCAAGACGCGGCCTCTTGATCTGAAGCTGTGAACGAATTACCCCTGAATGACTCCAGTCCACGTAGAGAGAGCGCCAAATGAACTGTAAGGAGACTCGCCAGCTACAATGTTGCGCGTGTCCGCGGGAGACCAGGTTGCAGTATCGACCGTCTTGATTGCTTAGGCGCAACCTCAGCCTACTAAACTACACATTTCACAAACATACGCTTCTCACACACTACACAGACTATTCGTTTCGCAGACAGATGACAACTCAATCATTCCACCCTCACGATAAACGCTTCAAATCTAAAAAATCTGGTTTTAAAAACTCCACTTACTTTTTGGGGGCTGATTTATGAGGTACACACAGCGTGACCGTACGTCCCGCTGTCACCAGCGAGAGTAACAATGTCCCACTTTCGCAAACAAAACGACAACTTAAGTCTTAATATATCCGCCTATTAAGGTCTAAAACAGACGATGCGGTTTTTGTCGCGCAGGGGTAGAGCCGATGCTGATCACGCAAGGATGTTTTAGCAGCAGCCAAGATACGGAACGGAGTTTTCGGTTACTTCCAACTACGTCACAGATCAAAAAAATCACTAGCTGGAACGCTGAGAATGTTGTTGCCGAATACAGTTGGGCGGAATTATTTCAACACTTCCAACTTTCGTATATCCATTGAGTCCGTTAAGTGTCTGCCTGGAAGTAACGCACTTGTTCAAATAGCTTTTTCTCTGATAAATAAAATATGGACAAGTGGCAAAACACAGCTAAGTGTCGCAGTATTGAAAGCCACTTAAATTACCAGAACTTACATCAACAAATCATGTAATGAGCTCCATTCCTACTTGAAAACTAGACGCGATATTTTCAAACTGATTTGTTCCGTCGATAAATATAAAACTGCCTAGTTAGACACTAAGGCTAAGTCACTCAGCTAACATGTAAAACATTCTCCTTATTATAAGTGTTCGTTTTTTAATAACCACTAGTAAAATACGAAAAAAAAGCACAATTTCTAAGGCATCCCGCCCTGACGAAAAAAAAAAATCGACCTCCTCCTTCGCATGCACGCTAGGGTGTTTCGGTTTACCAAAACAATCCGCCTAGCGCGCAGGGGAACGAGGGGTTGGTGTGACCAGCCGTCAGCGGGGGGACACACCAGCCCGAAATAGTCCTGAGGAAGTCCGCGGGGTGCGTGCCGAAACGCTTCCATATATCATCTATATCATTGAAGCAGCTCTAAACAGGCACAAAGTGGAACTTCAAAAACATAACGCCCGCTTAAGTCATAAAATTTTACATAAATCTGGTTTTAACTATGGTGGAACCTCCACCACTCCGTTGACCATCATCATCATCATATATATTATTTGTATAAGGTATTTTTTTGTCACAAGCCTGTATCTTCCTTCATACTTAACCGAAATCATTGAATGAGGTGTCATTTTAAAGCTGATGGTCTTCACTTTGGTCACATAATATTTAAATAAACGAGGTTTTCGGAATTCCACCCTTAAATGGCGAAAATGTTAATATTTCTAAAATACTGTTTTCTGTGTTACGAGTCATTTATCTCCCTGGATACCTATCTGAAATCGTTTAATGAAGTATTATTTTAAAGATTAAGATCTCCGCTTTACTGACGTCATATATTAAGACAGAAATTTTTCGGAAACCAACCCTTAAAGGGCAAAAGTATCCATATTTTTGCAATTCGTTTCTGTGTCACGACCGATTTATCTCCCTTAATATCAAACCGATAAAGATAAATGAGGTATCATATTAAATAATAAGGTCTCCGCCGTGGTAACATTATATTTTAAGAAAGGAATTTTTCGTAATCCGACAATTAAAGGGCAAAAACGTCAATTTTTCTAAAATGCGTCTTTTGTATCTCGAGCTATTTATCTCCCTGGATATCTAACCAAAATCTATAAATGAAGTAGGACAATGAGGAGTAATGTCTCAGTTTTGTGACATCATATTTTAAGATAGAATGTTTTTGGAATTAAACCCTTAAAGGGAAAAAGTATAAATTTTTCTATAACGCAATTTTGTGTCACGAGCCATTTATCTCCCTTAATATCTAACCGATATAGATAAATGGGGTATCATATTAAAGAATAATATCTCGGCCGTGGTAAAATTATAGTTTAAGAAAGGAATTTTTTGTGATTCGACCCTTAAAGGGCAAAAATTTTAATTTTTCAGAAATGCGTTTTTTGTATCTCGAGCCATTTATCTCCCTGGATATCTAACCAAAATCGATAAATGAAATAGGATTACAAGGAGTAATGTCTCAGTTTTGTGAAATCATGTTTTAAGAAAGAATGTTTTTGGAATTCAACCCTTAAAGGGAAAAAATTATAAATTATTTTATAACGCATTTTTGTGTCACGAGCGATTTATCTCCCTTGATATCTAACCGATATAGATAAATGAGATATCATATTAAAGACTAAGATCTCCGCCGTGGTAACATTATGTTTTAAGAAAGGAATTTTTCGTAATTCCACCCTTAAACGGCAAAAATTTAAATCTTTTAAAAAATGCGTTTTTTGGGCTCGAGCCACTTATCTCCTTGGATATCTATCCAAAATTGATAAATCAAGTAAGATTATGAGGAATATCTCAGCTTTGGTGTCATCATATTTTAAGAAAGAAGCTTTAGGAATTCAACCCTTAAAGGGAAAAAGTATGAATGGTCCTACAACGCATTTTTGTGTCACGAGCTCTCCCTTGATATCTAACCCATACAGATAAATGAGATATCATATTAAATACTAAGGTTTCCGCCATGGTAACATTATATTCTAAGAAAGGAATTTTTTGAAATTCGACCCTTAAAGCGCAAAAATGTCAATATTTTTAAAATACGTTTTTTGTGTTTCTAAGCAAAATCGATAAATGAAGTAGGAGTATGAAGAGTAATGACTAAGCTTTGGTGACATCATATTCAAACTCACTATTCACCGCATTTTATTCGCGAAATTTTCGCACGGGTCGTCTAGTCACTACATAATTCCGCAAACCACCACCTGATTGCGTAGGTAGTGCACAGTGTCTGTAACTATGAAAAACAAGAAAGAAAGAAAGAAAGCAGCCGCTACTTACCGCAGGCGACACAGCAGGAAGGGGCAGGAACACTGGGTCTACAGATTCGAAACGGGATCCTTATACACGCGCTCTCCACTTCGGCAAACAAAATGAGTCACATGGGAGCAAAGGGTGGATGCTCGCACACGGGGATTCCATGTCTCACCGAAAACTTCTAGGCTGAAAGAGCATTGTCTTGGCAGTGGAGCCACGACCAATTCTTCCACTTTTCTGGCATTTTCATTAAAACACGTACATGAATGGCGGTCAAAGCGTGTTTATATTAAATGTGGTTTGATTTTGATGTTCAGGCAATCAGTTCACGGATGTCAAAGAACAAAAGCATCTTTGCTTTGAATTGTCATTTACTCATCTGCTCTCTCTCTTGCACCGGAGAGTTTGGGCTTTTCCCGTGCATGCACTGGTGCTTGGTTTCAGGGTCATGCGTAAAAAACCATGACACACCACTCGTTATTAGCATTCCTAAAAATGTAGGGTCAGACTCAACGTTGTTCAGAGTATCAGAGCAGTTTGCTTGCTTCTGATCTGCAGAAAAGATATTCCATAGCAACTTTGAAGAAACTTAACCCATGTTAAAATCATCACGTAAAATTTGTCGAATATCTCTTCCTTTGACAATATTTGTCAATTCACCGACAGTTCTAACACTCAAGGCGTCAATTTTCTCTAATGTTCTAATGACTTTTCCAGTGTTGTTTTTCCCAGAGCGGAGATGATTTATGACGTCAACGTATTTTATCCACTCAAAAGCTTGTGATCGTGATAAGCATCAGACACTTCTTAGAGCAGATATATTTCTTAACAGGTTTAAGGAAATTTATCACATTAACTCGTTGTTTAGCATTCACATAAAGCATTTTTCCGACGCAAAACAAATGATCAGATTTAAACCGAAAGTGTAGTTGAATTGTTAATTCCACAACATCAAAAATGCGGAACATGTAAAGAGGGTTTTCAAGCTCAAAGCCCAACCATTGCCACCGGCACCAGTGGCGGATCCAGGATTTTGGTTTGGGGGGTGGGGAGCTAGAGCGGATTTAGTTTGGGGGGGGGGGCCTTGAGCGGATTTTTGTTCCCTAGACCCCCCCCCCCCCATCCTCCCTCCCTGGATCCGCCACTGACCAGCACGGCACCAAAATTTCAGTCTGGTTACTGTCCAGTCACACCACATATAAAAGGTTTTTGAGTGAATGCACAGAAAAATTGTTCTTCAATTCAATAATATATGCTTCGTGTTTGTCTTATTATTTTTTTAAATGAAAATCATAATTTATAAAATCGAAAAATGAATCTATAGTAACAGTAAGTGGTGGTTTCTATAGATGAGGAAAGACAATACTGGGAAAGCAGGAGTGAAGGCAGGAGGGATGAAAGAGCGCCAACCACCCGAGTTCAAGGAGGATTCTGATAGCACAAACTAAAACCACCGAAAATTTCCAGAAGGTATTTTACAAAAAGCAAATATTTGGATGAACTTGTAAGATCAATAAAGTTAAGCTTGTGACACTGATAACATGAACAGAGATTAAATACGGTTCTGAATCTAGCTCTTGCAATCGGAGAAAAATTAAAAAAAGTCATAGAAATAAAATGTCAGTGAGTATCAAGTCCAACAAACACTATCAACTGTCACTATCAACCATCACATCTGTAACATCTTGCATATAGTTCACTGACATTCGCATGAACATCCCTGCTTAAACTCACAATGCTGATTTGCAAATAAATTTAATTTTTCACGGATGATTTGTGTGTTTTGCACTGAAAAGTAAAACTGAAACATCTGAAATGCCACTTTGAGCAATTCTTCAAAAGATGTAAACACTATCTAAAAACCTATGACACCTAGAGAAGAAAATTTTACACAGGATAACAGCTATAAACAAGCATACAAGGTTTCAAGAAAATCTGTCATGTGTCATGCTAACTGACATCAAATGTGTTCAAGGATGTAGTGAATTATATACTGCAGATGGTGATTAAAACCAAGAGTGGAAATGGCATATAAGCTTACGGATAGGGTAACTGTCACCAGGGTGTTAGTGAAATGCAATTATAAATAACTATAAAAATTAAACTCAAAATTAAGATAGCTTGGATGATTGACAGCAACTCGAGCACACACTGGACAAGTTAAATCAACCTAAATTGAATTCTGAAAATAAAAAATCGAAAGTGAAACAATCTTTAACATTAAACACTTATGTGGCAAGCAGTGGCGTAGCTAGGTCAACAAGGGCCCCGGTGCAAAAAATTTATTTTGGGCCCTCAGGCCAGACGGGTGACCTTTTTTTTGCTTTGTGTGCTGGTAGGGGCCCCCTGAACTGAGGATGGGGGCCCTTGAATTCGAGGGCCCTTAGTGAGGGGCTCCTGTGTTCTCATGGGCCGCTTAGACGACGGTAGAGCTAAAAAAAAAAAAGCTCGCCAGTTTGCCGTGAAGGCTCGTGGGCCCTCTAAACTGCGCTTGAGGGCCCCTAGAGGTGCGCTTAGGGGCCCCTTGAGGTATGCTTGGGGCCCCCTGAGCGTGAGGGCCCCGGTGCACTGCACCGCCTAGTCCCATAGTAGCTACGCCCCTGGTGGCAAGAAATAAATTCTGACGACTGAGAGTAATCTTCACATTAAGCTATATAGACGAAGATTTACATTTGATGAAAATGATGAAACCTGGATTCACAAAAAATGCATTTTTTTAAAATCAAAACTGTACAAAACATTTGTCTTTACGCTTTAAAACACGCAACCTTTATTCTTAATGTTTTGATATATGTTTAATAATTCCAGAAGATATTACCCTTTTGGTCCGAAAGATATCTCTTGTACAGTCAGGACGTGTCTGTATTCAGCCATTCTAATTCCTTTCAAATTCGACAGAAACCCTTAAAATTTTGCACAGCGAACTCATATTTCAGCCAGATCAGATCAAGCACATCCTACGATTCCTCAACTATATTTATACGATAGCAAGACCATTTCTGTCCTAGTTTAAAACCTCTATTAACTTTTCTAAAGCTCTTCAAGCTCAAATTTTGTATATACAGACCCAGCATGTACTACAGCCAGACCAGGTCAAACGATATCGAGCTTTCAGCATTTACTACATACTTGTAGTCTCCATCTATGTAAAAGCTGTAACTTTATGCATTCAAACTCCAATCAAACTCAACCTAAATTCTTCAAAGTGGGTAGAGTAAGCCCAAAGGACGAAACACTGGTCAACCTAATTTAATGTCAGGAAGGTCGGTTCACATCTTCATGACTTTTGACTCTTTCTCTATATATTTCTTTGTCTTTTTTTCTTATGATTTTACGCCTCATCATTGTCATTAGAAGTGGGATGGGACCGGGGACAAGGAACGGGAAGGAATTCGGCCATGGCTCTTTAGGAAGCATCCCGGCATTCGCCTGGAGTGATTTGGGAAAACCCAAATCTGGATGCCCGTGTGGGGATTTGAACCGGTGTCCTCCTGAATGCGAGGCCAGAGCATTAACCGCTTACCCACCACGCTCGGTTTTTCGTTGTCTCTGCCAGCATAAAATATCTGTCTTCAAATTTTGCAGAGCAGACCCTTTAGATGAAATACAGGTCGTGTTCAAATTTCAAGAAGAGCACATTGAGTGGTAATGACTGTGTGTTCATTTAGTATAGTAAGCAATAGTCTGTCTGTGCAAAATCTGTCTTTACTACTCCCCAACCCAACAGAAATGCTTCATATTTAGCAGAGTAAATCCTTAATGTCTAATAAGGTAATGTTTGTGTTTCAGCCAGATCAGGCTATGTTGCCATGATGTTTGACCGTGTAAACTGGAACTATTCTAGACCCTGACTGTACCCAAATGAACTTACCCATAATCTAAGTTAATGTGCATATTTATTTAATGTCACCCTAAAAACGACCACAACCACTGGAAGAGATCTTTGCATCTGTGACACAGGAAAATAATAGGCACAAGGATCACATACCACATTAAGCTGTAGGTGTAGCCACAATAAAGGTGAAAATAGGTGTATAGGGAAATGGTTACTGGAGAATGCATTACATCACAATTAAAAATTAAATTAATAAGAAAGAATTGAATTTTAACTGCAAATAAGTGCATTCTATGGAGGCAAATTCCCATGTGATCTAATTACCCCTTTGCTATATTTTTTTATCATCATCTTATATATTTTGCGAATTAAATTCCTCGACCTATCTACTTTTGCCATTTATGAATTTTAACCATACATTCCTTCAGAATTTCTGGTAAATTATTCATCACCTCTTGGTAATTTGTTCCAATCCCCGACACCCTTACCCACAAAAGAAAATTTTCCCACTCCCTTATGCATGAAATAGTGTGCTAGCTTGAGCCCATGGTCATCTTTTCCTTTCCAAGCATGATTCCTAGTTTTTCAACCAATATACATCCCACGCCCATCACCAACATATGCCTTGTACATTCCCAGCACTCTCTTTTCCTTCCTCCTGTCTTCCAAAGACTCCCTATCCCACTCCTTTATTATTTCAGTGGGTTTTGCGATAATTTCAACAAACAACTCAAGCTGCTCTTTTTTGCACACCTGAAGTTGGTGCCCAAAATGTGGGTCCCAAACTACACCAATATGTTCAAGAATAGACTGTAATATACAACATACGTCTAGGAACAGAAGAAAAATTTGAACCCAACTACAAGAAATAGCAGTTTTTGGTCCAAGTTGCAATTCAACAGTTGCAGTAACACTCAAATGGTAGTTAAAAATATATATTGCACAATAGGTCGTATAGAGCTGCCTACACTTCAAATGCCTGTAATTAAATAGTAAATATTTGGCGATTGTAACACACCTTCTTAGATAATACTGTCCAAGGAACGTTGTCACAACTTTACAGATTAAAAGGACAATTCAGGATTACTTGAGATTGTGATTCAGTGAGGAGTTGGTGTTGTAATACTGAGTAGTCAAACGCAAGACACCGGTAGAAATACTTTACACAGTAGAAATACTTTCCACAGTAGGCCTACATTAAACAGCTGGTCCAGGTAGCATTACAACCGAATTACTGCCTGAAAATAATATGTCTGGTGATTAAGTTCTGCACTGTTATGAAGTTATTAGTGAATGTTGTTGTAGCAGAATCATGATCTGCAGTTGACCAGCCACTTCCTTCTAATGTCATTCCTATTGTGAAAGAGAGTTAATTTCTTTCTTATTCCAAAAGAGACTTATAATTTCATAAATAGGAGAAAAGTTAACAGAACTTACATTCACAGTTGACCTTTAAAAATAGTGTATTAAAAAAAGGGATTGTATTAAAATACTCATAAAACTTGTTGACACTGTTTTAACAAGCTGAAAAGACTTTAATTCACAAATTCTCACTCAGGATGAGATGGTTTTAACTTCTGTCCTGTTTCTTTTTTTTTTTCTATTTCCAACCATAGGATACTAAATAGAATATCAGCCAATCCACCTTCCACTCAAATATTACAGTTGTTTGTGTAATATCATTTCTATTTTACTCAAACAAATCTCAGATAAACAGTGTATTTTTCATACTTATTACTTCCCCACACAATCTTCTTACAATTACTTTCTTTGCATTTTTATACATCAATTGTTTTCTCAAGAAAAGGAAATGATATATTACATATATTTTTTTGAGCAGTCTGGTGGCCTGGTGGTTAAGGCATCCAACTGGAGAACGAATCCATCTCAGCAGGGATTTTCATAAGCACATAACCCAACCTTCACGTCTGGCACAGCTTACTGTGCAATGTGAAGTACGCCAGAACTCTTCTGTGGTTCGGATTCCACATTAAACTGTAGGTCCCCTCTAGGGCTGAAGACACTAGTTGTAACACTGATATCTACACATCCACAGCAAAATTCAAGCCAAGCAAAGGCTTAAAATAGTCCTGGATGATCCAAACAAACATACGTACATAGATATATTCATTACAATAGATTATTTGTAGTTTCTTTTAGTCTACAAGATTTGATGTGTTGTGAAATTTAAAATATAATCTTTATTTCACCTCTTAACAGTATAATATTTTAGCCAGGATACCGAGAGAAAATATGCTTCTTTTTTACTATGATGAAGATTAAGAGGTTCACACAGGTTACGAACAGTAAAAAGAAACCCAAAAATTGCCTTCTAGTAAACCAAACCATTGCCTTTAAAACATTTCACTACTTCATTTAACACTACTATCCTTCATACGACATACAGACGTCTTAAGGGTCACATGTCTTCCATAAGCTCCCAACACATATTAAATGTCTAGCAGATGATAAAATTAAATTCAGCAAAAAAATTTTAAGTGGCAACTTCTTCTACTACATTTAAGAATTTATTTCTAAGGTATCTACAAAATAACTGCGAGTAGTTTGTGTAATTGTAGTTGACATAATTTATGTAACATGTATGCTATGACGGCACATCTTCTGGTGTATGTATTATTTTGTTGTGAAAATTTTTTAACTGTAAACTGACAACATTCCACATCCCACAGAGCTCGTCTTTTATACTGGTATCAATGGAAAATGAATGTATTGTAAACCTAGAAGCAAACTGTCAGCTACATATTTGCTGCCAGAAAATGCAATACTACAACACTTCCATAACATATATAACAAAAGCATAGGAAAATTACATGATTAAACATAGGCACAATAACTAATTCTGAATTTAATACACTGCATTTAACCCCACGACAAAGAAATTCATCGCCGGCAACAGAAATAAATAACTGAACCATCAAACAATCAATAAGGGGGTCTACTGGAGATCGCGATTCCGCTACCTCAACATGTAGTAATATGGTTGGAATACTGATGTAGTCAGTCGCAAGCCGTATTATTATCAAGCAGTAATTCCGTTGTAATACAGCCTGGACCAGTGTGAAACCGTTAAATGTAGTTATTTATTTTATTGTATGGAAGAATTTATAGTGGAGTCTTGCGTTTGACCACTGCAGTATTATGATGACAATTCCTGGCGGAATCGCGATCTCCAGTAATCCCCAATAAGGACCTAAATAATAAAGGCAGATGTGGACCAAGTGTCAATCAGCTGCTGAATAGGCCTACTCTTTCTGTTCAATTAAGGCTAACAATTTTGTTTGTAATACTTTTGACGCAAAAAAAGTCTTGAACGAATTGCAAGGTAAATACAGTTACTTCATTTAAGAACTATAGCTGGAAAGAATAATAACCGATCTAAAAAAAATGATTATCTCCAATTATCAACGGTCCATTTACGTGTTATATACATTAATTTCAGAATTAATAATGTAGTTTCGCGTTGGGTAACTTAATGCACCTAGACGAAAACCAATCAAGTAATGGTTTCATGACGAGTTGACAAATTGTTTTAGGACAGTTGCGCTCGTGATAATGAAAAATCACAAAAAAGTAAATGTCACACACTATTAATTCCGAACATTCACTTCCTAAGTTAATACTTTAATTACTTACACACAAGTTACGAAATACAGATTTAATCTTAAAATAACACTGAAAATACCTTTCAAGTTTGATTTTTATAATTAGAATCCATAATTACCTGATCATCATTAAAACATATAACAATACATTTGTTTATGTTAACCCATCGACCACAATTCACAACACAGTCTATTCGGATCTTCGCAACTCCGCCAGAGACTATTAGATTAAGCAGAAAGTTTTGCCCGTACGTAAGGCATGTCTATATTTTCAAAGATTTTAGAGTAAAGGCCAACATCTACTGCAACCAACGAAGCGGGAATTTTAATTGGAGTAATACTATGAATAAAAAATGTATCCTCTACTGCAATATCTAAACTGAAATAGGCATATTGATCGAAGTGGTCCGTGTGTTGTGTTATCAAGTTGGATAGTTAGGTGGGAAAAGGAAAGGGGAAAAATGGGCGTGTAGGGAAATTCCTACCGGAAGAACTCCATCGCCATTTCCTTGCTACATAACTAGCTTTTTCTTTAAATATTTGGCTAATAAGCAAGAATGCGTCAGATCCTGGTAATTATTGCTGACAAAGAAGGATAACGAAATAAGCATGACCTTTATTGAAATAAGAATCCTATCATTCTCTTGTGGTGAGATTTAGACGACCGGATCGAGAAGTCGCCCCGAGTCCCCGGACATGTCAAACCCGAATGTAATTCCTCACTCACCGGGCTGAGTAAGACAATTAAAAGACGTTTATGAATATTATTAGAAAATCAAAATACTCTGGGATTATTTTCAGTTGTCTGATAAAGAAATTGAGGAATTTATCAGTTACCATTTTTGGGGGCACTTTCCTAATATTAATACATTCATCATCCATAGACTACATTTTAAACCAGCGGTGGCCAACCCAAATGATCTTGCGGGCCACTTTTGAACTGCATGATAACTAAGCGGGCCGCATATAAAATTATGTGGTTAGACCCGCTACACAAATTTTTTGGAGTGAATTTAATTTAATTATTCTGCGAACTCATAACTGTAAACTCATAAATAAAACAGGCAATGTCTGTTATATATTTGAAAGATAATTACTTTAAAAAATAAAGTTATTTTTTAATAATTTTGACAGATAATTTTTGTATATATAGATGCACAAATAATGTATTGTTTAATACATTGGTTTTCACTACTTTGGACATTATAAAATAAATATATTTTGTAAAAGTGTGATGAATCTCGCGGGTCTCAACAATGTTCAAGGTGGGCGGCTGGTTGGCCACCCCTACTTTATACGAACTATTAAGAATTGGCTTTTAAAACCACCTCTTTCTCTAACCAGTAAGCGATATGTGATTTCATTCTCATCGCGATGGAGAACAGTAAGATGTAATACTGCTACATTAAAAATACGAGAAAACAAAATGATTTTTTTTTTTTTAGGCATCTCATTTATGGATTCAGCATTACTCTAATTTGGAGTGGTCAGCGCGGCGAAAGTCTGCATTCTACCATTTTTCGCAAACTGAATGATCCTAAGTGGCCGATATGAAACTCTAGTCTTGATGAATGTAATCTGGATTTGAATTATAGAACTTTGACCAAAAATTATCCTTTTTTCAGATAGCTACCTTTAAATGATTTTCAAACATTGTTTTTGTTTGTTTGTTTGTTTTGATGTCGTCAGTCTTTCGACTGGTTTGATGCATTCCTCCATCCCTTCCTATCCCAACCTCTTCGACTGTTCCCTCCACTTACAAATTAACCAATCCAGCATGTCTCTAAATATGACCTACCAGCCTGTCTCTTCTTTCTCTAAGCTTCTTCCACAAACTTCTTTTCTCACTCATCATTTCCAAAACTCGTTCATTGTATATTTGTTTCTTAAAGTTTCCTTGGCATTTTTTGCGTTTCTAATAATAACCCTATTTTAAATATTTTGGTTAAAAATTTATATCTTTTATGAAGTTGAAGGTTTTGAAGCTATTTAAACAACAAAAAATAGCTGCAATATTTTAGAGGATTCATGAGAAGAAAAATTAGTGGTACAAATTTGTATTTGTAAGCTATTACAAAATTAGCACAGGTTAATTAAAATTTGCGACAGTGTTAAAATCGAAATACATTTAAAAAAAAAAGCTTTTGGTCAAAGCAAAATCGCTCTATGAATTAAAAAAATATAATATATAAACTTTTTTTTTGTGATTTGAATTACTGTTTTGTCAGCAAAGCGAAATTTCAAACCGTTCTATAAGGATCCGTAAGTTTAGCCTGGTTATCTTAAAGGATGACTTGCGTCCTTTAAATATTCCAACTTACCTGTAGGGAAATTCTATAAAATTAATTCCAGAACCTTATTTACAAAACTTTAATCAGAGAAGCATTGTCAATAATAATATAGTTTGAAAGAGATGGAACACGATTCCGTCTCCTAGTTGAGGTGGAAAAAAGGTTTATTGTGTGAGGGGTTGAATACTGATTAACCATCTGAAAATATATTACGGCTACTTACTATCTGAAAATGTTACTCGTTGATCTGTAAAATGTATTTTTAAAATAGTAATTTTATACAATCGTCAGTACAACTGGGTCATATAGCGATCTTTCCATATAATGAGTTTTATTTTCTATAATAATAAGTATGTTTTTGTAGCAGTAACTGTTATTAGTATACTGGAAAAATTTGTGAATTTTGAAACGTTTTTCAAAGTTGAAGCACATGATACATCAATAGCTGAGGTATTAGCCACATATTAGGTTCAAACTACCCGCCAAGAAATGGAAGACTTTGGAGCCAACCATAAGGTGCTTCACTCGTATTCCAGAGATTGAATAGCACCGGTTTTTAGGTTGTGCGGTTCGGTTAGTAACATGTAGATAGCAGCACAGAACTATACGTCAATAATAACGAAAATCGTAAATCTGTTATAGTTTTAGATGTAAAAAAAAAAAAAAGAAGAAGATATTTTTGTCTCTTATATATGCACTGTAGTATAGAAAAGTTACTGCTGGACTTGTATTGGATTCTGTCCTTGAAGTTACAAAGGAAATGATTTAATTTGTTCTACTTTATTATAAGAAAGAGGTGAGTAGTATGTGTTAAAAGTAGCTGAACTGGTTTGGTGAGGATAAGCCATAATCTGCAAGGTGTATGGAAAGATAAGTATGTATTCGCTGTGAAACCATTGACCTTTCCTGTGAACGGGATATGTGTTTGTGCTAAATCTAATGTACAGCGGCAGATTTTAATATTAATTTTGTATAAAACAAACTAAAAGTTTCTTTGGTTATTATTAATGAGTGTGGAGAACCGTCTACTGAAATTATATTCGTAATCCCGAAGTACGTATGTTATGTTTGTCTCATTTTAATCTTCGTTAGCTTTCAGCGTAGTTAATTAAATGTTTGTGATTGTTTTTTGTTTGACATAATTGGATAAAACTGAAAATTAATCATTGGTTATTTTTTTTACGTATAGCTGTAGTGATAAGGGTAGATTGGAACTGAATAGCGGAGAAACTGAAATGTAACGTACAGTATTACTGCTACTTGGCTATAAACTCTCTATTCCATGTAGCCTTTCGTAGATTATGCACGAATGTTGTCGAAAATAGAAAATTGATATAGCTAAATGATTTTTATGTTGATAACGAGCTACAGTTTTTCATCCGATGTGCCTCAATCTCGTATCGACTAATAAGTGTTCTGATTTGAAGGTACTGCAAGGTTGATTTTTAGTGGTTCTTAGAAAATTGGCTTGTAAATGTGAGTAGTTTGTTGAAATGCCGTTGCTGGCACATATTTTGTAGGATATGGTTCAGATTTTTTTAATGCTGACCTGTTTCACATTTCTTTCATTATTTAAGATGAAATTATGTTGAGTTCTCAACTTTCTTGATAATTCAACATTTCACATTTTAAGTATCAAAATATCCTCTGAATAATTTGTAAGGGTCTACTGGAGATCGCGATTCCGCTACAACAACGTATAGTAATATCGTTGGAATACTGATGTAGTCAGTCGCAAGACGTATTATTATCAAGCAGTAATTCCGTTGTAATACAGCCTGGACCTTTATTTTCAAGCACAAATTAGGTTGTAATACAGCCTGGACCAGTATGAAACCGTTAAATGTACCTACTTAGGGAAGAATTTATAGTGGAGTCTTGCGTTTGACCACTGCAGTATTATGATGACAACTCCTGGCGGAATCGCGATCTCCAGTAATCCCATTTGTAAATCTGAGGAACAAGTCAATCTTTTCTGGGTATAAATAGCAAGGTATAAAATAATATATCCATGCACTTGGTTTTTTAAACTAAGCACTACAGGGTTTTCTTTGGTGAGGAAGAACAAGAAAATCTTCATTATTAGCATCTTTCCACTTGGGTAAAATTTTATCTACACGTTCAAGGTAGGATTATATCCTCCTAATAATGTTGCAGTAATGTTGGCATAGGAGTGCATTAGGGCTGTGAATTATATTGGATACTTTCTCAGATCTCTCGCTCTCTCTGTCTATGACATTCGCAAACAAGGCTTTCTATGTATGGATATTTTATTTTTGCACTCATTCCTTAGGCACTACTATTTCAGAGTAAGTGAAGGAGAAAGCCACCAGTTATATATAAATGACGTAAAATCTTTTGAAATGTGATGTTTCTGTTTTAATCACTCTCTTGACTGGTTTGATGCAATCCTCCATCTCTTCCTATCTTGTGCTAACCTGTTTGTCTCAACATAGGCCTACTTCTTACAACCCTGATCCATAATTATTTGCTTCATATATTCTAACCTCTGTCGTCCTCTACAGTTCTTACCTTCCCCTCTTTCCTTTACTAACAAATTAACCAATCCCACATGTCTCAGATTATGACCTACCATCCTGTCTCGTCTCTCTGTAAGACTCTTTCACAAACTTGTTTCCTCATCCATCAACATTCTGTATGTAATTTAAGAGGATTGTGTGGCCTTGGGATACTACTTGGGTTTTTAATGCAGCAGCTTCCCATTGCCATTGATCGTTTCTGATTTCATCTGCATCATAGGGCAGTTTCCAAACCCAAGAGAAAGAGGGTGCCTTGAACCAATCCCCACTCTTCTACCTTCCTTGCAGGAGGTTGTTGGCAAGCAGTGGACGACTCCTTATACTGGGAATCATTCAGTCACCAGAGCCTCGTCCATGTAAATGGTATCCACTCCTTATACAAGTTATTAAACAAGAAAAACATTTTGTTGCCGCTTGAGGTTTATTCCAAGTGTTTTTTGCCCTTAATTCTCCAGAAAGGCTGCATTTTAGACTAAATACAAATGAGCTTAGTATATACTAGAAGGTTAGGTGCCATGTGATATACGTCAGCATATTACTGTCTCAAGAAATCCAACATGTCGGCTACACATATACATATCATAAATACTACTTATTCCCTACTTTTTAACTATGTGAAATTTGAATGTGGGAAGCAGATTTTTATTTAAGGATGAAGAACTAAAAAACATGGTTTAAACATCAAAAGGTAATGACATTTATTTCTTGTATAATAACTTCAGTGCATAAACCTACATTTCAAATGGTTTTACTTCTTTTCTAAATACGTGGTGGCTTCTTCCTAGGCCTACGCTTTTCTCTCTCTCAAATATTACTGCCTAAGGAACATGTGTACCAAATTTTAGATTAGTGGGACTTTTCCTGTAGGTTCCAGCTTACTGAACCCAAGCCGAAAGTCAACTTCAGAGATTACTGGAGATCACAATTCGGAGAGGATTTGGCGTCGTCATACTGCAGTAGTCAAACAGGAGACACTGCTAAAAGTGCTTTCTGAAGTAGTTTTAGCAATGTTATGCTGGTCCAGGATGTATTAAAACCTAATTACTGCTTGGAAATAATATGATTTATGGTCGACTACCCTCAGTATTATGATGTTATTAATCAGTGCGGAAGAATGTTTTTGTAGCAGAATCATTTTCTCTGGAAGGTCCCAACGTTATTATTATTACTATTATTATTATTATTATTGGTTACAATTGTTCATTACCTCCTGATTTATTTTTTTCCAGTCCTTCACTCCTCTACCTACAGATGACCAAAATTAATTTGCAAATTTATTATCATGGTCCTCTCTTCCCATCCACATCTGATTTGAAAATCTTCCAGCAGTATTTATCCAAATGTAATTAAAGGCTTCATTCCCCCACATTTCCTACCCCCCAATCAATAGGGGTTAATGGAGGCATTGGAGAAGATCCAAAGATGAGCCATCCGATTTATGACAGAAATGTATAGCTGGGGGGAAAGTGCAAGTGTGATGTTGAAGGAGTTAGGTTGGAAAGACCTAGAGCTCTCAGCAGAAGCTAATTTAAAAATTCACGACAGACCTATTACATAATGACAGCAAACACAAATTGCTACCTTCAACATTCATATCTAGGAATGACTGAGAAAATAAGATAAGAGAAATCAGGGTTGGAAACAATTTTATTCTATTCTAATTTTTTCCATTAGTAGTTAGGGAATGGAATGGGAAGGATTTATCAAATGAGAAAACATCGAATCCAACGGGAGTAGATCTCGAGGAGCCGCTCTGGCCATCCTGATCTGGGTTTTCCCGGATTGCTCCAAGTGGATGCTGGGATGGTTCCACAAAATAGCCATTGTGGACCTCCTGCCATATCCCGTATATCACTTTCTATGCACAAATGATTACACATTAGGATAGTTGCAATGGACCCTATGTTAGCTACTTTTAATGAATCACAGAGTAATAATTATAGTAGAACGCTTCCATGGCTGATAATTAGTTTCCATGCTCCCTGTGTATTGGTGTGTCCTTGTATGGAAATGTCAATACCTGGGAAACAAGGAACTAAATATTTATCCAGTCTTCATCAATGGTATATACCTTTTATATGCCCACAATTCTCTTCATCCGCTTTCAATCCTACGGTGGGTGACTCTCAACCTAAATCTTTTATCATTTCAGTTACTGTGTGCTTCCTTTGGTAATTTCCTTAGACAAATCTTGTTATCTTCCTCTGTATTGCCTCCAACTCTAGTATTTCATCGCCGTAATGTGGATACATATGATCCCACAATACTCTACTAGGTCAAGGGCAAAGTTTTTTAACAAGACTTTCTCATAATTCTCTCCAACAAATGAAATGCTCTGAACCTTTTCCCTACTTCTTCACCAATGTGTCCACCTCAGTTTAGCTCACTGTCAACCGGTATTTCCAGGTATTTACATTTTATTCCTTCAACTGAACAACTATACAAAATCTTTATTTTCCTGTCTATATACCTAATAATTCAACTTTTCTTGGTATTTATCTTCATTCTATGTGTATCCACCTACCTAGATTAACATAAATGTGTCATCTGCTAACATCTTAATATCTGATTGTAGATTAACAACAGAAGCATTAATTAGACTAATGAACATCATGATAATGCTCATAAACTTGATTTTGTAATGTTATACATATTTCGTTTGCAGTTTACATCACAATATAGTTGTAAATTCTACTGAATTAAATGCCTACGGAAGTATAGGACCAATGAAATTGAAAATAAATTAGGAATCCCAAATACTTTTGCTATACTACGTAATGTGCTGAGCATTTGGCGTCTCACGCTGAAGCATCCAGCAGCAATCAGCCAATATTGCTGCACTCCACTGGCCCGGATAGCGTGACTCCATTATCGAGATGTTCTGATGATACCGTTCGCCATGTTCATCACTGACAGAACGTAGGTTCTTCGGGAAAGAAATTGAGAGTTGAGAAGATGAATTTTCAGGGACATGTTGCAACCCAGCAGGCTGTACGCACTAATGAATGTCTGCACAACATTCACACAGTCAGGAGATTTATAATTTCCAAGGAAAATGGCTACAACTAATTTGAACGCCATCCGTGCATCTCTTTCAGTATCACCCAGTAAGTCTTCGAAGTGACTGTCAGCAATGATCTTTCTTACTTGTTGACCTATGAACACACCTTCTTTCCCTTTTGCATAACTCAACTCTGGAAACTTGTTGTACAGGTACCGAAAAGCATCCGAGTTGTTATCTAATGCCTCCACGAAGTTCTTCATGAGCCCCAGCTTTATATGAAGTGGAGGCATGATAGCTTTGTGACGCTCAGCCGCGTAAGTTGCATGCACATCTCAAACAGATGTACTGCGGTGCCCACAACTTACCACTATCCAACTTCGAATCAAAGTATGGTTCATATGCTCTATTCAGAAAAGGTGTAAAAGTGTTCTGATGGGATCTGTCTGTCATATAACCGCACACATAGCAAAACAAATGTGGTGAATTCATGCAACCTCTCGACACCATCCTTTTTACCAGAAAATAAAAATAAAATAATGAAATAATAGTACTGCAGTCTCAAAAATATTTCAGTGTATTATATTAAGTGTAACTGTATTTAAAATAGACTAAAACACAAATTCAGTTGCATTACAAATAACGAAAACTGACGAAATCATATTCGACGAAAGGTGCTCCACATAAATATGTATTTTATATATATATCTTCAAAATCTGACGTGATACAGCAGAATGGACATCGATTACCCTTCTCCTTGCATGAATTTTTGCATCTAGTTGTAAATAAACAAAAAGCAACATGAAAATGTTTGTGCAGTGCAGTTGTGCAATTAAGTTTTATTTGGCATCACAGTTATATTGTCTTTTAACACTAGAAGTACAAATAAAATGAAATGAAATTATTTATTTGAAATTTACACTTCATTTTAACATTATAAGTGCTAATAAAGTCAGTACAGTTATTCAGATTGAATTTTTCTGATTAGCCAAGCAGCGCTGCTGTGGCAGGCGGTGTAACTAACGCTTTGGGCATTATCGAGACTCGCCGAAGGTTGCCGATCCATGGGGTGAGCGCGCAGTCTCCAGACAATGCGCTTTATTAAAGAGGGTATTCTATCTTCCTTGATAACTGATCACCCCTTCGTCCATCATAATCCCAGAATTTGATCGAGCTTTGAATGATTTGAAACCAAATAAGGCAGTTGGAACTGATGAGATTCCTGCAGAAAGTCTAAAATCCCTGTGAGAATTAGGAATGCAAAGATTATTCAAACTGATATCAAAAAGTTTTGAAATGGGAGAGATTCCAATTGATTTTAATAAAAGTATCATCTTCACATTTCCGAAGAAAGCGCAAGCTGATAAATGTGAAAATTATCGCAGTATAAGTCTAACATCACATGTGTCAAAATTACTGACCAGAATAATATACAAAAGACTGGAAAGGGTAGTAGAAGAGATAGTAGGTGAAGATCAGTTTGAATTTAGTATAAGAGAAGTGATTCTGTCTGACCTTAAGGTTAATAATTGAAGGGCAGATCAAGAAAAATAAAGATAGGTTTATGGTGTTTGTTGTTTTAGAAAAAACTTTTGATAATGTTAGGTGGGATAAGGTGTTCAAAATTTTAAAGAAGTCAGGTTTAAAATACTGAGATAAAAGAATGCTTTATAATCTATATAAGAATAAGTGACTATAATAAAAGAAGAGAATCATGAGAGACATGCATCAGCTAAAAAGGGTGTGAGACAAGGTTGTAGTCTATGCCTGTTAAAATTCAATTTGTGTGTAGAGGAAGCAATAAAAGAAGTGAAAGAAAAATTTGAATGTGGAATAAGTGTTCAAGGAGAAAAAATCTGTATGTTACGTTTTGCTGATGAAATTGTCTTGTTAGGAGAACGGGCTGATGATATCGAGAAGTTACTAAATGGCATGAAGATAATGAAGGAAGATTTTGGACTGAATATTAACTGAAGCAAAACAAAATTTATGAAATGTGGCAGAAATGATAGCAATAACAGTAGATCAAATATAAAAATAGGATTGGATGGGATAGGAGAAGTTAGTGAATTCTGCTGCCTGGGAAGCAAATTTACAACTGATGGCCTAAGTAGGAATGATGTTAAAAAGCAGAATACCACTAGCAAAAAGAGCTTTCATGAAATTGAAAATTTATTAATTTCAAATATACATCTAGGAATGAGAACTTTTTAAAACTCTGTGTAGCCCAGCACCTTATGGTAGTGAAACATGGACATACCGGAAAGAAAGAAAATTGAGGCATTTTAAATGTGGTGCTTTAGAAGAATGCTGAAAATTAAGTGGACAGACAAAGTACAAAATGAACGTGTTTTGGAAATGGTGGGCGAGGAAAGAAGTTTGTTGAAGAGTCTAACAGAAAGAAGAGATGGAATGGTGCGTCATATTTTGAGACCTGCTGGATTGGTTAATTTGCTGGTGGAGGGAACAGTCGAAGGTAAGAACTGTAGAGGAAGACAGCGATTAGAATATATGAAGCAGATAATTGAGGATGTAGGCAGTAAGGGGTTTGTTGAAGTAAAGAGGTTAGCACAAAATAGGAAGAGATGGAGGATTGCATCAAACCAGTCGAATGAATGTTGACAACAAAAAATAAAATTAAAAAATAATCCATTACTTTATTGTTTCCTGCGCATTCAAATACAAGACAAAAGTGAAGGAAAAATATTGAACTTATTTTTACTGTTTTTTTCAGTCCCATTATTGTCACTCAAACATGTTTGTGGGAGAAGTAATTACTGTTATTACAGTTAGTACCGGATATTCGTTTTTGTCAGCCAGTCATTCTAATCGAACAACAGTAATAAAGGTATGGAAGAGAATATTCTATACTTTGATACTGAGAACTGTTTCAACTTTAGCTCATCACATTGAGGCCTGAGACCTCAAAAGTAAATATGCACGTATCTACCCTTATTGTGTACTATGGTATGTAAGAATTCATAGTATTTTTGACAGTACTCTAGTAACGGTTTCCCCAGACTTGTTGCTAGGCCTGAAAACTCTTTGCAGAAGCTCATTTTGTGAGTAATCTTTCTTTTTGTGGATGTTACTCTCAACTTCCACCTAAACCACAAGAAGAATGCAAGTGTGTGCCTAATACTGTGACGTCCAGTCCTGTCGTCCAGGAAGAACTGGGTTTGATTTTCAGTTGAGTCATTCAGATGTTGGCTCTTAAATTTTTTCCAAATTAACACCATGTGGGTACTGGGTTATAGATCGGGTCTGAATTTCTTCTCATATCCAGTCGTATCCTGGCTGTAGTGACCTCGCTGTCAACTGTCTGTAAAGTCCAGAATTAAAAATGTGTTAATAAATATATTGACCACTGAGTACAATCAGGCATTGAAACAAAGTAGTTTCAGTGGTGATTAGTAACTTAGTCAGTTGAGGTATCGTGCTGTAATGAATGAAAAATACAACTGTTTGTAGAAAGCACCTATGGATTTATATGGTAAAGCTATGTAGTCCCCATCTATACCTGGTGTAGTTAGAGCACCATATTCCTTCCGGTCGAGGTGATGTAGGTAGCACTGTTTTTCTTCTGTGACATTCGTTTGACAACACGTTGGGAAGCAGTTCTCAATGTTCAGCATCAAAGAAAAAAATCCTCACTTTTGAACCTTTTCTGAATCGCTACCATTATTGGACGATTTATGTGGCTGCCGTTTTGTGAATAAGGCTTAGAAATTTTTTGTTTATATGTAGAAGTGCCACTATTTACAGTGCTGTGTCCTGTGCAAGAAATGTTAACCGAAATTGAGAGAAACTTAAATACAGAATAATGAGAAAACCCATTTAAGAAGGCTGTATGTATGATTTATGTAGGTTCTATGTATAGAACAGTAATTCTTGCTTCTTCTTAATTTATGAGTAATTTGTCTGTTCATTGCTAATTTGACCCTTAGTTTCTAACATTTAAATAACATTGGTTGGTGTACGAGATAGTATTTTTTGCAATAATACAGAAATAAAATTGATAACTTAGCTAATTATTTCAAGTCTTACCAGAGCTCCCCATTTCCATTACAGTTTCACTGTGGTTACACATCTTCATCATTCTGGACAATTCCAGCAACTAGCCAGCTCTGCCATCAACAGTCCCCTCCAATTTCTCCTACCTTCCACCATACACACTTGTCATTCCTCTGCATTGTACAGTATTTTCTTATTCCTTAATTCATCCATCCCGTTGTATCTCTTGAGGCCACTTCTCTTAAAATTTCAATTCGTACATTTTCTTTGATGTCCTTCCACCATTCTCTTCACGTGTCCATACCGCTGGAGTCTTAACCTTTCAATTGTATCCTGTATGGGTTCCTATTTAATTGCTTTCCTCACGTGCTCATTCCACACCTTGTCCTCTCGTTGCACCAATACTAATCTCTTTTTGTCTGATTGGCCTGAAATCTTCTAATATTCCTTTCATCACTCATCCTTAAGAACTGTATATAAATAATACCTTTATACTTCTGTGGCACCTCCCTGAACCAAACCATGTCCTGACATATTTGTAGGCTATAATTCTTGTGCCCTTCTGCATCATTAATTTATTTCTGTCTCCCATTCTCTATCACTCCTTCCTAATACTTGAACTCTGCTACAATATTTGCCTTTGTGGCTTCATGTGTAACATGCATATTAGCCCTACATTGCAATAATGACTTTAGTCATTTTTGCAGAAAATTGCATTCTGTAAAATGTCTTCGCTTCCTGCTGATTCCTTGCTCTTCTGATTGGCAGTTATACCATACCGTCATATGCAAGTGCCACAGCTTTCTTTCCACTTCCTATGATTATTCAACATTCATAATGATAATTAATAAAACTAGAGAGATAGAGCACTTCCCCGTCTGATCTGAAGGAGGACATGCCGCGTCGGCAATCCAGACTACAGTTTTCCTTGGTGTCCCGAAATCATTCCAGACGAATGCCGGGATGGTTCCTTCAATACACCATGGCCAAATTCCTTTCCATTCCTTGCCGACCCCCCCCCCCCAAGTTTTTTCCCGTCGCATTGTTGATGAGGCCACATGGAAAAAATTCAGATTTGAATAATAGAACCTTCCCAAACCCAGTTTCACAGGTCTCTCACATCACTCGTGCATAATCTTATTTGTCTCAATTAATTCTTTACTTAATCCTTTCAATTTCAGTGTGTCGCAAACATATTTGGCGTGCCTGTCTTGTAATTGCCTTATGTCCACCTTCTTGGTCTGAAGCCATAATGCTTCACACTGCTCCCTTTACCCTTCTCTTTGTTATATTCTCAAGTTTTTTTTTTTTTTTTTTTTTTTTTTTGCAGAATAACACATGATCGCAATTCCTCTATAATAATCATTTTCTTTTATCCTTGTCCGTGAAGAATGGCACATTAACACTCCCATCCAATCTTGCGCTGTCCATAGTAATCTCGGCACTATGTAGACCTGTATAACCACTTTATTCCCACAACACTTGCTGCTGCTGTTATATCCACTGATACTTCATCCAACTGGAATGCTTGTCTCCATGTCAAGTCCATCATTCTCTCTCCCCATTTGTCATTTTCAATAATAGATGTTTGTTTGTCCAACTTTGCTAGCTGTATGATGTTTAGTAGTCTTCAAAATATTCCTTTGACAACTTTTTCAGTTCTTCAATATTATCAACTGCACTTTTGTTATTGTCCATTATTCTTTGACACAATTTCTGTGTTTTGTAACTATTATTTTATTAGATGTGTACAGCACTTTCCTATTCTCTTCACTTCTCTAGTGTTTTTATTCATTTTAGTGACCACTTCTTGCATTGTTGATTTGGCTTCCTTTTTTCTTTCTTTATTCCTGGCTTCTTTGGCTCCAAAGCTGAACCATTCTTGAAAGCTCTTCTTTTTTCTTTACACCAGCTTCATTGTGTGTATAATTCCATTGTAGTTTCCCTTTCTCTTCTTTTTGTTTTTGCTCTGCCACACTACACCTGCTGCCTCTACCACCCTTTCAAGCTCCTCCCATTCGTCCTTTCCTCCTTCAGCTTCTGCTCCTTGAGTGATATTTCATGTATGACCTGTGTCTTTCTCTCTTTTTGCTTCCTCAGACTGGCCACTAATAGTCAGTGTTAACTGTTTAAAGGCCTCACATGGGATCACTTTGATATATGTGATCACTTTCCTCATTTTTCTCATATCTCATGGTCTACCATAAATACCCTTGTCCAATATACTTGATCTTATATGTTTCTTTCTTCTTATACCAATAACCGAGCTATTTCTTTTACAAAATTCCAACAATTTCTTTCCCTTCTTATTTTGACTTCCTGACTTCCTCAGCCCTCTGGCCCCATCACTTTATCACATACTTTTCTTACATTCGACATTGAGATCTCCCATTATTATTTGATTACCTTTGTTTAGCTGGTTCTGCTAAATTTCTTTCTTCATACATCCCACTTGTGAGGTGAAAACTTCAATAATCTGTATGATTTTTATCTCTTACGTGAATATTGGGATTAATTCTATCATTAATTCTTTTCACATCTTCATTCCCTTCCATCATTACAAATCCAAACCCATTTCTCTTTCGATTCTTATTTTCTTGTGATTTTTTCCGTTCCATCTTATCTTTGCTAGCCCAAGCACATTTTTTTCCTTTACATTAAGTCCAAGATCTCTTTTCATGTTAATTACACAGATGTTACAAATCTTTACTCTTTCCAGGTCAGTCATCCTTTAATTTAGTCCTTTTTCTGAGGCTTGCTTAGTGCCTATTGACAGTTACCATTTGTAAATTGCACACCTCTTCTTTACACATTCTATTATATATCAGCCCTTTGGTGGTAAGTTGGGGCAGTGAGTTGCAGAATGTTTATTTTATAAGGTTAAATCTTTTTAAATAGAGAAAGCTTCATTGAAATCTTTTAATACTTGGTTAATGCAGTGTAATTTTCATTGAGACCACATATTTACTTTTACATTTTCTGGAATCCCTATTTGTAAGGCGTGATGAAAATTGCTGTATATATTAAAAGTTGTCTCAGAGATTCTAAATCAATCTCGAACTTGCTGACTGGTAAAGTGTAAGTCATGTCTCTCATGTAACAAGCTACCTAAATAAAAGTTTTCAAACAGGAATTTTTAAGAATTGTGTTTGATCATATGAGCCACGCCAGGTCGTTCCGTGGTTCGACTCCACATTAAACTGCAGATCCCAGAGGAAAGAAAATGGCCATCCTACCTCTGAAACAAAGGCTTAATATGCATCCTTTGGGAGGATCCGACCCACCATCGGGTTGTGGACTAAGTTATGTTAGTCTTCTAACAGGTTCCTCATCGTCAAATTGATTGCCCAGTCATTTTTGTGTAGCTAGGAACTTGATGATCTGACCCTTCACTATTTTTGTATCACATAACGTATTAAATATATTCAGTTTCTCCTATGTGTGTCTTTTTTCCCCACCTTTAGTAAGCAGTTGGATATTTTTCAACTTCTAACCCCAATATGAATAAACAGACATCAGTTCACATTTTATATTACATTCAGCTGAATCTCTTGCATGAAAGGACAAAAAGTCGAGAGAAAATATTGAACTTTTGCTAAACAAGAAGTTTATCATTTAAAAGTTTTAAATTTGTTCTTACAACATTTTTTTTTTAAAAAAACTGTATATTAATTTTAAGTACTGTATTAACGCATTTCATATGTAGATGATCCACATTCTTGGAATATATATTTTGTTTTAGATAATCCACAATGGCAGATGAGCAACAGTTCTGTTTGCGCTGGAACAATTTCCAGATGAACATTACATCCCAGTTTGAAGCATTACGTGATGAAGAAGACTTTGTTGATGTAACACTCGCGTGTGAGGGACAACGACTGAAGGCACACAAAGTTGTCCTCTCAGCTTGTAGTCCTTATTTCAAGGAATTGTTCAAGGTATGTCTCAGCAGCGAAGTATGATTAGTATTTTAATTTGATTTATGCTACCTTCTAAGCTGGTAAAAAATGATGGGTTAAATGGAATATTTGACAAGTCATTTATTTGAAGATGCTTCACTAAAAAGAATCATTTTTTAAAAAAGCTCAATGCAATTCCTCATGCCTATCACTGTAAAAAAAATATATATATATATATATCATAGGCTGCATTTCAACCTTACCACAAACTCTGCTAATATTGCCTCACACTTATTACATTAATACATTTACTGTATCACATCATGCATCGTGATACAAACGTGACCCAAAATCTTCACAGTGCCTTACATCTTTTGTAGCTCATCATTCAGATCAATATAACAATGTATGAATTGTTGATACAATTGGAACTACTTATGCCCATCTGAAATAATGACCTTGGTAATATATATTCATTTAAATTATTTTAAAAAACTTAAATAACTTATTCCCCCTGTATAAACTATAAATGCTAATACTTCTATTGCATATGAATTAATTCTTTCACTGTAATTCCATATTTCGTAGCTTACTATAACAGTGACCATAGAATATTTTGAAGACGTGTACATTGTACAAATTTAAACAGATAGCAACTAATAATTAATACATTGATTTAAACGAAATGCCTATTTTTGTTTGAATGCTTTGGCAATACTTTTTGCAGTTGCTTAGCTAAAAAAAATCTGTTACTAAACAATGCTAATAATTTGGTAGTAGCATGTTGGCTGTTTTTGCCCACCAACATAATCCGGGCTCGTGACGTAAACATTACAGAAACATTGGTGAAAGTAGCTCTTTTTTTAGTATTTATGTTATTCCAGCAAGACAATCTTCTGTTAGAAATGCAGTTATCTTTAATTGATAGAACTGTTAGTTGTACCATAGATGACATGTTTTAGCACGGTCGGAAACATTTTGTAGGGAATTGTCTGTGCCATCATTATCTTCCAGGCTTCATGTTTGTACGGCACCTGTTGGTAGTGACCATGTCTGTTCTCTGTCCTACATGAATTGAGTAATGTGTTTTGTTCTTAGATAAGTTGTTGTTTTGGGTAGCCAAGACTTTTATCTCATTTAAAATCTATTCACGAATAAAATGTTGTTGGTTTGCTGTGGTTCAGATCTTAAAAACTACAAAAAAAAAAACTAGCAGTTTGGCTTTTCCCTGCTGTAATGCCACTATAATTTGCATGAAATAATGATTGCAGTAACATGGCACTCATGAAAGCAACTTAAATTCTACATTTATCTGATTTTTTTACAACGCTGTAATGTGAATTTTGGGTATATGTACACATTTGTTAAAGTACTTTAAAATGCAGTTTGAGACACAGGCAAAATCACCAGTTATGTTGTTTTAATAATCTTTACAATAGCTGTTTAAGTCTATAAAAATAAATTTTAATTTTAATATTCATCAAAATTGAAATTGTTATTTTAGGAGACCGGTGGTGAGCATAAATGCTAAACATTAGAAAATAAAAATTTTAAGCATGCATTGGTGACTGGGAAGTCTGGGATTTTTTTCTCCTGTCATGTAAGGCCATGTATGAGAGACAAAATTTAGCGATTGTATCATCACATTATGGAGATAATTGGGAGATAAATGGGAAATGGGTTTCTCAGAGACTGTTAAGGGACAGAATGTGCAAAATTTTGGTCTTCTATTTCAAATGTGAGATCGTTATACAGTGCTGTGCATTATTTTCTAATGCGGGCATTCTGTGAATAGCACACAACCACAGACTTAAAATGTCCCTAGAATTGAACCAGTCCGGAGTGATCTCCAGAGGTGTATGTGAGACTCGTAAACAAATATCCACTCGCCATATAACACAATGTGACTGCCAGTCATTGAGGTGGTTTCTCTAAATTTAGTTACTTCTGGTTGATCCTTCCTCCAACCATCTGAAACAATTCTTCAAAAGTCCTTACAGCCAAACAGGTAACAGATCCGAAACCCATGCTGCCTTCTGATCAAAACATTACCAATAAATTGGTTCCCAAATGAAGCCTCCATCATTTTATACTCTCCTCCATTCACCCCATTTACAGTAATGAAAATCCCACAAGCAACAATTGTAACTACTTTCCTAACCGTTGTGGAACTGACTCGAGACACACATTTAGGTAAGGACTTGCTACTAGTCTATCACTGTGTCACTACTTTTTCTCTAGACAAAGTCTAATAACCATTCTTTGAACGGTATATAGACAGCTGTAATGCTTTGTCCTGTAGTGTGGACAAGGTATGCGCTATTATTATAATGGACCAGTAAACCGGTGTTAAATGTTCATACACTCAACCTTCACTGATTCCCCCCCCCCTCCTCCCCCCCCCCCCCCCCCCCCCCGACTGAAAAAGTTTGAATCGTTTGTTGGGTTGTTGGAATAAAATACTCAGTGAAGTATGTACACAAAATGGAGGTAGTTGATGCAAAAATATTTTTATGGTCCAATTAAATAATCTCACCTACTGCTAAAACTGAGTCTGTCCGAAGTGAATGTTGTGCATGGCAGTTTTCATCTCTCCCATGTAGGTGTTGTGGGGAGGCGAACTGCACAGAGCCACTTTTAACTTATTTTTAAACAAACAACAGGTTTTAATGTGAACTTAGTATACAGTGCCAGAAGAATCCTAGTCACTGTCAGTGGTTTAACTATTCAAGGGCTAGACAGTACCGTGCACTGGGGCCTCCAAGCTCGGGGCACCTGCCAGCAAACCTCACAATCACAAGACTAAAAACAAAGGTCCACATCTGTCCTGAGGGCCCCAGTTCTCTCTCTTTTTGCACTGTGGCCATTGTTAAACTAGCTACGCCACTATTCACTGATATCTTATTTATTGCTGTAGGCTTTGAATTTGTTAGAAACAAGGATGTTGACAACAGAAACAATATACTTTTTACCTGTTGTGACATATTCTGCAAGGGTACCTCATTACTTGTTTTCCTAATTTAAATTCCAATTTTCTTCCAAGTAGGGCCTGTCTGGTTTATCCCTGCAATAGTTCCATTGCTGATAGGATTTATGATATCTGTATCATGTTGCACGTGATGTTCAGAGTAACTACATTCCACTGCCAAGTGTTAAAAGAACCATGAACCCTCGATAAAATGATGTGGTAACACTTTTGTGAAGATGAACTGGTTCGATCAAGTTCTTGATATATAAAGTAAAAAAAAAAATTAATAAACTGAATGTGCCACTATCAATTAATGCAGTGGTAATTTTTTTTAAGTCTAGTATGCAAAGATTAAGGAAAAAGAGTCTTGCTGCTAGGTAAAAGTCATGGAAGAGGTGTGGACCCATGCGTGCAAGAAAAATTAGGATCAGATTTCCAGGTCACCAGTTTCTTTAATCCTAGTGCTGGTCTTCCTCAGATGATTGAAGTTATATGTTCTTTATGTAAAGACTTTACAGATCAGGATCATAGCAATAGAGGGAGGAATGGGAAATAGTCTGGATAGAGATGTTAGTTATAGTATTAGAGATGACATGGAGAAAATAGCAAAAGCAATGGGTCACACTTGGGTCAGTATGATGTCAGTCCTGAGACGCTGTAATCGGCCACAGATAAACTCTACTGTGAGGCGAGTGAATCTGGAATGGTATCTTATGTCTGATGTCGGCTCTGGCATGGGCTTGGTACCTGTAGATGCTATTTATAGGTGGGGTTATGCTAGTGACGGCCTACACTTCATTAGTAGAGGGAAGGGCATTCTTTCAGAATTAATAGCCATACGTATAATTGGAGGCGCTGACTCTCGTGAAAGTATTGCTGTGGTTAATGGTGTTAGGGCAATCCCTTTTTAGATTAGGGTCAAGTATTAATCGGAGAGTTATGATAGGAATTAGTTTAAATTGTAATGAGTTTTCAGATACCAAAATTAAAAAGTGTCTAGGGATTAATTTACTACATCAGAATATCAGAGGGTTATCGAAATGGATGCATTGTTAGTGCACATAAATGAATTAAATTCTGTCAATATAATTGTTTTTTTTGCTTGTCTGAACATCATATAACTACAGGAATAGGCATGTCACATATTACCGACTTCAATTTAGTTTCTCATTACTGTAGAACAAATTTGGAGGAGGATGAATTGCCACTTATATTAGAAATGGTTATAATTTTGATTATAGAAATATTAGCAAGTATTGTCTTCATGTAAACATTTTGAAGCCTGTGCTACACGCCTAAATTTTAATAATAAAAATTTCATAATAGAAACAGTATAGAGAACACCCTCTGTAAACTTTGCTATTTTTCTGAATCAATTTCAACTGTTATAAATATTTTTAAGCAGAAAATTAAATAACATAGTCTATGGTGATTTTAATGTAGAACCTTTAAATAACTTGCCCTGTAAGTCATGTTGGAATCATTAGTCAGTTCATTCAATCTAACTTAGGTAGTTAATTTTCCCACTAGAATAAAGAATAATAGTTACTCAGCTTTAGATAATGCTTTCCTAGAAACCTCAAAATTCAATTTTACAACTGAACCATCAATGGACTTTCGGATTATGGTGCCCAGTTATTAACAATCAACACTTTAATAGGAACTAGTGCCAAGAGTAATTCTTTTTAATTTAAATGTATAATAAATGATGAATCAGTTAGTTGTTGTAAAAAGTGCATTAATATCACAAACTGGAAATGCGTTTACAGTGTACAAGGCATGAATGGAAAATATAACATTTTTAGTAGCATTATACTTAATTACTTTGAAAGTTGCTTCCCCATGAAAAGGTGTTGTGCTTCTCAAAAAGAATAAAAACCATGGACAACTGTAGGCACTAGAACATTTGTAAAAGGAAGTTCTATATTGGCTCTCGAAACAGTCATAATGCTAATGTTAAAACACATTACGGTCTGTACTGCAAAATACTGAAAAGGTTATTAAAGTATGTACTACAAACATAAAATTCAGAGAATATGGGACATTGTAAAAAAAGAAATGGCGAAAAATAATCAAGCCAGTAATGACATTAATATCAATGAAAATTCAGTAGAATCTAATTTTTCTATTGCTGATGTATTTAACAAACAGTTTATCTGTTGCTGATAAATTTACTACTAATATCTCGGTGACATATAGTGTTGATTTTGTCAATACAGGCTTCCAAGAAAAATTTGACACTGTGTCTGTAAATTTAGCTACTTCTGGATAAAGGAAACAAAGAAACTGCCGCGAGGCACTGAAAATAAGATAGGATAGGGAAAATAAACAGTTACCCGTCACTTACCACAGATGAAGGCAGGAGGGCGAGACACGTAAAAACACAAAAACGAATTGCACAATATTTCGACTTTAGTCTTAGTCATGTGGAGCGAGACATATGGCAGGGGGAAAGATGTGGTCACATCCCAACCCGCCACATGAATGACGCACAGGCGGAAAATGCGTGGTAGTGGTAGAATTGCCGGGAAAGGGGGGGGGGATAGGCTTGACCAGCGATAAAAGTGAAACAAATCAATATAATCTTTGTGTAGCTTAATTTAAAAAGTTGTAATTGAAAATAAAGGGAGATAGAAGAATTTATATATATATTTAAATTGATAACAATGAAAAAAAGACGCTAAGTAGCGGAAAGGAATCAAATTAGGATAGGGAAATGAGCCACCACTTACCTTTAGATGATGGATGTGGGGCGCGAACACACAGAAAAGACACAAACACAAATAATAAAGAAATTTTCGGGAAAAACCCTTCTTCAACAAGAGAACATTATGAGAGGTGGGTGCACCCGGAGACTGCCTCACGGAAAGACCGCCGGTCGAGAAAATGGTGGGGGAAAATTCAAACATAGGAAAAGTAGAGGGGCAGTGAATCAGAGCTCATACCCGAGCAAAAATTAATATCCAAACTAATTTCTGGTTGGTGGGAAGATCAAAATATAATATATATTGGGAAAAAAAAAATTAAATATTATACAAATAAAAATATATATATAATAATAATAATAATATTTATGAAGTAAACATCACCTCAGGTTAGTGGTGGTTCAATATAGGTAGTGGAAAGGAGAGGAATTTAAAAAAAAATAAAAAAAAATGACCGGATATTATCTTAAGTTGAGACCAGGTGGTTGCCTTGTGCCAAGTTTGTACTGGTAGGCAAGTTCCCACCTTCTGAGTTCAGAGAAACTGCTGCTATTAGGGAGAACTCTGATAGCACGGACTGTGTAACAAGAGTTGAAATTATTCAAGTCGTGGGTTATGGCATGGGCAGCAACTGGGTGCTTTGGGTTCTGTGTCAACACCGTCTGACGGTGGCCATTCATTCTTATGGAGAGTGCATTTGTGGTCAAACCTATATATGAAGCCAGGCAGTGGTTGCATGTTAACTGGTATATTACATGCGTGGTTTCACAGGTGGCGTGTCCTGTGATAGGGAAGCTTTCCCCTGTGACCGGGTTGATGAAAGTGGTGGAAGCAGGGTGTATGTCACACATCTTGCAGCGTGGTCTATTACATGGGAAAGAGCCTTGGGGTTGACTGTTAGGAAGAGGAAGACTGTGTTTGTGGACTAGAAGTTCGCTGAGGTTAGGAGGTCTGCTGAAACAAGTTCTAGGAGGGGCAGGGAGGATTTTAGGAAGAATGGATCTCATTTCAGGGCATGTCTGTAAGAAATCATAGCCCTGCCGGAGGACTCTGTTAATGGATTCGAGGCCTGGGTAGTACTGTGTGACCAAGACTGGATTGTGGTTGGTTTTTGCGGGTCTGGGATGATTGATTGGCTGATTCAATTGTGATGTAGCACGTGAAAGCTGTTTGTTAACCAAAGCTGGAGGGTAGTTCCGAGATATTAATGCTTCTGAAATACTGTTTGAATAATCCATGAGAGACTGTTGGTTAGAGCATATGCGACTACCTCGAATGCCAAGACTGTAGGGGAGTGAACGTTTGGTGTGGTATGGGTGGCAACTGTCGAACTTCTATCTCAATTACAACTTTTTAAATTAAGCTACACAAAGATTATATTGATTTGTTTCACTTTTATCGCTGGTCAAGCCTATTCCCCCCCCCCCCCCCCCCCTTCCCGGCAATTCTACCACTACCACGCGTTTTCCGCCTGTGCGTCATTCATGTGGCGGGTTGGGATGTGACCACATCTTTCCCCCTGCCATATGTCTCGCTCCACATGACTAAGACTAAAGTCAAAATATTGTGCAATTCGTTTTTGTGTTTTTACGTGTCTCGCCCTCCTGCCTTCATCTGTGGTAAGTGACGGGTAACTGTTTATTTTCCCTATCCTATCTTATTTTTAAATTTAGCTACTTCAGAAGAAATAAGAAAAGTTTTCATGTCTCTTAAGAGAAAATACTTGAGTGGTCATGATGAGATTTCCAGCAGATTAATTAAAATTTGCTCCACAGATTGAAGTAATATATTGAGTTACCTGTTTAATATATCTTTGCTTGAGGGTACTTTTCCAGTAAGGTGTAAGTTTGCTGCAGTTAAACCACTTTATAAAATGGGGGAATAGTCAATTGTATCAAATTATCATCCTATTTCATAACAAACTGCTTCCTCCAAAGTTTTTGAGGATGCAATGTACCATAGAGTTTAACAACACCTTAAAAACAACAATATTCTAACTAAATCACAATTTGGTTTTGAAAAGGACCATTCAACAGAACAACCTGTATTACTGACAATATTTAAGAAGGAATAAATCTTAAATTAATGCTTGTAGGAATTTTCTGTGACTTGTCTAAGGCAGTTGACTATGTTGATCATGAAATTCTCACACAAAAATTAAAGTATTATGGTACAGATGGCATTGTGAATAAATGGCTTAGTTCTTACCTTCTGAATAGAAAACAGAAAGTATCACTCGAACATTTTAATGCTTCATTGTGTGGTCCACTGTTTTCTGGGTGGGAATTTATCAGATGTGGAGTACCTCCGAGTTCTATATTTGGGCAACTATTGATTTTAATATATATAAATGATGTATCCTGTATTATATCTAAAAGCTCAAAATTTGTCCAATTTGCAGATAATATAAGCATAGGAATTAAAAAGACTCCAGATTTATCTACAGAGCATATATCAAATTATGTCTTCAACCTTATTAATAAATGGTTATCAGCTAAAGGCTTGTCTTTAAACTTTGATAAAACTCAATATATGCAATTGAGTACCAGACAAAGATACAATTTGCAGGCCAGTCCATTTAAGAGGCAGTGTGTGTGTGTAATTTCTAGGTTTGCATATTTATCATAATTAAAATTGGAGGAAGCTGTTGGGTGCAGCCATATTTGCAATTTCTACAATTTCAGCTGTAGGAGATCTCCGTATGAGGAAACTAGTTTATTTTGCTTATTTTCACAACTTAATGTCATATAGAATAATATTCTGGGGCAAATACTAATATAGACAAAGTGTTCAGGACCCAAATGTGATTAATAAGAATTATGTGTGGAGTTAGCAGTAGAACTTCAGGAAGTATGCTGTTCAAGAAGTTAGATATTTTAATTTTGGTAGCTGAATATATATACTCATTAATATCCTTTTATATTCATAAATTATACTCTAATTGAAACAAATAGTCAAACAATTATGGTTTTAGAAGTAAAAATGATCTTCATAGAGATTAAAAGTCGTCATTTGCTCAAAAAGTTGTCCGAAATTCAGGTCTGCATATCGTCATTAAACTACCAACTCATCTTAAATGCCTAGCAGATGATAAGATTAAATTAAGAAAAAAATTAAAAGAATTCTACTGTGTTGAAGAATTTATTCCTGAAGTATCTACAAAATAATTATCAATAGTATGTGTAAATGCAGTTGGTGTAATTATTTTACCATGTATACTGTGACAAAATCTTCTGGTGTATTTATTTATTTTGTTCTGCAATTATTTATCTGTAAATTGACAACTTTCCTTCCTACAGAGCCAGTCTCTTACATTGGAATCTATGGAAAATAAATGTTTTGTATTGTATAGAAAAGAAGTGGGCAACAAACATGCTTAAAATGTATTTAGTTAGCTATTAATAGTAAGTCCCTATTACATGGTTAAAATATCAAGACAGATTGCCACAAACGGGACAGAGTTTACCAATTGCATGATAAAATAAATATTTTACAATTGTAGTGACTTCAATTTAACTTGCAGCTTAAAAAATTAACATCATTGCACTGTAGTATAATCACTACTCATTGGGAGATTCAGAAAGTGTTTTGAAAATTTGGTAAGGAGCAGAAATTGTTTTGAAAAGGCCATTTCAAGTGGAAAGCAGGAGTTGTGCTATACATATGTTTTGTAGAATATCTGTTTCTCTCTTTTTCTGTTGCCAATATCGCTGGTAGGGTGACTATGGTTAGGGTGCCACACTGGGACTTCGAGTTCCCTTTTCTGAATCGTACTTTTGACTGGCATTTATGTAGACTCTTGAAATCAGCTTTGCTTTCGGCAGTGCTTTGTTTATTTGAAGTTTGATAGTGCGGTTAGTGGTTTTGATGCAATGGAAAACTGTTGGCCCTGCTTTTCTACTAGGATTACTAGATTAGTTATACTGTTAGAGGTGGAATGTGCAGCAAATTGTAACACTGTTACTTGACAGCCAGCCAATTCTTTCGGATCTAATCACTTTGCAATGCCACGTGCAAGATTAGTTTGTTAGAAATCCATATGTAATGTACGTAAGGAGATCTTTAGTGATATTACAAATCAAGTTACGGAATTTTATCCACAATTCTCTATATTAACGTGATTGTATTAATCAGACAAAGGTAGAATGAGAAACAGCCTTCAGTCACTAGAATACAACTTTTATTGTATTACACAATGCATTTCGGACCTTGTGGATCCATCTTCAGGTGATTATGGTATTTACATTTGGATCTGAATTTTCCTTAAGCGAGATTCGTGCCTAGTAAAGTTTGTTCCTGCGCTGAAAAATGATTTCAAGTAAGTGTCGTGAACATGTTTTTATGAGAGAAAATACTAAATATGTATGAGAGAAAAGACTAAATATGAAAACATATATAGTCTTTTCTCTCATAAAAAACGTGTTCACGACACTTACTTGAAATCATTTTTCAGCGCAGGAACAAACTTTACTAGGCACGAATCTCGCTTAAGGGAAAATTCAGATCCAAATGTAAATACAATAGTCACCTGAAGATGGATCCACAAGGTCCGAAATGCATTGTGTAATACAATAAAAGTTGTATTCTAGTGACTGAAGGCTGTTTCTCATTCTACCTTTGTCAAGTTACGGAAGTTCAGGTAAAAATTTCCTTAGTGTTAAGACTGTTTTTAGTTACCAACGCTAGTTGTGTATTCCATGGTTTGCTTTCACAATCACAATGTATCTATGTATGTATGATTTTATTGGTCTCTGATGAGTGTATTATCCGTTTCAGAGTAATCCCTGCAAGCACCCTATACTGTTCATGCGCGACGTGGAGTTCCGGCATTTGAGGTCACTTGTGGAATTTATGTATGCGGGTGAAGTGAACGTGGCACAAGCTCAGCTCTCTGCCTTCCTACGGACTGCCGAGTCCCTGCAGATACGCGGACTCACTGAGGCTCCTCAGAGGCACTCCAGGGTTAGTACAGGGGTCACAGTGTTCTGTAGGAGAATATGTAACAATTGTACATAATTTTGGTTTGACATTTGTTTTCATATCTGATAGTGTAGTGCATTTTACTTATACTTCAAAAATTGTGTTTCTCTCCCTCTCTCTCTTACACACACACATCGTAACTTGTGTTCTGATTAACCAAAAACTAATATTGCCTAATAACTTATCCTGCTTCTAACCCTCCTCCCCCATTTTTTTCCCTCTTGGTAAATTTCTCTTACTTCATTCCCCATCTGTTCTTCTGTACTTGTTTGATCGCACCTCAAATATAATTCAGAGGAATAGTACATGCAGCTGCAGCTTGATGTCAAATCTATAAACAAGGTAAGATATGGAAAATAAACACATCACTCACCATAGGCAGAAGGAAAGCAACAGACATAAAAGATTACCATACATCTCTGTATGAATCTTAACCTTACATAGGGATGAGACCGTTGATGAGTGGATTGAATGTAAATGTGCAGTTTTGCCATGACTATAATAGGAGGACATGCCAAGTTTGGTGGTTGGTGGGGAGGGGGGGCGAGGAATTGTAAATAGAAAAGCAGTAACTACAGAAAGTATTATCATTGGAAATGGTCTAGGTTGTGTGTCAAAATAATATACGGAAATAATTATGTATATAGTAGTTTGATGGGGGAAAAGGGATCTTATTAGCAATTATTAAATAAGGAAAAAGAGGGATGAACCATCATAGGTGATGGCAGGATTGCACAGAAAAAATACTGAAAATTGTGCATTTTTTTGGATCCTCCTTCAGCAGGAAATTGTGGAAAATTGGTTAATCTGCAGAAGTAGGTAGTGGGGTCAATGAATATAATGTGTAATCTAAAAACAGCTGACATTCTTTCTCACCTGACCTGAAAGTCCTGAACAAGAGCCTTCATCGTGTCTATTACTTTCTCTGATTTTTCACTGAAATGCAGACCATTTTCCCCACTGTCCTTCCCACAACTCCTCAGATAAACTTATGCTGGCCACACATAAAAAAAAAGCCTGTAGTGCTCTTAAACCTACTGGCCCTTCTCTCATAATAGGCCCTGTTACAATATGCATCTGCACACCGTGAAATCTTCCCCACCATAGGCCATGCCAACTGTTTCGTCTGCCTCCATCGCAGAGTTCTTACTTCGGCCCCACTGTGAAGTAGTTGTCCACTGGAGCAAATGGTGATGGTAAAACAATTCATTCAAAAAAACTAGACTACGCTGTTGTCACCCACACCAGCTTTCACCACTTTTGTGAACGCCATAACTGTTTTACAGTCAGAGGCATAAGAACACTACCAGAAACCACATCCCGTCTGCACTCTAGAACTGGGAATTGGCCTGCAAGCACAATCAAATAATGTTGTTTTATTTGTATATGTTTTAGCTGAACCAAAATATTTTTTTGTCCTTATTTAATTTTAATTTGTTGTTCTATTTTGACCACATACACAATAGTAACAATGTAATTTCCATATACACTTAGTACCTGTTATATACATATATAACAATCCTTATCCTTCTTCTGAAGTCTTTCTGTGAGATAGTCTCCCACAACACTCTATTCCCATAATGTTCTCCTGTCGAGGCAGGGCTAGACCCGAAAATTTCTTTATCATGTATGTTTTTGTCTTTTCTGTGTGTTCACGCCCCAAACTTGTCATTTAAAGGCAAGTGGCGGCTCATTCACGTGTACTAATTTGTTACTACTGATCCTTCCTTTTATGTATATTACTGGAAACAGCGAGTGTCTAAAAGCAATACAAATTAAACATTTGGATGGGAGAATAATCACTGCTTACCACAGTTGAGGACAGGACAGTGTTGAAACATAGGCACGTACACACTAAGTATTGAGATTTTTCAGTCTGTGGTCCTTCACCAACAATAGAATGGAGCAGCTGCGTGGTGGAGGCTGTTGGCTAAGGTTTATTCCCCGTTTACACGGTGCGAGTTGACTGGAACGAGTGTACTGTCTTGCCGTGCATGCAGCACTGGATAGTCACTCTCCTCGTGTCAACAGGTACAAGACAGACAGTTGACTGAGGACAGTGGACTCGGTTCACGACAAACTTCTGGTGTGCAAGTTCAACAATCAAGATGGCGACAACTGACAAGTGGTGTAAGCGGAGTGAAGCAGAGGCATTAAAATCTTTAGAATTACATGAAAGTGAGGAAATTCCATGGAATTTTAAGAATAAAAATTACAAGAACAAAGATTTTAGAGACTCTGCTATCAAAAAATTGCTTCATAGCGGTGTCATTTTTTATGTATCGGAAAAAATATTTCACAATAGCTCTTCAATTGATATACAGTTAGTCTTAAATGATGCTACTCTATATTTTCACTTACAACTTTATTTTTTTAAATGGCGCTGAGGCATTTAAAGCATTTATTTTTAATATCCACTCTTTTAACAGTTTTTAAAAAATTATTCTTCATATAATTCAACATTACAATCAACAAATTAGCTATGATGTTAATTCCTTTCTATAATATGGACATACTATTTTCAATAAGATCACAATGTAGGAGTAGAGAACTGTCCTCACAGTGGACAGTGCACTGTCTTCTAATTATTACTAGCGTGCTAGCCCACTCTCTTACCCCCACCACCGACGGTCCGGCCAACTGTCGTTCCAGTCAACTCGTATTGTGTAAACACGGCCTTAATGGTCCATAATCTCAGGAGAGAAAACAAGTACTGTAGATTAATCTTTCTATTATTGGAGTTTATGAAACTAAGGAAAAGGGAAACGGCTTTAGGCAATATAAATTGCAAGGAAAGTGAAATGACTCATCACTCACCAAAGTGTAAGGCTGCAGTGAGTGAAAAACATATTTGGTCCCGTCCTATACCAACCTATTCTTCGGTCCTCTGGAGGAACATTTCCTGAACCACTCCCACTCTAAACCCACTGTGTGGTTTAGATACATAGATGATAGGTTTATAATTTGTACCCACAGTGAAAATCAACTCCTAGAATTACTCCATTCCCTTAACAATAGCCATTCCATTAATTTTGCCTGGACCTACTCCCGCACACACATCACGTTTCTCGATGCGGACATTACACTCGGGCAGGGTGCCCTTCACACCTCTGTCCACATCAAACCAACTAATCTAAAGCAATATCTGCATTTTGACAGTTGCCACCCATTCCATACCAAATGTTCTCTATCTTATAGCCTTGCTATCCGTGGCAGACATGTCTGTTCTGATGCTGAATCCCTCTCCCATTACTTCCAGAACCTATCCCAAGCCTTTATTTCCCACTCTTAGCCAGCAGATCTTGTTCATAAACAAATTACCCATGTAATTAGCTGCCCTCCATGTAACCACTCCCGCCCAGTACCTTTAAAATCCAACCATAGCCCTGTCTGTCACGCAGTTCTCTCCCGGCCTCAAAAACGTATATCAATCCTACAACAGGGACATGTCGTCCTTCGCTCCATTCCAGAAATGTGCACTCTTCTACCAAAAACTCTGCCAGCTGTCCCCCATACATGTTTGAGCAAATCACCTAATCTCAAAAACATCTTTGCTCACAATACCCTCCATCAGACTCTCCAAAAACACCATGTGGATCTTTTCCGTGCAATAGACCTTGCTGCAAAACCTGCAGCATACATCATCCCACTGTAAAATATTGCAATCCTACTATAGGGAAACCTTCCCCATCACATGACATGCCACATGCTCCACATAGCAGCTAACTTGCCGCCACTGCACTAGTTCCTATATAGACCTGATTGCACAGCAACTTTTGGTCAGAATGAATGACCACAGACAAACAGTCCACACCCGGAATTTAAACCTTCCAGTATTAGAACATGCTAACTACCACAATTATAACAACCTCAATGACTGTTTCACTGTGAGAGCAATCAGAGTTTTCCCCAAAACCACTTAGCTTCAGAACTTCAGAGATGGTAACTTGCGTACCAAAATATGCTGTATACGAGAAATCCACCTGGCCTCAACCACTGATAAAATTCCATTTTTTGACCCATCACTTATTATTATCATCATTGTTATCTTTTAACTAATTACAAATTTCTTCAAAATTTATTTGTTTATTTTTCATTTTAATGTTCAGCAACATTTTGTCATATTATTAATTCTATCACCACCTGTGATATTTATATATAACATCTCAGTCTCTTCTGAGATATCGATAATGCACTCAGTCATGTGATAAACTTCGACGTGTGCACACACTCGAACCACATGACTCGTTCCCTACAACATGAATAAGGTGTAAAACTGAAATATTATGCATTTTAGTGTTCATCATATATGTTTTTCACTCTTCACAGCGTTCAACTTTGGTGAGTGATGAGTCATTCTCCCTTTAATTGTTATTTATATTATTGCCGTTTAGTGTAACCTCTGACATTGGCCACTTGACGTGCTCACTGTGCATTGTTCATGGGGATTTGTGTACTGCTGAATCCATCAATCCTACAGACGTCTTTAGACACGGATTCTCATCATTTGGGACAGTAACAAATATCATTCTGACACTTGGGAATCTCTTCTGAAGATAAGAGGTAGTGTCATCACTGGAGAATCTAGCCAACAGGATATAGCATTCTTCGCTTTCCCTCCCTCAACAGCCAACTGTAAACTGTACCTGCCAAGAATTTTTATTTGTGGTTTGCTCTCAAAAACCTGGGAGCTCTGTGAAGGGCTGAATGTGTTAGGGTGTGTTTGGTGGCAGCAGGAGTGGCTGGAAGTTGAACATGTTGCGGGTAGATCTTGGTTTTCATAATCATCTTTTCGTAGTTAGAAGAAGTATGCTGGGACACACTATGATTTGGGTTTTACACTAAAGTTTAGGTCCCTTTTACTCGGTAGGATTGCTAGGCTAGGTTATGTGGCTACAGCAAAGGTTTATAAAGCTTCTAATAAATTGACATCATCATCATAATCATAAATAATCATATTATAAAAAATATAGTGGATTAAACTTTCATCCTTTCAAATCTTCTCTGCAAAATTTTAGGAAGAATTCTTATTCCTTTTTATCATGATTCCATCTATTTTGTTTTAATGCCTTTACTGGAAAGTGGTGTTTCTTTATTACAGCATAGTTTCCAGTAGCATCGTTGATTAACAAACTATGTTGTACTTGTTAACGATTGAAATACTCACACAAGGTTAATAAGATGGTGAGCTATAATCTACATTTTATCTCCAATTTTAATTATTTGTATACACATACTGATCCTCTAATGCTCCTCAACAACGTAACCATGTAACAGGCCCCAATGTAAAACATGAAGTATGCATCCGCCTACCACTACCTATTGCAACTCTACTACAGGTGAAACCTACCCCATCATAGGTCATGCCACCTGCTCCACATTTCGTTTCATATACCGGCTCATCTGCCTCCACTGCCAAGTTCTTACATCGGTCTCACCTCCAATGCGGTAGCTGTCAGAATGAATGGTCGCAGACAGGCAGTTTACTCCCAAAATCTAGACCTCTCTGTTACTCGCCGTGCCAGCACTCGCAAATTTCATTAATTCAACAACTGCTTCGCAGTCAGAACCATTAAATTACTTCCTAATACCACTTCTCAACCTAACCTCCGCAGGTGGTAACTGGCCTAGCAGCACGTTCTGCACACCAGATACCCCTGGGCCTCTCTCTCACATAACATCTTTCTTCGTCAAGCCGTTATACCTAACACTGGCCAGAATAATTACTTATGTAGATATAGATAGACCTTATTTTATTAAAAAAATAATTATTTATATTTTTATTACTATTATTTTTCCTTTTTTAAAAGTCCCATTTTTGTTATTTTATCTTTCTTGCAGTTAATTTTTATGGTTATACCACTGTTACTTCCCCCACCACCTCCAACAGCCAGTTCCTTTCTACGTGAGGCTGTGTTGACTGCAGGCACTTGCTCCAGCACAGCCACATATCTCTACGTTACTGGAAAAGGGTTTTTCCCGAAATATTGTGAATTATTTTTTGTTGCTGCTGCCCGCGTCCTTTCAACTTTGACGAGTGTTGGTATAATTTACCTTTCTCTGCCGTATTAATTATTTGTAATATTTATTATTTTCCTTTTTTATTTCAAACACTGTAAATATAATTCTGGCTTCTTCTACTTTCAGCCTTTTCTGAGTCCCTCCTCGTGATAATATATCATCTGAAATAAAAGCTGACACATAGATTTGATCTCGCTATACCCTCCAGAAAGATGGTTTCGAGGCCACCAAGTGTCGGGGGAGAACGGTAACTGCCACTCGACACTCTGGCCGAGAGCATCTCCGAATTTATACTGTGTTTTAGCTATTAGCAGTAATTGTTAAGTAAACATTTTGGGGGTCGTATTAGCAGTGACGACACGTCTCGAAGAGGGATGTTACTGACGAAGTTCTTCTTTGCCAGTTTGACGGTTCAGCTTCGGAAGGGAGCCACAGTCGTCGGGGTACGCGCAACGGCCCTCCGGTGTCTCCCGAGAGGGGCGGCGGCGAAGAAGACGACATCCTGAGTCTGAGCCCGCCCGCCTCTCCCTCGCCACCCTCCAAGAGACAGTGCACGGGGCCCGACCCCACCGGCATCAAGAGAGAAGCACCGGACCTTGTCGAGGTGAACAGACCAGTTAAAGTCGTCTTTTATGCCATAGCTTAAGTGACTAGTAGTGAAGATGGAATGGTGAATTGCTTTCTGATTTCTTGAATCCAGCAATGTTGTTTATTCAGGATATTCTTTTCTACTTTGTGCATCTCTGTTCTTTTCAAAGTGGTTGTGTGTTTCTTCAATTTTTTTAAAAATAATTATTATTATTTGTGTCAAATGTGTAAATGTTTGTTACATCATTTCACATTTAGTTCACAACTTTTTACAGTTTTTATGCATTTTGCTTGTACTTCTTACGAGAGTTCATGTTAGCTACGTGTTTCTTGGAGCCAGCTAGGGAAGTGTTGGACAAAGACCTCACCTTTCTGCCGAGTTGAATAGTTAATTAATTTATTTTAGTTACATTGAGGAACATCATTTTAAATTTTGGGAAAAAACATTGATGTTTGTTCTTAAATATGATTGACAGCTTAATTTAGTTATCATCCCAGAACTAAATGTGTGACTGTTAACAGTGCACTACTTGATACTGCTGAATATGTCCATCATTCGAGGAATACACTGATGTTATAGTTCTAAAGGTATGGAGGAATCCATTGTGTATTTAACCTCTCTCCAAGTAGATAAAATGGGGCAGTTGTAATTTGGATGCTAACAGAATAAGATAGCTATTATTATGTACACGGTTAGAATTTGAGTTAAATTTATACCAGTACGGGTCATCTGTGGCCCACAGTATCCGAGCAGGAAACCTTTGAGCACTGTAAGTTAATCACTTCACAAACTCCTAGCGTAATTCAATTACGGTCGCAAGACATGATGAAATGTTGTGCATCATTAGGGGACGTCCATTAATTACGTGAGGTGTTTTTCCGGAATTCCGGACCCTGCCCCCACCCTCTAGTGAGATTTGATCAGACACCCCTCCCCCCCCATTTTAAAATGATGTGAGATTTTGACGGAGACCCCCTCTACGAAGGGTCCTCGCAACTTTTTGAGACCTTTTTTTTTTTAAGGTCTTATGCTCCCAAGGGCGGTTATACCCCCCTAAAATCGACTTTCGCGTCATTTGTAAACTTTTTTTAGCTCTATCATTCTACAAGAATTTCAAAACCTCACGTGAGATTTCCGTTGAAAATCCCCCCCCTCCCCTATTTCACCTCATGTAATTAATGTGCGTCCCCTTAAGAGTGAGGATCTCAGTTTAGCTGCCCAGATTGCAAAGACGATATAAATCTCTCTGAAAAAACTCTTCAACCTCGAGGTAAGAAATGTGATGAGAAGGTGAGTGGATGATGAAGAAAACCACTTGCTGGCGTTCAACTACAAACTGCAGGAGCACCTGCTGCACTCCTGTTATGTTAGACTCGGCGGTGTGAGTTTGGTGTTCCCGGTCACTCGACAGTTAGTTCTGGAGCCAAAGGACCAAAATGAGTCTCGACGGTAAAAAGAAAAAAAACTACTACTACATGTGACATAGGTATTCTAAGCATCCATAGTTCTCAGAAGTGGAACAGGCTTAGCATACCACCCATTTCTAGGAAAGAAGAATGTAACAGATTCGTCTCTTCAGTGGCCAACTATTTTGTTGAGATGCAGTGTGAGAGGGAATCTTTCAAAAAGACTTTTCTACATTTCAAAGTTTTCAGAGGGTCTTAGAGTAACTCATAAATCGGTGCTTAGTTGAGGATTGGTATGCTGCTGTTGAAAACATCTACCATTAGGCAGGCTTCCCTACATCCAAACTGTGTGAAGCTTGGGGAGTTGTAGGGGAGCGATAACACTCTGGCCTCACATTCTGAAGGAAGCAGGCTCGAATCCCCGTGTGGCTGTCTGGATTAGGGCTTTCTGTGGTTTCCCCATATCACTCCAGGCAAATGCCTGGATGTTTCCTTCAAAAGGCCATGAACTTCCATTCTTTGGAATGACAAAGACAAGTGGTTGCATCATTTAATGTTGCATCCAACATCTAACAACCTAGCATTGACTTGAGCAGCAAGATCAAAGGTGCATCTTATTATATGTTAGAAGGCAGCTATCATAGACTGCCTAAACGAGATGCATTTGAAAGACAATAGGGCTAATAGTGGATTGCCATATAGCTACCTAATCTGATGTCTCAAATCCCAATATCTTCTGATTCAATGAAGATTCAGGAAATTCCATTCCAGCTTGGATAATCTGATACTGCTGTAGGTGTGGTGATATAGAACACATTTTGCTCACAGCCAACACCTTTAGACCGACCATGGTGGGTGAGCGGTAATGCTCTGGCCTTGCATTCGGGAGAACCTGAGTTTGAATCCCTGTCTGAGCATCAATCCTGGTAAATGCCGACCGATTGGGATTTTACAGGAAATCTGTTCCTTTGTTTTCAGTCTTTTTTTATCATGGCGTTACTTCCGGTGTTGTCAGTTATGAAGTATCGGACCTTTTTTTTAATCTTGTAGTATTCCTCAAGGGTGAGTTTCAAACATGAGACTTCTTGTGGTCACTATCAACAGCATTTATTTCATCAGTGATGAGTTATTTGTAGATGACTGCACTATTATTTGTTCATCATTTATCTTGAAAACTGCTGAGAGGCAATTGCAACTAACGTTAAGTGAGCACTGGTTTTCATTTTTCTGTGTTATGCATACTTTTCACCCATAGCAGTAGTCTTTTTAACAGACCTCATCTTACCTAGAAGAATGCAGGTTTAAGTTTCAATGAAACTGTGCATTTTCTGGGTCTCAGACTGGGCTGGCTATCTCTTCTTAGAGCTCTGAAAGCTGGGACCCTAAAGGCTCTAAATCTATTAAAATGTCTCTATGGTAGGTCATGCCTGCTACAATTTTATAGAGCCGTTGTATGTTCGTGGTTGGAATATGGCTGCATTGTGTGGTTTTGTGTGGGGCATCTACCTGTAAATGCTGTAATTCAGTTTGTCACGGGAGTATCTCACCAGCTCTATTCCAAAACTTTCTCTCTCTGTCTCTCCTGATGTTGTTGAGCCATTGTTTGTATGGAGAAGGCATCTCTTCATGGTGTAGCATTTCACGCATACAGCTTCGACACCTGGGGATCATGTATCCAGTAGACCAACTAGAACGGGTCATAGAGGATACTGTCAAGCCTTCTGGTAAGGAGGTTATGTTATTCTAGGTTCCTGGCCTTGTCGGATTTGTGAGAAACAAGGCAGTAGATGAAACTGCCACTAAGTTCGGTATTGCACCGTTCCAGTGCTAAACTCTGAACTTGCCTCGGCTTTGAAAGCAGTGTCCTTGACGATAGCTGGAAGTCAAGCATAACGAGCTCTGGCTGGTCACGTCAACAGTGCAGCTCTTTTCGGTCCTTACAGTAGGAATGAGGTTCTTACATACCTCTGCCTAAGGCGCTGTCCTCTGGTGGATAGCTTTCTTCTTTGCTGACAGTACACATGTAGTGTAGCTTTGATTGTGTGTCTTATTTTAACAGGTTGTGTTTTGGTTCTGTTTTAAGGTCAGATGTCTGCATGGGTGATTGATTACCTGCCCCTTATTTTAAACAATGATAGTGGCCACGTGGCAAAGATTTTACATTTCTGTGTGTTCCTCGGTCTTGTTCTGTAAATATGGGGTAGATGGGCATAGGTTTTAAGATTGGTAGGTGGTCCCTATACAGCCAACTACCAAAGTGTTACATTTTAGTTTTATTCCACTTCAATCCTTCTTTTGTTATGGAAGTGGTTTTAAACTTGATTGGATTTTTTACACCACTTCCTTCCTTATTACATATTACAGCATACTAGCATATTTACAGCCAGTGAGACAGTTTGTTGGTTTTGAGACTTTCCTGTCTTGGTGGCCAGTTTGCAGCCAGAAACTTTATTATTTTACTATTTGTATGAGTGACCTCTTTAATAGGTCATACAGATGGTAATTTAGTCCTCTTACAGCTACAGCACCGTATTAGTACTTCATTACACCATTAATGATCGCGAAGTCGATGGTCCCTGAACTCCCAACAGTAGCAGCTAGTACAGTAACAGTGTAGAGGAATTACACTACGGCAAGTCATGTTCCCAGGAACGTGCATAGTTCACGGAACTCTTGCTGACTGACAGTTGATGTTCATTTAAACTTCTTACTCTGTGGAATGAATAGATCTTGTAAAGTTTATTCAGGGGCCACACTAATGTCTAACGTCTAATAATTATCACATTATTTATCATTAAACACAGGTGTATCCGGGACTCGGTGCACTGACTTGTTAAGGCTGTTAGTAATGATGCAGGCACTGGGCGATAGCTCAGCTGGCACATCGGAGGGATTCAGCGCATTTATCATGGCGTTGTTGTGGCCACACAAACATTTCACATTGTTAACTTGACAAGTAGGTACATACAATACACAGAATGGAGTGATCTAATGAGAAAATGGACAAGTAAATTGTCCACCATCTTCTTTTAAGTCTTGTACTGTAATTGCTCATGTTATTTAATAAATTTAAAATAATTATTGACACTCAGGTAAAACACTAAAGCAGCCTCAACCTCCAGCTTGAAACAATACATTGTCCATCGTTGTGCATTCATCGTTAAATGTTAAGTGTAGCCGCCCGATTTAATGCGTATTTGAATCTGATATTTTGGTGCAATAATTATTGTGATAAATGTACATTACACATTAATGTTAGTGTGGGCCCAGCCTTAGAATGTCATATGCTTGATTGTTGAGGGACTAAACTCATCATAAAGGTATTCATCTGCGACCACAATTTTGTTTTTGTATATATACCAGTTTTTATGAAAATAACAATGACCATATAATATGCTCACGGAATTTTGTTTTGTGCGTGGTTTTTTTATTGAAACAATAACATTCCATTTTTTGTGGAATTTCACAATTCTTACTTGTGTTTGAAAATCTGTACCTGAAGTCATAAATGTGTAAGAATATTTAAACACTCTCTTTTATTACTACTGTTTTCATCTTTATGTTACATCTTTTGAATGAGTGTGACATATTTCATAGCCAAACTTAAATATATGTGATAGTCATTTGTGAAGTAGTAATATTTAATTCCTTTCTGAACACAAGTTATTAATGAGGAAGTACATACATTAACAAAAAAAAAAAAAAAAAAAAAAAAAAAAAAGTGTCTGTGTGGCTTTTGGTGGAATATTTGGGAGGGGGGGGAGGGGGTAATGTTTCACATTGCTGCCTTTTAACCCTTTCCTCCCTGACGGTACTTATAAGTACCACTGTATTTACCACCATATAATTCGACAATACCAGTGTCTGCTGCATTGTTAAGCCTTTGATCTATTGTTGTATGATTAGGTCAGACAATGACAACATTTATTTTTAAATTCTGTGTGAAATTGCCGTGAAATTAATTTTCTAAGTTGGGGCCGGACAGCATACTGACCAGAGTAACAAGTGCTACATTACAATGAATTTTTAGATGATAATTTACTTGTTGGTAAGTGTCAATTTCTGTTATTACTTTTTTTAGTTTGAACATTTAACCATATATATTTTACCTATAAAATATGTTTTTCTAGTTTCTTTACTAAATAATCTAGAAAAACCAACGTGGACTTATAAGTACCGTCAGGGACTTATGGTTAGTTTTAAACAGATTATTGGTCAATAGATTTAGCAAGTATACAATTGGTTTTATCATTGTTTTAGATATTTTCAAATTGATATTTTTATGAAATACGCTCTGACTGAAGCTCTTCTCTTAGAAGTTTATAATTTATCAAGGCAAAAATGAAGAAATGACTGGAATGTTCTCAGATTACTCATTAGGTCAAAGAGTGGTCTTAGAATTGACTGAAAAAAATGGAGCAATGACGATGTTATCTAGTATTATCATTATTTTTCATCAGTTTCATTATTAAAAAACTGAAACAACTTTTGTTTGTGGGAGAAGCAGACCCTACTGCAAGGGACTTTCTAACAATCTGCTGATGAAAACTAAAAAGAGGAGATTGTGACAATGAATTTACAAACCTAGATATTTGCTACTGGAAATGGAAGGATAAAAAGGTCATATATTTAGTATCAAATTTTCATGGCAGCGGTGAAACTCCACTACACTGGTTGGGGTCAGTATTCATCAGATGAGTCCTCTCTCGGGTTGGATTGGTGACCTGGTGGATCTTGGACCAGAAGGCCTCTCTGCTGGCAGTCGGTCCCGTAGCATTTTGCCCATCCTGCCACCCTGTTGCTACACCACTAATTATATGCAAAGGAAAGTCTGCAATTTCATGCTCAGGAGTCGTCAAGGACTACAATACCTTCATGTGTGGGGTTGATACTGCTGATCAGCTGATGGCTTTGTGCAATGCTGACAGAAGATTACCGACATAATGTTAAAGATTGTTTTGGGGAATTCTGGATGTTGTATTTTGTCAATGCCTATAACAAAAATGGTCCGATATTTGAAAAAGTCTGTAAATTGTTTTAGAAGATCCTTTGCACAAGGTATGATGACTATGAAGGATATCGGTAAGAAGAAAAGGTCATCTATATATATTTCACCAAGCCCTCGTCCATTCAAACAACGCAAGTCATACTATTCCACAATGAGAGATGTAAGATTGGGAAACAGAGGTATACACTGTCCCTAAATTGTAAAAATCAGATGAAGATGTGAAGTATGTAGAATGAAGAAAATACAGTCAAAACATCATTCCAAATGTTCCACTGCAATTTCTTTTGTGTCTGAATGAGCAAAAAAAATTGTTTTTTTTTTTAATATCATGAGGCAAACATTTCATACCAATATGAACATAATTGATTTCAATTGCTATTTCTGTACATCCTGTGATACACAAAGTCCCTGACGGTACTTATAAGTACCGGCTTAGTAATTAGCACTTAGAGATCCAAAAAAAAATTGAAAAAAATATGTGTGTTTAATTTCAAGTACCTTTATACAAATATATAATTGAAATTATAAATTTCCCTTTATTTCCAATAGCCGGTAGGAAAGGGTTAAACCAGTCTGGTACACAACTGTTTCTTTTCACCTCCCAAAGGAAAATTTCTTGCTGTAATGTAATAAAAATGTACCTAATTAATTTCTATCATCATCTGTTTCTACTCTTTCAATGTCTCCAGTTCCCTCATCATGTACTTTCTCTTAAACTTCACTACAGTGTAGTAGCATGTATTTCACAATTCTTTATTGTGTTTAACAAGTGGATTTGTTTTGATCTTTTTCTTTTGACATCTTTCTCTTTTTGATGCACTGAGCGTGGTGGGTGAACGGTTAACATTCTCGCCTCACATTTGGTGGGAGGATGTGCGTTCGAATCCCCAACCAGCCATCCAGATTTGGGTTTTCCATGTTATTCCAAAATCACTCCATGAGGACTCTGGGATGGTATCTTCAAAACATCTATCAAAATGAAATTTGATCATAAAACTAAATTGATTTTATAATGTGAATAATATAGGATATGAAAATAACCTGTCGCCATAGATGAAGGTAGGAGGGCTAAATGAACACACAAAGAGCGAACACGCTTTACAATATTTCGTTTAAAAGATCTTGCTGTGGGAGGTGAAATATAATGGTGAGGGGAAAGATGTTTACACTTTCAAACCTATCACATGAACGAACCAAAGATGAAGTAATAGGGAGAGGGGGGAAGGGAAGTAGACCAACCATAATTATGGGAAGTTAACGTATTGCGCTAGATTAAGAAAGACTATACACAACCATTTTGTGCTGGACGGCCAAGCCTAATTCTGTAAGACTGACCTAACTTATTACTTTAGTGGACAACATGATTGGCTGTGAAAGTTTGCTCAAACTTTCTATTGTTGGAAAATTTATTTTGCTGTTATTCAGTCTTCTTTTCTAGAGTTCTCATCACTGGTCATCCAATATTCCTTGTGTCTGAAACACACTAAACTAATTCCCTGTAGTAGGTAGAAATAATGCTGATATGGAAGTATATGTTTCAGACGTGTAATGATTCCACAATAAACACCTTTCATGAAATGATATATATGTATGTTTTGCAAACTGGTGCTGACTGGCTTGAAATCTGTGCCAGTTATTGGCTTGAAAAATGATCCTGAATGTGAATTGTGTTCTTTTTAATATTGATTGTCACTAATTATTGATGTGAACACTTTCTAGCCTAAACTGGAGATGCCGGATTACAGCAGTGACGGTGAAACGAGAACAGAGGGGGGCAGTGTCGGTCACTATCCGAGTGTTGAAAATCCTGTCGACATTAAATCTGCGTACTCGGGAGGAGGACTTCAAGGTACGTAACTGAGAAAAGTTAACCTATCGACAAAGTTTGATTCTTTGGAAATAACTGGTGGTGGGAGAATTTTTAGGCATAGTAGCATGTACAATAACATAAGTTCTGCTAAAATCGTTGCATGTTTTGTACTGAGATTTTAAGTAATTTTTCTCGATGCTTTTCTTATTTTTGTTTTTAAGTGATTGTCAGGTCTGTTGCATAAATTGTGTCGGGTCTGTTGCATAAATTGTCAGCATACAATTGGGTTCCCAAAGGAATAGGGTACTAAAATATCCGGTTGTAATGAACTGTTTCGTTTGAGTGCAAAAATTTCTTATTAATGCATTTTTTCTGTTTGGAAGTAGCAATGGATTTATTTCTCATGAGTTAGACCCATTTCTGCATCTTCTCCTATTTTTAGCCAGTACAGTCAGTTATCTGCTTGTAATATTCTATTCTATATTTTCCTTTGCTATTCCCTTCAGCTGTTCTGGCTAGTAATAATATGAACCCATCGTCTCTCCTCTTCTTGCGAGATTTAATAATGGACTCATTTCTTAGCATATTATTTCCGTAACATTTTAATTTGACACTTTGATTATTTTAATTTTCAGCTATCTTCTATTATTTTCATTTTGACTGCTTTAATTTTTTTCTTTCTGGTGTTCCTCAATTCCAAGCTTCACTTGCGTTGATGTGCTCCATTCACACAATTTCCCTTCTAAATTGTAGGTTAGTATTTGTCAGCAAAAGAGTACTCTAGCGAACACTTTTTGCTAGTGCTAACCTGATTTTGATTCCTCTTGTTATTCATTCGTCATTTGTATTTTCACTTCCTAATAAGATTTCTCTTGGGTTACATATGAAACTATGTTCATATGGTCTGCTATCATTGTTACTGTTTCTGGTAGAGTTTATTAACTTAATCTTGGTTTTGTTTATATTTGATCAAAATTTGCTCTCAGTAATTTATTTACTCTCATTGGTAACTACTCGGTGTTCTCACTCTTATCTCTGAATGACAGTATCTTAATCAAACTGTGGTAAACTTATTTTATCACTGATCTGAAATCATATTTTTTCTTTACTTGATCAGTTTCTACACGGATTGGTGAAACAGTGATAAAAAGAGATTGTGAAATGAGGGGTATGATACTCTACTTTCCAGTTTATATCGGGGAAGCCGATACTTTTATACATTTTTCATTGACTTTCTTTAACTTGCATTTATTTATAAATAGACTAGATCAGTGGTGGCCAACCTTTTCACCAACCTGGCCAAATTTTAGGCAAGCCGCATGCAATACATTAAACAAAAAAAAAAAAAAAAAAAAAAAAAACTTGAATATTTTTTATGAATGAAAAACCCAATAAAAACAAAACATACATATTTAATGAAATATTAAAAGTATATATTTTTTTAATACAACTTTCTACTTTGACAGAACTAAGTACATCAATATTGATGTCAAAAGAAATGATAGCTATTCGTAAAAAAAATGCTGCGATTGAGCATCAGTATCACCCGACTGAAAAGCCATTCACACACATGAGCATTTTCAAATAGCTAAATCATCGCCACACTATGGTTTTTTTTTTTTTTTTTTTTTTTTTTTTTTTTTAATGCAGGATATTTCTGCTTGTACAGATATTTTTTTGTAGAATTCGTTCAAGCCAACCTGTCGAAATTCTTCCTTAACTTGTGCCTCACACTGCATTTAACAGATTTTCATTTGCAAGTTTTCTGGCAGTTAATGTAAGTCTATGGAGAATACAGATAAAAAGAACACGAATTATTGGTTTAAAATCAGCTGATGTTGTAGTGTTGGAAATCTTGATATTGATTTTCAAACTCAAGGTTCAATTTTGATATCAGTGATCCATATTTATTCGCCGACGACTGTATCACATCTGCTTACCGTGACGGTGTAATAAGTGAGTGAAATAATTATTTTTTGAAAGATAACACAAGTTGCAATGTAGTCTTCATGGGTGTACCACCGGATAGTGTTGTGGAAACACTATATTTCGACGGCTGGCTCCGCCGTCTTCTTCAGGTGTAGAGACATCTGCACTGGTAGGCTGACCCACAGATACTGAGATGGTTCAGGTGCCACTCTTCCTTATATACATGTCCGCGTCCGGCGGCTGCGTGGCCTCCGCGAAGGCTTACTATGAGCCATGCCCGCAACCAGCCTCCAGTTGGTTGCGGACCTGGCTCATAGTAAGCCTTCGCGGAGGCCACGCAGCCGCCGGACGCGGACATGTATATAAGGAAGAGTGGCACCTGAACCATCTCAGTATCTGTGGGTCAGCCTACCAGTGCAGATGTCTCTACACCTGAAGAAGACGGCGGAGCCAGCCGTCGAAATATAGTGTTTCCACAACACTATCCGGTGGTACACCCGTGAAGACTACATTGCAGTCATATGTCGGGAAAGTCTTCGTTCTTACATAACACAAGTTTCATTTGAAATGCGACTAGATCAGACACGTTATTAACTAATTGGTCTTTGCCTTGTGGATGAATGTTCAGGTTATTGTAAGTCACTCGTTATGTCTACAAGAGATGCTAATTTACATAACCCCCTCCATGTCATAGTACTGTGGGATATTTTTTGACTTGCTTGCATACAATGATTGTACATCTTGCTTGAAATCAAACACACTTTTTTAAAAAAATTCACGAATGATCCATATTACTTCAACAAAAAATGTAAAGTCATTATAATTTGACTCCAAATGCTTGCGGAAATCTTGGAATTGACAGTAGTTCAATGCCTTCGATCTTATAGAGTTCATCATTTTCATAATGACACTCATAACTTGATCCATGTTTAGAGACTTGGAATATAAATTATCTTGAAGAATAATGGTATGTATATCCATAAGGCTCGGTTACACACCAGCACAGTTGACTGTCCATTGTCTCAAGATCAAGCGAGTGTTGATATAGATTTAAAATCATCTTAACTTAGTGATGAAGTGTTTGAAACTTATACAGTGATCCTGCTTCGTGGGCTGCGGGTTGGCCATCCCTGGCCTAGATCGTAAATTAACACCAGGCTACTGATATTTTGATAGTTGTTGCGGTAACGAGATAATTTGCTGTATTGGTGGTGAGTAACCTTGTGACTATATGTGTTGCTAACTTCCTATAGATTAAAAATTATTGATCCATACTGTAGAAAATTATTGGAGGTTATAATTTATTGTGCAGGTAACTGTTATCTTGATACAGGATAAAAAGCTATACCGTTAATTGATAAGTGTTTAAGGTTTAGTGCATTAAGTTAAATAACTAATCCAACATAGTTTCATGGAAATAGTGTGATTGTGTTCAGTTTAGTTGATGTGACTTTGGTACTGAATTCCTTAATAGTTTGGACATGAAACAGCAGGTATTGCTCTATGTCAGCCACGGAGTACCAGGGTACATACTCCCAAAAATTAGTCCAAGACTACTTTTTAAAGCAGGCTGTGACTCCAAGAGCATCCTTCCCCACCAGATGCAATAAAGTGATCTCTGCTAACATTGATATGATTAAAGCAAATCAATGGAAACTGGAAAAAAAAACAAGAATAATATAAATAAGAATTAAGATATTATGGAAGAAACCAAAGTTTACCGAAGGAAACTGATTATATTGCGAGGAACATAAATCAGAGATAAGTGCAAAAAACACAAAAACGTGAACTTGGTATAAACTGTAGGTTAACAGAGAATTACTTTGCCATATGAGTTACGAACCGTGTTCAAGTGCACACATTACGTGCCTGATGGGATGTCATGTAGAAGTGGTGTTAGATGAAAGTTGTTCTGGTAGCAGAAATAATGAAGAGAAATTGTGAAAGGGGGAAGTAAATAAGAATCAGGGATTAAGCAAGGTTTTCAGATAAAATCTGCTAGGTGATTTCAGGGCTTGAGAGTTTTTGAATATTGCTTGTCACTTATACCAAGCCTGTATGCCCTTATGTTAAGGAGTGTTTGTGTAAAGACAGTAGCAACTACAAAAATAGAGATCTTGTAATGGTGCTACAGATTTGATGGTAGATTTTGCAATTGAAGGTGAAATAGTTGTTAAGTGCTCTGTGGGACAGAACTAATATGGGGAATTTTCCATTGCATTGAGCTCTTGGCGGTAAGGAATTTTGGTGTTTGAAAACATAGCAGCATAGAAGGTCATCAGGATGGAATCATCATGAAGTTGTGTAGGAGCTTTGGCAAGCCAGAGGAGAACCTGCTGTGTATCCTTGGAATGTTAGTGAAGTGAAAACCATGGATTTAGGATATTGGTCCACCAAGGCAGGGATGTGTTCTGTAGCTAGAGTTGCCAGATGGCCGGGAAATTTTGTGTCTGGTCCCGTGTCCAGGAATTAAGCTTTACTGTCCCGAATTTCACATATACTAGTTCCCCCCCCCCCCAACTTAAGATATTACGGGGGCCACGAGACCAAGCCAAACATGCCGTGCTCGCAGTGGGAGGTAGAGGAGTTCGGGCGTCTGCACTACGCACGACACCTTGCCGACGACCAGAGACAATATTGTATAGACTGTTCAACTCGTGGAGGAAGGAAAGTGATAGCTTCACCATTCTGGACATTGATCGTGTAATGCGAAGTCTTTTTGACCAGTTAAAAAGCATTTTGGCTGATAATTTTTTTGGAAGTAAAGTCAGAGGGGTTTTCAGAAACCTCACCGAAGACCAGGAAAGTAAATTTAAATCACAGCCACACATTTTCCTACAAAGGGCAATAAAATATTTGGAGGAGAGGTATGATTTTGGGCTTGATGGAATTTTCAAAAAGTTTGAGCTTTTATCTCTTAAATCAGTTGAATCAAAATTAACACGTGAAATTATGAATTTCCTACGATATTGAAAATTGATGATGCAGTTAACATTGATTCCCTTTATACAGAGTTCACATGCCTGAAAGCTGTCTTTGAGGTCCTTCCAAAAGACTTGTTAAAGATAATGGGTACCCAGAAGTTCTCTCTTATACTCAGCTATTTCTTGGTTTTTTGATGCAACTAAGGAAGATGGAAGCGGCTTCTAGGCGATATAAATAAGAAAAGAAAGGGAAATTAACCCACCACATACCAAAGTGGACGGATGCAATGAGAGGGAACACTTATGCTTACAATCAACTACACAATATTTCGGCATCTGCCTTATTCACAAGTAGAAAAACGGTCCATTAGGCTTGGAACGTGTGTACACAACAAACGTTGAATAAGTGTTCCCTCTCATTGCATCCGTCCATTTTGGTATGTGGTGGGTTTATTTCCTTTTCTTTTTTTTTTTTTTTTTTTTTTTTTTTTTTTTTTTTTTTTTTTTTGTAATAGTTACATTTAGAGAAAGTCCATTTTGCCCAGGTACATAGATGATATTTTTATATGCACACATGGGGAAATTTGCCGTATTAGCTTCCTGAGTGACCTCAATTCCTATAATACATTGAACTTGACATGGTCCCGTTATCACACCCGGGACCCTTTTGTGCTTGTGGATGTCTCCTGAGTCCACATCAAGCCTACTCACCACACCAAACACTCCATCTCTTCTCTTACAGCCTCACTCAGTATACCACAAACATTTCATAAGCACTGATACTCTGCAGTTTTACAGCAAATTTAACACACAATTATTTAGTGGTACATGACAACCAGTATAGTCCAGTCCCAGCTGATCCCTGGTGTCACAGTACTACCAAGGCACATCCTACAGCGTGGTTATGATTTCCCCACACTTTACCTGAAATGAGATCCCTACTTTATAAAAGTCTCCCTGACCCCCAGTAGCCCTCTAATCTCACACAGCTTTTAGTCCACAAACATTGTTGCCTTCATCCCTTTAAACAATCCCACGGCTCCTTCCCGTGCAACAGACCACGCAGTGTGTAACACGCACATTATCACACCCATTCCACTATTGGACAACCTCCCACGTAACGTATCAGTCAATCTATTACTAGTGCCCGGTTTTGTGTGTAGGTTTTACCACTGTCCAACTGTGCATAAGAATAAATGACTACAGACAAATGGTATACACTCGGGATCCAGACGACCCAATAGCTGTTCATTCCACCTTTCATAATACCAGTAATTACAGTTCCTGCTTCACCATTTTTCCTACCTGTCCTCCGACAGCAGCAGACTAGACTTGCACATAATAGCTTGCGTCTGGGAGCGTTCAGTTTAGTTTGCATCTACGTAGCAAACTTCGTCGCTCTTTTAGTTGGCTAACTCCCATCTCAAATTCCAGAAAGACAGATCGTTCACTGCGCTCTTTTGTTTGTTATTGTTGGTTGTCTTTTAATTGTTAATTGGTCAAAGCGTGTTTTGTTTTCATATTCCGGTTTAAATTTCCATTTGAGCCTCCTGCAATCATTATTAATGTTGAACAGTTGCTTTTTTGTCCACAGGGAACTATGTTTCCTTTTTGGTGACATCGTAAAAATAATCTAAAATAAAACATATTAACCCTATCAAACTGATATACATTACACTACTTCACATCATCGCATTGTAGGAGTCACATAATATTTTGATATTCATTTTACATTACAAATATTAGGTAGTTACCTGTTAGCAGTGTATTATAAACCATATAAACCAACATTCGCCACGTCGCGCTAAGACTTGACAGTCTTGCCATTAACCAAGGATAGTACCCTCCACTAACTGAACTGAACGATGAGAAGTGCATGTGCGGTGAGTGGTGATGAGACTAGCTGGGTCGGCACCGCTCTCTCGCTCACCCTCGCCGTCACAAGTCGGTCTTCGGAAAGGAATGAAACGAACTAATAAGTTAATGAGCTGAGGAGTGAGAGATCTGGGAACTAGTCCGCATAGTTCGTCTGTGGGAGCACTCTTCCGAACTAGTTCGTTCGCGAACTGCACGAGACAAAAGCAGACCCACTGAACTCAGAAGGTGAGGGCTGCCCTACCAGGTCACAAGTTACAACTTGGAGATCCCTTTAAATTTTCCTTTCCCAACACCCATTCCCATCCACTCCTCCCATTATTCTTTCAACTTCTCTATCAAACATTAATCACAGGTCATTGTCGGTGATGTTTAAATTCCTTTATTTCTGAATCTATGTTGATCTTTCTACATACTTATTTTCTGTTTATTCATTCCTGTCAGCTGTAGACATGTACTTTAACTTTTACTTAATATTCCCACATTCTTTTCCAACATTGTTCCTTTGCTTGCTTCACTCGATGTCTTGCCTGTTATTATCTTTGGTTTTTCTAGGAAAATCTGCTGTCTTTTTAGTTTCTTATTGATGGAGTCGTGTCTTTGTGTGTGATCCTCATTTTTTGCAGATTTCTTTCCACCTGAGTGAAACAGGCTTTCCCTTTTCTTTCGAGAAATTAGTGAAACATTGAGTTGGTCAGTCTTGCTAAACTCATTTGTGGCATGTGACTTTAAAAGGTAATCCTCCCTTTTTACATTCTGCCTGTAACCTGTTCCACATTTGCGTATAATTCATGGTCGTAGTATCTTCTACATTCACCATTTTCTTTGATTCGCCCAATGACTTTTCTCAAGATATTTCTTTGACTTGCAACTTCTCTTTCAGATCTTTCCTATTTATCGTGAAGCATTCTGCAGCATATAGAACCTCAGGTTGGAAGATGGTGTAACAGTGTCCGAGTTTGTTGGTAGTGGATATCGAACTTTTGTTGTAGACCTGTGATTAGTTGTGATACCATTTCCATTTTGCTCATTCGTGATGCGAGAGCTTTTCATGAAGATGTGGGATCCTTTACATTTGCCTGTGTTTTTAAACTATCTCCTTGTCTGATTTTTCCTTGAGCTCTCTTGCTACTGGCTTAATATTTGTGACAAACTCAGTTCTTTTTCCAACTTTTGCCACTTAAAGATGGTTGATTAGTTTTGTGGCTGTGGCTAGGGAATCAGGAGATATTGCAAAGTCTTCTATGATAGCTTGACAATCAATTTGATGATCATATTTCTATAGCCCAGTGTGAGCCCTTCATTACTCAGTTCTGCTAGTTGTGGGACACTTTTTCCAGTTCTCAGTTAAAGAATGGAGATGGAAACCCCTTGTCATTACCTGGCCCCTTCTCGATTTCAAAGACGTTTGAAATTTCTTCTCCAAATTTCACTTTGGAGATGTCTTTTGCATGATCGGATCCTGTGCTGTTATCTAGGATGAGTTATTTGGGATATGGATTAGGGTGATATCATCAATAGAATCACAAGCCTTCCTGAAATCAAATATGAAAGTATAGATTTAACATTCATAACCTTTACAGTATGTGAGTGTCCTTTCCTGAATCTGTGCTGATATTCCCCAGTGTTGTCCTGCTCTAGTGTGTGGGTGAGAGCAAATGAACTCTGCAGTCCATTCAGTCACCTTTGTCACGAAGGGGCCGAATGGGGGCAGAAGTTCAGTCACTGGGTAGTTTTTTAGTTTCCAAAATTTCACTGAAGATATTAGTCAGCTTATTAATTGCTTTTTGACCTCTATTTTTCCATAATTTGGTGTGTGTCACATCATTGTCTAATGCCTTGTTGTTCTTCAGTGATGTAATAATGTAGTTGACTTCTTGTCTTATTTACGGGTTGGAATCTAGGTGAGGATGTGTATTGTTTTGAAATGTAACATGGATTCTGCAGCTTTATAATTAAGAAGGGACTTTGTGAGGGTAAATGTTTAATGGTGGTTAGCTTAAACCTCAACTATAACTGTGCTGTGTTGCCTTTGGATAGTTTGTTTGTTGTGCCTGAAGACCGATCGCCACCTGACTGGATAACCTTAATCAGGGAAGGTAAGTTGAAATTAAAGTCACTGTCGCCATAGAAAACTAAATCATCACTGTATACTACAAAATTTTTACAAAGTCACAAACTTAGGCATCAAACTCCTTTTTCCAAAATAAATGATTGCAGGTACTACAAACAGGTACTGTATCGAGACAAGCCATCCTCATTAACCCCTTAACTGTTTACAGTCACATGAGGCTTCGTAACTATTTCCTAAGCACGCTGAAAAGTTCAAAGATGGTCGGAGAAACTATTGCATTCTGGTATCTTTTGCTACCCCCAGCCTAGCCAAGCGTCCGCTGACACTCCAGCAAGGTGCGTGGTGACTGCCCAGCTGATTGTCATGAACTGCCAAGAGGAAAACCTGGGGCTAGTGTTTATAACCAAAGCCTCCCTGACCGCGAGAAATCGCTACTTCCGTGTTCTCATTCACTAAATAAATTCCTATCAAACTCAAATGTTTACAGTAAATAGACAAACTTGCAAACATTAAAGTCAATTCTAATGAAAATTTTCGAAGCCATCATATTTTCTTCGCAATTCTAAAAATGTTTATAACTTCAAAAATTGTATAGCTCTAAAGTTGAAATAACATTTAACTTGATTCAATTTTGCTGCTCTTTCATTTGATACCTAGATCCACTCTGTTACTATTTTTAAACTGGATGAATAAAATTGTTATATGACATTTAATTTTGAACATTCATATCTGTTGAACTATTTAACTTACAGCTCTGAAAGTGGCTTTAAACAATTCTACATACCATTTTCTATAAGAAATTATCACTCTCTAACATCGATTTAAAATTTCACCCCCTCCCCCCAATAGTTTGAATTCTTACAAAACTTCTGGCGGGAACTGCCATCGTGGGATAAATTGTAATTATTTCTTTTTCAGATCTGCGTAACTATTGCATAAATTCAAAAATCAATTCTATTTTCATACCTAGAAAAAATTTCTCTTTCATTTAAACATAAAACACACTTTTGATTTTATATCTTAACTTTCTCTCCTCCCTGATGTAGACTATTAATTTCATTAGAACCTCCAAAAACAATCTTTAGCTATATTTCTCAAAATTAAATATGATAAGTAGGCAAATATCACGCTTCTTTTAAGCTACACACTGTCTTCCTATCTTTAAAATGGGGGCTTTTAGAATTTTAAATGTGTTTACCCATGATTCCATACAAACTCGACTTTAAAATACCAATATTTCTTCAGGGAAAATTCGTAGCTGTGAGGTTGCTAATCTCAATTTACTAGTTATAGTGTGAAATAGCTCTGAGAATTAATGCAACATTTTCCTTTTAAAAATAATTTGAATTCCATTATATGAAAATGTTATATACTATGTTCTGACTTTATATACTGTTCAATTTGATATATGACTTGAATTATCAACTTTGAACCTATGCTGCAATGTTGTTTAAATGACAAACAAATTTGGTTATGAAGTAACAAAATTTTAAGTTACCTGACAACTTGGAAGTAATTGGCATGTCATTGTGAGCAATTTTTTAATTGACACTCTTAAAATACAGCCTCGGGAATTTTTATCTGAGGTTACATTTAGAGGTTCTCAGTTCATCTTAAAACTTCGCTCAATTAAGGCCCTATTCATCCCATTAATTACATTTTAATTGCTCCATCAAGTGTGCATCTTCCGTTCCGTTAGTGGGACTGTCTCCTTGGCCATTCTGACTGGGGAATATGCATGAAATTCAAATTTACGTCTAGTATTTTTATTTTGAAACTTTATTAGTGTAGAATTACCGCTATAACATTTTTTCCCCATTTATTCGATTTTTATTTACTGATTTTAATTAATCAAAATTGTTAAAAATACAAGGGCAATGGAACTTCACAAAGCGCAATGCTATTGGTCGAATCGAATCGTGACGACCAAGTACACGATATTATTGTGAACAAAAGCGTAGTTGCTGGGTGTTTTAATAGCTTTGCGATTGTATTGAAGTTTATCTTAACATATCAGCATAACTGGTGGGATATTGTATTCTTGCTACAATGCGCACATCAAATAATGACTGAAAGTGGTTTTCTGAAAGCACAGTCGGATAATCTTCCAAAAATTGATGCTTTCATGATGACAATATATTATGCATCAAATCCAAATTTTACGGCCGCTGAGCTCAGAGGAGTGAGAGCTGCAAGGTAATTAAGTGGTAGATATTTGAATTATTATTTTTTTACCTTTTTAGTAAGTCAGATTACTTTAGCTATAATTTACAGTGTTAGTTTCAACGAAAGATTTAAATTGTCTTTGGGTTTTACACCTCGCAGAAAATGGCAGCACCATCATAAGGTTGTGGTTAGGTTAAAATGCTGACAGCAGGAGAAAAATCGAAATTGAAGAATAAACTTTTTAGAAATCTCGTTTAGTTCTCAAGATATCAAATGTCACAAATTGATTACACGTGTAATTTCCTGTGCATTTGGTGACACTTTTCTTCCATTCTAGGCCTCATTTCAACCTAACCTCAACCGCTAGTAACAAAACAAATCAGCCCTTGTGCATGTCAAGTGTGTAGTTCCCTGTGGCTTTGATGAAATGTTTTTTTGTCCAGGCTGCATATTTCATTGGTGTCATATTATTGTTGTTAAACAATTGCAGTCAAATGACATGCCAGAACACTCCATTGAACCCGCCATTTTTAACTGGCTTTAAAGTTAGTAACATAATAAACTAGCAGAAAAGTGTTTCACTAAATGTCTGTCTGAACTTTAAAAGATCGTAATTACTTTGGATTAAGTTTCAATAAGAAATGATTTTAAAAAATGTACCAATGAAACTTTTTCAATTACCTAAGATATGATTAGAGTTTGAACAGGTAACGAATTTTTATGATACATTCCCTGTAATACATAAATACAGAAATTCTAAGTACTTACGTAAAAATGATCTTCACAACAATATAAAAAACTAGTTGCAGATCTCTTCTCATAGCCAAACACCACTTTTTTCTTATATTCGTGTCTCACGGGACAAGAAAATACACTTTAAAAGGTGCATTTCTTATAGTGTTTTTGCACATGGGTACAATAAAGTACTTGTAACACTGTTTTCGACCTCCTCCCACATTGACATTAGTTAGAAAATATAAAAGTTTTGAGATGAAACACTCCACGCTATACAGTACGCCAATGCGGTCGTGTACTTACACGTCACAGTGCAGCGCGGGAAAATGGCAGCGTTTAAATCGGCGGAACTGGATTTCAGTTTTAAAATATTCATTTTGATGTTAAATCTTAATATTTACATCGGTGTTATATTTTTTACGGTTATGTATGAATGTAAATAATTTATTAAAATAATACATGCACATACCCTATTCTCTAGCTCTAGAGAGTCCAACTTTCAACTTTTTGCTGAACCCACATACTCTCCCTCTCCGCAATTATTTCCTCATACTTGCTTACTGTTTTGAAATATATCTGGACATCAGAAGACTTACTAATATTTTCTGTTGCTTAAATTTTCTTTTGCTAGTCGTCCTTGCCCTGTGCATACTGTTTTTAAATTATACTTGTACTAAGTTGCTCAGAGTAATGATACAAGAAATTATGTTGAATACTCTCAAAACATGTGCAGAAAACTAATGAGAGCTGAGAAATTCCAATTTAATTCAGATGCCTAAAGGAAATATTTTGTTAATTTTAATGTACCACCTAAAGGAAACAATGTAACCATAAAAGGGATTATTGAAAATGTCCATACAGCATTTTTTCTTACTTTATTTTTATTTTTTGGTGTTACTGTCTAGGCTGTAATTTTATTAAAAGTTCTAACAAAATAATGTGAATAAATTTCTATTTTTTAAAAAAATTAAATAATAAATGTAGAACATGAAACAAAACTTAATATTCAGGTTGGCTTTGGTTGGAAACATAGGTATTAACTATTAGTCATTAATGAGGAAAAAGAATAAAATTGTTAATTAACCTGGGTACTGGCAAGAGAACATGTTTTTAGATTTAAAGCCATTATTAGCAGTACAGCATACTGGAGAGTGAGTATGAGACTTAAGGACTGTAAGTTACCCAGAAAAGGTCATTAGTGGATGAAAGAATGGGGAGGAACGCTATCTCAGATTGAGGCCCACTACATACTGATAGGTAAGCTCCCAAGATGGAAGACAGTGAAATAGGAATTGAGATTATTG
>JARYHS010013630.1:9071951-9135140 GCA_031002005.1 Vandiemenella viatica
CTGTCCGAGGAGAAGGAGGAGTTCGTGGGGGCGGGCGGGGGAGGCCCGTTCAGACCGCCTCCGCCACAGGCGTTCGTGTCGCAGGACGCGGCGACGTTTCCGACCCCCCAGACTGCCGGCAAGCAGCCCGCTAACTAGCGGGGTGGTGGGCGGCGCTAGCAGATTTTGTTTCTCTCACCTTCTTATTCACTGGCGTAGGCGTAAAAATGGTAGAGCGCACAGTCGAATTTGTTTTGGGGAGTTACTGGTCGGTGCTTAGTGGTAGTTAAAACCTTTAAAGTTTGTTAAATACAAGTTACGTTGCAGCTGTGAAGGAGGCACTTACATTAAATAGTTCCAAACATTTTTTGTAACTCTATTACATTGTTATTAATCTTCGTATCACGAATGTGTTTGTGCCTTTATAGGTGTGAATGGCATACATTTTAATTTAATGGTTATAAATTACCCGTGCAGGTTAAAATACCTGTGGCAATATGAATAATGGAGCTATTGCCACTGTTGCACTAATATTTGTACTTTTTATGAAAGTATCTTTATTGTTTATTACTTTATTTTCATTGGAAGTCATCTTAAAGTAAAATTTATTTATGTAAGCAGTTTGACCTGGAGTGATGGATTCTTACTGCCATTATTACTATTTTATTTTTTCCTTCATTTTTAACCGTTTACTTATTCTGTGATACTGGAATTACTTGCCTCTGTCACAACTTAATATACCGATATTAGTTACGAGTTTTAGAGTATTATTTTCACTCGGTTTTGGAAGTGAAGAGGCAGGCACATTAATGTCCTCTTAAAAATTTGAAGTAGTTTTAGGGAGTTTGTGAAATTTTCCAGGAATATCTTTTTCCATAATCGATCATCACTTGTATTAGTTGTTTCTTCATCCAAGGTATCAAGAAAGGAGACAATAGAAGTGAAATTTATTTTCACTTTTTACTACAAATTTTGAGTTGAAGACTGTAATTAATGGACTGCAGTATTAAACGGATGTTTGAGGTGAAAGAGGCTCGTATAATATTACATATATGGAGCATAATTTATTTTTTATGGCTTTAGCAGTTATACAGTTCCACAGACATATCGCAGTTAAGGTGGTAAAAGATTACAACATCTTTTGTCACCGTTATATATTTTGTTTATTTGTACACAATAAACAGGTAACCTCATATTACAATAAATGGGAGTTGGAAAGTTCACTTGCAAGGGAAATGGCAACAGAGATTCAACATTATTTTTTCATACCATCTTTTAACCATTTACATTTCAGTAGTTCAGTTGGACTGAGAATTTTTATACACTGTTCACGACAATAGGCACGAGGCCACAGGCGTCCTTACCGGTGCTTTCCGACTCCCGTCCATAGACAGGCTCGACTCAGGTTAATCCATAGCGTATACAGATTGTACATATACTATATTTCAAAGCGAACACGCTTAACATACAAGACTAACATATTCTGTTACTCCGTTATTTCATAGCCGACCATAGATTTTATCGAATGTTTTACGACGCTTCCACATTAAATTCTATGTTCAGAGAGTAGAGCAGATACAGGCCAGGTAAGTCACATATTTCTTACAGATGTACCCAGTTCTTACACATCAGTATCCTTTGTATATTCGATGAACAATCAGAATTAAATATCAGTTTCACGGTTAGTGTTTCCTTTATGAGCAATAGATTTGTGTGATTAAATGACTTACGGCCATATACATTGTTAGCCCCCTTTTTAGTTAGAGAAAAAATCTACGTTAGCGCAAGTACTTAAAGAGGCGTGCGTGCCTCTGCAGATGCTCCCGGTGTGCGTGCCTTCCCCTCGTGTTTGGGAGTGAGATAATTTGAAATGTTCTGGCCTTTTGGCAAAAACTGCTCCACGTACTTACCTACTAGGGAACTGGATGTGCCTCTACAAGGCACTTCCAGAGTCTGTTTTTCAAGTTCCTTACATATTGTTACATAATCCTGATATTGCACTCTTTGTATTGTGTGTTTCAGGAATCTTAAATCATTTGTGAGATAGTAGCTTTGTAAGATGAACAGGAATAGAGCAGTGAATGTGGGTGTTTTCCATGGTCAGAATGTTGTTTTGTTTTGAGTTGTCACCTTTCTGTTAAACAATAAGATTGCATTGAAAGGTATTCATTTGGTTCCATATTTGCAAGCTGGAAATGGGTCTTAAATTGCTGTTCGTGTATTGTTGCTTCAGAATTGTGCAAACCAAAATTTTGTCTTATTCAAGATTAACACTTAAAGTGTGATGAGGAAAGTTGTAATACAATGGATTTCTTGTGTTCCAACAAACTAGAAATTAAAGCATTCGCAGTTACTTCGTCTTCTTTCGATTTGGTACATAAATTTAAATGACCCAAGCTAGTAGACATTTAGAGTCTTCATTATACTCTTAAAGAAGTATTTGCTGAGAGAGAGAGAGAGAGAGAGAGAGAGAGAGAGAGAGAATGTGCACTCACTTGGAAATCCAAGTTCATAATTGGTTGTGACAAGTTTTTGCATGAAGTAATCATTTTAGAGTAATTTTGTTGAGATATTTATGTGAGTAATAAGGCTGATACTGTTTTCATAATATGATTTTTTGTTTTTTATGTATAGTATTAACTATGCAATACTTACTTTGCATGACTCTCATGACAGTTTTTATTTTATTTAAAGTTTGGAGAGGAAGTTTAGCAGATAGATTTTAATGTCATACTTGTTATTTCCAGTGTACGATATCACTGATCAAAAAAAATATTGTTTGGGTGTTCTTCCAGCATTTATTACTGAACTGTTTTGAGTTCAGAAATGCAATAGGTATTTTAAGTTACAAATCTTACAAGAAGAAGAAAAAAGAATTGATATTTCGTACTATTCCACTCTTGTGAGTTTGCACTCTCTGTGAGAGTTATTGGTCATGAGAATTATCCCTACTAATTTGACATGTACTGACAATGGTGTAATTTTCAACTGATAGGATTTCTTAATTGATGTTCTTGTATTCTCATAGTTAAGTGTGTGTGTAATATTATGGTTTATCCTGTAGAGCGCAAATTTTTATATACTACTAACAGCTATGTTAGTGACACCCATCTTAACTAGTAGACTATAGACTAGTCAGTATTTTGGAAACTATCACTAAAAAAATCAAAATAATAGATGTGTAATACCTGAGAGTTGTTTTGATACTTTGTGCATTATTTTATTGTTAAATTGTTACTAATAATTTTACTGTGATCAGCAATTTGGCTTTGTGCCAAATATTTAAGTAATTGTGAGGATTCTAATTAATCCAGAATGATTATGTGAAGCTTTTTATCAAATTGTCTAAGAAGTGACTTTGTGCAGCAGTATTAAAGGTATAATTTGTGCATTTGTGTGTCATAAAATTGTCATCTAAGAGCTACTTTTAATTCAGTTTCTGAGACACAATAAAAGCATTTAACTCTTCCCACATTGTTGGGCTGTTTTTTATTATGAAGAGGAAGGATTGAGTGCAAAAAGCTTGTCGTATTTCTTATATATTTCATTCTATTAGTCAGTCATCATTTTTGCTGTTAACAAAACATCAATAATTAGCATGAAGATTTCATTGCAATAATTATATAATTTTTACAATAGTTTCCTTTAAAATATCATCTACCTAGGCCAAGAGTAATAACCACTATCTAATCAAATTATTAAGTATAGAGAATGGAAAAAAATAAACAAATGAAAATATAGAAATGATGATGTAGAACAGGAAAATTGGTTCCTAATTTGGTGCTGGTGTTCGCATAAATCATTTTCTTTCGTCACATTATGAAACCACTTGTCAGTTCGCCATTGTAATTAATTAGTTTTTTTTTTGTCAATTCACCTGCTGATATATATCTTTCACCAAACTGTGATATTCAAGAAGAAACAATTTAAAATGAGAATGGTCTGTTTAAAGACATTTAAACTTAAAACTGACAAATGTAAACAGCTCCATACATCTGAAAATCATACTTAAAGCACTATGACTTACACAACATTCATAAATACAGTCTTTTAATCAACATTTCAAACAAACTGATTTTGATCACACTACGCTTCATAAACTTTTTTTTTTTTGATTGTGATGGAGTGCACTCTCTGGTGGCAATTTCCGTATACATCCATTTTTCCCCTTTCCTGCACCTGTCTACTTTTGCCCTTACAAGTTTCTACTTTAAACTGTGCTTGTTAGGGTGTCTCTTATAAGAGCAAAAAAAATATATTTTTTTTTCAAGTATTCAAAAGCATACCCTTTAATTCTTTTTAAATCACTGTAGCTTACTTACATAAGAAATTTTATCTTCATACGATGACATTAACCCGTGCCGAGTAGACCTGAAAGTTTACAAAAAATTCTTATTTTGATTAGCGCTTGATATGTGACTACATCATTAAAATTTTGTATAATTCTGGGTTAACAATGAAATCCAGACAACAAAAAATAATATTTAATTTTTTAGTAAGATGGAAGTATTAAAATTATGAAGGGGTATTTTCTTTTTAGGATCTCTTTTTTTTTATGGTGCGGGTTAAATTTTCGGTGTTTTTGCATGAAAATTGTTTCCGTTCCTCATCGGGTGTAATTAAACCATGAAACTCCTACATTAATTTCAAAGCTCTTCAGATAAAAAACCTTTCCTTTAGCGTTTCCAAAACCCAAAGTTTCTTCCAATGAAGAAATGCTTTCCTGAAGAACATTGTTTTATATTTTCAATCGAGGAAACAAATGTTTACTCTTTGCTGATACAAATTGATTATGGTTTTTCCTAAAACAAAATATAGGTAAGCATTAGTCAAGTTGCAAGAGATACAAAATAGTGTACATACAACTCGACCAATTTTACATACATACAATATAGAGCCGGATATTTCTGCCGTCAAAGGAGTGTACCTTTCTGCAAAGTCAGATGTACTTCTTTCTAAATTACACACCATTTTGTGTTACTTGCTCAGTTGAAGTTGAAAACGTATGTTGAGTAAATAAATGGCTCTTGCAAAATATCATGCTTTATGCACTACAAGAGAATGCCTTATTTTCAGTTCGTTGTCACTATCAACCTTCAAAAAATATAACTCGTAGCTCAATTAGTTCTCTGTAGCCATCTCTCATTAAAGATTTTTTAATTCAGCCAAATAGGAATGTTTCAACTACTCAATTGAAATGTGTCTCATTGAAATGTTTTTTATGATTGCTTATATCAATTTGATGCTGTCATGCAAAAAGTGTCAACTTTCTTTCGAACATTTGCTCCAGAAATGCCCAGGCACCTTTGAGATGACCTATGTTAGATGCTATTGTGTCGCAGCTCACTATATGCAATTTATCACTTACTCAGAGCATTCAGAACAACTTCACCTCGGTCTTTATCACAAGAAGTTGTTCTGTGTTACGAAATGTAATTATGACTTCTTTGGAACTTCTTACAGCCAGACCAGGCAACAACTCTCCATTCCACTGAATGGTCTCGACTTGGGTCACGTCATTTTAAAATCGGTTACTATAGCTTCTGCTCCTACCTTCCTCGTTTGTGTCCTCATTCGTTGAATGGGAGACTTGTTTAAAAAAAAATCTTCAGTACTAATCCAAGGGCCTCCTACTACCTGTCCAATTTGTCCCACTCAGTTGAGTTTGTCATCAAATGTTATGCCAAAGTATTTATATCTCAAGTTTTCAGCAAGACATTCTTCCCCCATATCATAGTCAACCTTAAGTATTTTGTTTGTGTACCTAATAAGCTAACTCTTCTTTGCATTTATCTTCAATCTGTGTTCACCTACCGGCTAGATATCCTGTCCAGATACCCTGCAGCTGTTCAGTATTCTATTGTTTTGATCCTTTTATATAGCATTATGTCATCTGCAAACAACCTAACTTCTCATTGTAAACCATCAGAATAATGAATAACAGTGGTCCCAATATACTCCCCTGTGGCACTCACATTTTCGCTTCCATTTATTTTGATATTGCATTTCTTACCCTAACCTTTTTCTTTCTATCTTTTAAGAATTCTTGTACCCAGTAAATTACTTTTTAACCCATTCCAATATTTTTTACTATATTTAGCATCATATGAGAGCTGACTCTTCAAAAGCATTTGAAAGATGATAAGGACTATAAATTTGGCTTCCTTTATCCATCTCATTTGAAGTATCTTACATATAGGCTACTAATTGGATAATGGAAACAAAGAAACTGCCGCGAGGCACTGAAAATAAGATAGGATAAGGACAAATAAATAGAGACCTGTCACCACAGATGAAGGCAGGAGGGCGAGATGAACACGTAAAAACACAAAAACATAAAGAAATTGCACAATATTTCGACATGAGTCTCGCCCTCCTGCCTTCATCTGTGATATAGACTACTAAATAAGATTTACATGAAAATCTTTGGCTAAAGCCATTGTAACGTGTACTCACGCTATTCGTGTTTGTATAGTTAAAAGTTCGTTGAAGCAATTGAGCAGCTACACTTCCTAACACGATTTTTCTTAAGCTTTCTTCCACCACTAATTACTCTTTTAATTAAAGGTTCGTTTTGCCGTGCGGTCGCCAGTCTTTCGGCTATGCTAATTGGTTAATTAAAGTCACAGAAGAAGAACACATATGCGTACTAGTTTTCGTAGATTTATTCCTCTGAGACTACACAGTCAACAAGCATGCCACCAGACAATAATACTAATGTTTCTTCGTCACCGAAGATAGCAGATTCAAGTACAGTCAAAACATAAATAAGCAGTGAGCACAATTCTCGAAACTAATTAACAAACAATCGCCATAGTCCGATTCTGCAGTAGTTTACTAAACACAGTTTATATTGAACCCGGTCTCTCGGAAGAACCTTCATAGTCCAACATATACTTTAGCACACATCCCACAGTGTTCTTTAGTACGGAACACACGCCAAGCGGCCATACGATGTATTCACGGGATAAACACTGCCGTAAATCTTCCGCTCCCGCCGGCTGTTCCGTACGTTACCACTGACAATCACTGACTCCCTACTCGGCGCTCGCCCGCCGCCAAAGACCTTACATACCTCTCAGATTACACTATCCACTCCAAATATAACCGTAACGTTCATGGTTACGTTACACCCCCACCGTTACAATGTGGCAAAAGTCGGCATTGACAAAGCACCGACTTTTGTCATCACAAACCACACTTGTTCACATATACATAGAAACATTTTACAAAAAAATACAAGATTAAATGTTTACCAAACATAAAGGGAAGTCTGGGTGGCTGCTTGCTTATCCTTAAACTAACATAATTACATACACATTAAGAATAACACACACAGTCGGAAACAGCATGAAACAAATCATCAAACCTTTCAATGTCCATATGTCCTTGCTTAGATCCATGACATATAACCAAGAAATTACAAATTGAGTTACAATATATTTTGACAACAATTTTTCCTCTCTTTTTTTTCTGATGTATGACACATGCACTGAATCGTGCCTTGTTTACTTCGCCAGTGCACTGACAGTGTGCCCTGCTCAGGCAGGTGCCTCATTCACTGACTGTTGTACACCAACACTGATCACTCCACACGCGGAAAGACGCAAACTGACATTGCGCTGCGCCCCACTTAAATCATCTTAACACTTTAATGAAAGGGGAAACCGCACTTCTAAGTACATTGTCCAGCCTCGGGGCCAAAATTACTGGGAAACACAAACCAGCAAGAATGCCTTCCGCAACTGTGTATTAATACTACGTGGGTCACCAATCTGTACCCAACTACCAAAAGTCCTTACCCCACTAACTTATTGACACAGCCTCTTACACATTCTAATTGTGACTGCAATTGATTGTTACAAGAAACTACTGAAAACTTACTTAAATCATGGCAACACTTAAAGCTTGGAGGTGCGGTAGATGTGACAGTGCTGTGAGGTGGGCCCCTCTATCCGGTGCCTGACACCAAAACAAACAGTGTGCGGGTCGCTAATCTGCGCACAACCGCAAAAGACATTTGATACAACAACTGTACAATACCATAGAAGAAATAATTGTGATGACCAAACAACCTGAAAACCTAAACCTACCATAACGATAAGGCATTTATGCATGGATGTTTCCATCATGCGCAGTGAGGCAACTGAAGACTGTACCTCACCCCCTCCACCTAAAGTACCTACTTCTTTTTCTTTACAATATTCCTTCCTTCACCAAACAGCATTAAACCCCGCTTCTTCTTACGCTTCTTCCAACTCTCTTCTCTTCCTCCTCCTTTCTTCTTATTTACATTCTTTGCTTCTTCATATAACCGTAACTTCTTCCTGTGCCTCTTCCAACTTTCTTCTAACAGAAAATACCATTCTTCTGGCTTTACATAGTATCCTCTATTCTGCCTAGTCTCTTTCTTCCCATTAATTACCTTCTGTTTTGTGTCTTTACATAATGGATAGTTCTCATTTACCATCATACAATGTTTCACTTCGAGATTCCCTTCCGGCAAAGTTTCAGGCTTCACTGTTTCTATCTCCTGAAGTGTTTCTTTCACCTCAAGGACTGCTTCTCGCCGTCTTCCATCTTCTTCTACTGACCTTATTTCTTCTTTTACTACAGTATCTTTCTTAACAATTTTGTCGTCAGTCACACAGGCCTTCTCCTGATCATCTGGCTCACAAACATCATTTTTATTCACAGTTTCTCTTCCATTTGATCTATAAGTTAGTTCTGAAATTATCTTTGCCTTTTCTTGTCCGAACCACCTTATCTCCTTCCAACTTGACCACTCTTCTGACGAGTCATCACTCTCCTCCTCATGAATGCGCGCTTTAGCGATGAACAGTTTAGCATAATCTCCGACATTCATCCAGATCACTCTTTCCTCTCCTTGATCGTTCGTAATTGGTTCATTAGAAATCTCATCTTCATCTCCCCCCTTCGTATTGTCTTCTGGTTCTTCTTTTGATAGCCTCGTATCGTCTCCTGTCCCCGCTGAGGCTGAAGCAGTGACAGGCACTAGTTTACCTGTGGTGCACTCTCCACCACGGCCACCTGCACCTGATTTACTGACTCTCCTCGGGGCCAATCGTCTCCAGTTGGTCCATTATATTCACCTCTAAATCCTCCTCCCCCTGTTCCACGACCACGTCCAAATCCTCCTCTTTGCCCACGGTTATTGTATCCGCCTCGATTCCTGTTATCAAAATGACTGTAGCTCTCCGGCTGCTGACGTGAATTACTTCCATCCCCTTCCGATTGCGATTTCTCCGCGAAATGTGTGGGTGTCCTTCCCCCATATTCTTTTGCTCTTATACTTTTCTCTTGTTCGTCCAGCCGACCCAACATCTTTACCGCCTCGTCAATGGTACATATATTGTGACTGACAAATACAAGCTGTGTCGACTCGGGCAAACGCGCACTAATCATCCGCACATATTCCCCTTCACTAAATGGTGAACTTAAATGTTTACAAGAATTAACACACTTCAAGAAAAAATTTTGCTGGTGCCACCACCCGGCGAGTATGGTTTTCCCATCATTAAATTCCGCCGAACAGCAATTTGCCGGTCGATGGACCAGAAATGTTCCAAAAAAGCTGACTTAAACTCCTCAAACGTCTCGCAATTATCTGCAAACCGTTCTCCCCACATTCGGGCATTCCCCTTGATATGTTTACTGAACATTTCTATCTTCTTTCTTTCTACGGCCCTACAGAACGGCCCAAAATTTTCAAACTTCTTCACAAAATCAACTGGGTGTATCCCCCCATTATCACAAAAGTCCTCCCAGTCCACTTTCTCTTCTACCATGCACGCAGTGAGCGCATTCACATTTGGCAAGATTTGACATTTGACAACCTCTTCTCGCACAACTTGTGGAACTCGTAACTTTAGACTTTTTTCAATTTGCTTCTCTTGTAACTGTAACTTTTCATTCACCCACACTGCAGTGGAAGCCTTAACCTTTTCCACCTGACACGACAATTTCTCTACGCCGACTGTTAAATGGTCAACTTCGTCTTTTACTACCGTGTATTTTTCGGTAAGGGTTTCTCCTAAAGTCTCCACCTTCGACAATCTTTCATCATGGTTATCTTCTATAAGCTCGACTGTTTTCTTTAGGGATTCCATATTTTGGTGCAAAACCCTAGTTACTTGTTCGCAGTCTGAACGATACTGAGTCAATTTACAAGATATTTCAGCAGTTTGTTGTGCACAAAGTTCCCTATATTGTGTCAATTCTTCCCTAAACTGCCCTAGTCGCGATTCAAAAGCATCCCGAAGACATTCGATACTCTCCTTATTTTCATTTAATTTAGATTCAAGCAAAATACTATTTTCATTTAATTTGGATGCAAGTGATTCATTTAATTTGGATTCAAGTGAAATACTATTTTCACTTAATTTGGATTCAAGTGATTCATTTAATCTGGATTCAAGTGAAATACTATTTTCATTTAATTTGGATTCAAGTGAAATACTATTTTCATTTAATTTGGATTCAAGTGAAATCTTGTTTTCATTGAATTTAGCTTCAAGAAAGGACTGAATTGACATGACAAATTGTCCCTGGAAAGCACAAAACATTTCCGACATGGACGCCTCATTACTTTCCCTAACCACTTCTCTTGACTTGTCAACTTCTGATTCACTGGCAAAACTCGTCATCGACTGTAAATGATTAGACACAGTAAGGGAGGAATGATTAATGCCTACACTGGGTGCGTCACCAAGGGACTCACCCCCCAGCACCATCTCTCCATTCACACCACCCTCTACCTCAGATGCCATATTACGAAATTATTTCACACAATAAATTCAATCTTCCGTTGTAGAAAAGACAAGAAGTAACCAACGCCGTCAATCCAACAAACAGAATACACCAGTATACATTAGCACAGAAAAAAGGTAAAATTCTGTTTCCAAATCTCTTAACTACCAAACAAGATATACACCATGTCATAAAATACACTTTCAATTGAATACATACACTACTATCAATGACCAAAAAAATTACGGAAACTCTACAGAAATCTCTATCTATGAAATCAAACTCTTGAAGCAAACCCGTTCAACTACAGCTGGCGTATATCTGGTTTGTTATTACTTCCACATTAAATATCCTTTTTTTCCGATTCCAATTAACAGCAAAATAAAATAATTTTTTTTTTTTTCCTTGAAAAATAATTTGCTAAGCAAATCTACCACAGTTCTCCGGCATTTCAACTTTAATAAATTAACGAAAGAAAAGGAAAAAACCTCTGTTACTCAATATGCAAAATAATAATAATTAATTTTTTTCTTAAAAAAATCGCGAATTATTCGTGCCGGTTTGTGCTTTTACAAAGACTGAAAAATAAATCTTGCACTTCTTTGGAAAATCAACAAAAAAATCTACAAATTAATTCGTTAACAGAAACTGACATAACTTGCCCCAAATCAGAATAACATTAAGCTTGCATGCATAAAATTTGCAATCCGCATAGTCAGTAGCTCATTTGAAGATTCATTAATGCAAAATAAATAATTACTACCGCGGAAATGTGATTCCAATCGAAACAGTATATTTTTATTTTTTATTTTAATGTCAGTTTGTGTCTCCTTTAATTAAAAAAATTGTTCGCACTTCCCTTTCGAAGAATCTCAGTTGCTGACCGCGCTGCCGTCGACCGCTATGACGCCGCGCCGCTTCTGCGTGCCCGCGTTGTTCCGCTGTCGCGTCTCTCCGCTGTACCGCTTTGCCCCGGTGTCGAGTTGTTGCTCTGGTGAGGCTTCCCGTCAGACTGCGTTGTTCGGTTCCGATCGTGAAAGCTCGGGTCCTCTCGTTTATTACATTGTTGTGCACTCGCCGCCTCGAAGTAGCCGTACCATCGCCGATTGTTGTCTTCCCGCTCTACTCACTGCTTATTATTTCCAGCACTTTTTTATATTAATCACTGTCCCTCCTTAACAATTTTAACTGCAACTTGTCCTGTCACGTTGAGCCATGTAACGGGTACTCACGCTATTCGTGTTTGTATAGTTAAAAGTTCGTTGAAGCAATTGAGCAGCTACACTTCCTAACACGATTTTTCTTAAGCTTTCTTCCACCACTAATTACTCTTTTAATTAAAGGTTCGTTTTGCCGTGCGGTCGCCAGTCTTTCGGCTATGCTAATTGGTTAATTAAAGTCACAGAAGAAGAACACATATGCGTACTAGTTTTCGTAGATTTATTCCTCTGAGACTACACAGTCAACAAGCATGCCACCAGACAATAATACTAATGTTTCTTCGTCACCGAAGATAGCAGATTCAAGTACAGTCAAAACATAAATAAGCAGTGAGCACAATTCTCGAAACTAATTAACAAACAATCGCATAGTCCGATTCTGCAGTAGTTTACTAAACACAGTTTATATTGAACCCGGTCTCTCGGAAGAACCTTCATAGTCCAACATATACTTTAGCACACATCCCACAGTGTTCTTTAGTACGGAACACACGCCAAGCGGCCATACGATGTATTCACGGGATAAACACACTGCCGTAAATCTTCCGCTCCCGCCGGCTGTTCCGTACGTTACCACTGACAATCACTGACTCCCTACTCACCGCGCTCGGCGCTCGCCCGCCGCCAAAGACCTTACATACCTCTCAGATTACACTATCCACTCCAAATATAACCGTAACGTTCATGGTTACGTTACACCATGTTGCCTACTTGAAAACCACTTACGCTCCTCACATATATTTCTGATGTGGTTGCATATCAATCTCTCCATTAATTTACCTACCACTGATGTCAAACTGATTGGCTTGCAATTTCTGACCCTATTTATCACCCTTGCTTAATGTACCAGTGCTCTTATCACACTTTTCCAGTCATCTGGTCATCATGAAGTATCAAGACTCATTTTAAATAACATTTCAATATAAAGTACAATGTCACATCCTATTATTTTAGTAATACCATCTACACCAGCCCCTTTATCATTTTTAGCTTTCTTAGTTCCTTCGTCATATCCTCTGGAATAATTTCAAATGTTTTAGCCTACTCATTTCTAACTGTGGGGATAAGCTTGTTTTCCGATTACATCCTACCATTCTTGAACCATAGTCCCTGTTGGTATCACTAAACTTGTTACTTAAAATCTCTGCCTTTTTTAAATCCTCAGTGACTTCCTCTCCATCCTTATCTATAACTGTATCAACACCTTTCTCCTCTGTTTTCTAACATGGCCATAGAAATTGCTAGATGCACCCATCAATGGTCCCCCAGCATCAATAATATTCTTCATAAACACATCTTTAGCTACTTTCTTTGCTATTATTATTTCATTGTTAGTTGTTTTCGTATTTCCTACTGCCTTGCTATCTCTTAGCTCTGTTATGTTCTCTTCTTACAAACCTCTTTAACCTCCTTAAGTCCCTATTATAGTATGGAGGTTCTGTACTTTCCTTTATTTTTTGTTTTGTAATATTTATTTCTTCACCGTTTTTTACTATCTTCTTCCACTGTTCCCACTTTGACTCACTGTAAATGTGTTATTCTTTCATTTGCTGAAACTTTCCCAGAAGTATTTCTTCAATTTCGAAATCTGTGCCTTTTTTATAATTGTTGCTATTCCTTCCTTCAATTTGGGGCAATGGTTTACTGAATCCGTTAATATCCACTGAAGTATATATATAACTGAAGGAGTGTTTGCTAACCGGTATGAAAACCACTCTGCCAATTGCTCTTCTATCTCTACACTCTGTAACCATAGGGAAAAACTCATTGTCCAGGCTGTACCCCTATTATTACTTGTGGTTCGTGTATCTCTCTCAAGTTTGCAAATTCTATTATTTTCCTTATTATACTTCAGTTCAGCAGTAACACTCTTATTATTGGCTTTGTGATACTTTCAGTATTATCCTTCACCTTCTTAGTTCTGTCGTCGCCTGTTATTGTATCAGGAGCTACCTGATTTATTTCTTTAACATGTGTGTTCTTTCCCTTCGTGGTTCTACAATCAGTATACCTCTGATTGTCTATATCCATCCTCTTAAGCAGCAGCTCCTAACCTGACCTCATCATCTCTTCAATTGAGCTTCTTTACAGCTGTAACTAACATCTCAGAAAGAACCACCTTGTGTTTAGGTGTATGTCATGCCTAGTGAAATCACCTGCCAGTGAGGTCAACAGTCATTAACCCCAAGACAGAACTAATAGCTCTCCCAAGTAGCACCCCCATTTCCATGTTTACCCACCTCACACAGTGGTTTAACTGTGGCTGATCGTGACGGCTTGGGGCCTACATTAGTTCAAGCCTGGTATGCTGCCTTCACCACCACTTTCCTCAAGTCACTCTCTATACTATAACTCGTGTTCCTATCAGCACTATTCCCCGCACCTCACTGTATACGATTTCCATCCGTCAAAACAGTGCTCAATTGTGTTAAAAATATACAAATTTACAATTAATCATTTTCTTTCTCACTTCAACTTCTATGTACTTAGTTCATAAAATTGAAATTAATATGAAGCTGGGTCTGAGGACTGTAACAGTGTGTTTTGTGTTAGCTTTCTTCCTGCGATCGACATTTTTATACGTTTTTTCAGAATTAGATACCTTGTGCAATAAATGCCAAATAGCACTTGCAAATGTTTTATTTTAGGTCCGGGTTAGTTCTGAATGGTTTGAATAGTTCTACGAATCTGAATAATTATGACAGTTACTTGATAATATTCTATGTAGCCGTTACAGTAAAAGGGCAAAAGTTCTGGAGCCCAAGAGTAAATATTTGAAACTTAAACTTCTCTTAGACAAAAGCCCAGTGATGGGCACACAAGAGTTGAACACAAAGCAAATAAATTTTGGGGATTTTTTGTCATAGAAGCGTATATTTTCATTCAGTTCTTAAACTCAGGTGTTGGATATGAATATGCATGGTATTTTTTTTTTTTTTTCAAGCTACACCTGTACAAAGTGTGGGAAATAAGGGCTTGGTGGTCTTTTAAGAAAAGTGAGGCAATGACGATATAGAGGATGATTTTAACTGGGCAGCCTGTTATATGATTTATGTGCTACTCAGTGGATATGCCACTTAGTCATATGATAATTGGCACATACGGTAGCTAAATGATCTGCTTTTGATTTTTCATTAACATAAAGGTGAGAAAACCTTGTCCGTTTTACAGTTCTTTCGAATATCGAAAGAATTCTGTAGGTCAATGGTTAAATAAAATTGTTCTTAAATTTCAGTGTTTTGAGTTCTATCCCAATCATAATTCTACTTCATCGTATGAGCTATATCAAGACTTTTCACGGCTTGGATTAAAATTGTAGGTTCGGCCATGAGTGTGAGCAAATTTAACCAGGTCGCAAGATCTTTCAAATTTACTTTTACAAATATCAAAATCATCTATTGAGCGTTTGGCACACATGAACTATTCCACAGTTTTCTTTATGGTTAGAGCTGCTAAGACCTTATTGTCTTACAAGCACAAGCTAAGCGTTAAGAGATCAACCCAGTCTCGGTACCTAGTAACCCTTCTTTCCATCTCACTTCCAGAATCCTCCATTTTAATCTCCATCCTTAGGGAAGTGTGTGTAAATTATTTGTGTTAATCGTGACCTTGGAAAGTGATACTCTTCTCTATGTACTAATTTAAATATACCAATTGGGACATTTGAAAATATAAACTACTTTTTGTTTATATGCCAAAGGTCCATCTGCAAACTCTGATTTACATTTTTACTGTCAGAATTAATTTGCACATTCTTCTCTTCCAGTCAGTCAAGCTAATGTATGTCATTAGTTTACCACTATTCTCATATAAGTGAAGAAAAATTCACAAACACCACGCAGTGTAGGAGACCTCATAGGTGCACTTGTTAATTTTGGTTGTATACCCATTAACAACTCAAACAAATTTGAGCAATGGTGAGGCATTTACCAATTTATTAGTCTGGGATTTCAAGTTTGTTTTATTGTCCTTTGTGAACGGCAACTCTAACTATGTTCCTTAGAGGATGCTACCTTCACCACATGTGGGGCATCGGTGCTCAGTTCTAGCAATGTTTTAGAAAGGCAATTGAAACTTGTGTAAATCTGAAGTGTATTATGGCTTTAAAATTAAAGTATTAACAGTATAAATAGATTAGATATAACCTTAAAAGTACCACATTGCATTTTCAATTTGAACTATAGGTTCCCAGCATGGGGGCAAACCCCTTCCTGCTGGGGTGGTGTGAGTAGCTACGTCACGATACACTAGCCCTACACCGTCGCAAGTACTACGTCTCCTTTGCCGCCTCTTAAGACATCTGTTATGTAGTTGTTCTGTTATGTCATTGTTAGTACTGAAAAGCAGGCATCTAATTTATTAATAACCAAATTGTGGCGAGGGGGTGTGTGGGAATTTTTCTTTTGACGGAAGGAGAGCATGTTACGAAAAACTTTTGGAATTCCTAGTCTAAAGCCTTTTTCTTTTGGTTGGTAAAATAGTTATTGGTTTATACAAAACCAATTTTGTAGTGTTATCGAGCTGCCAAAAAAACTCAATTCTTGTCTACCTCTGCCATGAAATTCGCATCTTGAAAATTAATTCTGTAATTACAAATTACCCAAATACATATTTATTTATACCAGAAAATTGAATTTAAAGTTTGGTAAACAGATCTGTACAGGAAAAGTTGGTTGCCTGGTTATGATGAAAATTGCATAAAACAAACCTTTCTTCATTTCATTGCACTACTGTTTGGTAGTCTGCAAAAGATGGCAATAAAATCTTAAATTTTCTTTTAGCAGAAATAGTTTTAAAAACCCCCACAACCTTTATCTGTGGAGTTCCTTACAGATTATACATACACCTTTTCTTCAAAAATCAAAACCAGATAAATTGGATTAGTAAAATAACAGCTTATTGTTTGATTTCTTTATACAGTAATCAATAACAGGATTTTTTAGTTGAGAGGTCCTTCTATAGTGTTAAAATAAGTATATTGTTGCAGCTTTTTGTCATTGTTTTAAACCTGAAGTTATCATTATATTTTGTCTGTTATTTTTGTGGTTGAAATAACTTCAGCATTGGAGATTCAGTTTGTTAATAGTTAAATGTAGTCATGACCAATTTATATTTTTGTTCCCAACTTTCACATTCTAAATGGAGTGCCAGTGATGTATGACAGTTCCATTACAGTGTTGAACTTATTGAGTTCCTTCTTATTGATGTAATTCTTATGTTAAATAATTTAAATAGTTGTTGTTACCTCATTTTTTGCTGTCCTCTGTCTCTCGATTGGTTTGATGCAACCCTTCATCTCTTTCTTGTGTTAACCTCTTTGTCTCAATATACCCCTTACAACCTATGTCTTCAATTATCTGCTTCATATATTTTAATCTTTGTCTACCTCTTCGGTTCTTACCTTCGAATGTTCCCTCCACTGACAAATTAACCAATCCCGCGTGTCTTAAAATGTGACCTGCCATCATGTGTCTTCTTTTTGTAAGATTCACACAACTTTCTGTTCTCACCCATTATTTCCAAAACATGTTAATTTCGTGCTTTATCTGTACACTTAATTTTTAGCATCCTTCTATAGCACTACATTTAAAATACTTCAGTTGTTCTTCTCTCTGATAGTCTTAAAGTCCATGTTTCATCATCATAAAATGCTGAATTACACACACAGTTTTTCAAGTTCTGAGTTCTTTATTTGATACTAAAAGATTTCATGAAGGCTCTTTTTGCTATGGCTTTTCTCCTTTTAATATCATTCCTACTTCGGCCATCATTTGTAATTTTGCTTCCTTGGTATCTGAATTCAATTACTTCTCCTATCACATCTGATCCTATTTTTATATTTAATCTACTGTTATTGCTATAACGTCTGCTACATTTCATCACTTTTGTCTTACTTTGGTTTATATGTAGTCCAAAATCTTCCTTCAGTATTTTGTTCATGCCATGTAGTAACTTCTAAATAACTTCAGCCTGTTCTGCTAATAGGATCAGCAAAACGTGGCATACTGATTTTTTCTCCTTGAACACTTATGCCACATTCTAATTTTTCTTTCATTTTCTTTATTGGCTCCTCTGCATACAAGTTGAATACTAATGGGGATCGACAACAACAACCCTGTCTCACACCTTTTTTAACTGATGCATGTCTCTAATGATTCTCTACTTTTATTACAGCCATTTGATTCTTATATAGATTACAAAATATTCCCCTATCTCGATATGTTAGGCCCTATTTATTTTAAGTTTTGAACATCTTGTCCCACAAAGCTTCTTTTTAAATCAGCGAAGGCTGTAAAAGTATCTTTGTTTTCTTGATCCATTCTCCAATTATTAATCTTAAGGCCAGAATTGATTCTCTTGTACCATGGTTTTTCTCAAACCCAAATTGATCTTCACCTACTATCTTTTCTATTCTTCTATATGTTATCCTGGTCAATAATTTTGAAGCATGAGATGTTAGTATGGTGCAATAATTCTCTCATTTTTCAACTTGTGCATTCTTTGGAAGAGTGAAGATAACACTTTTATTATAATCAGTTAGAGTATCTCCTGTTTTGTAACTATTTGATATCAGTTTGAATAACCTTAGGATTTCTTCTTCTCCTGGGTATTGTAGAAGTTCTGCAGGAATCTTATTGATTCCAAACTGATCTCAAATCTTTCAATGCTCTATCTAATTTTGTCGTTAAAAAGTAATCAATTTCGACATCTCCTTTTTTCAGAACGCTGTTCAAATAATCCCTATCATCAAGCTTCTCTATGTATTACAAGTTGCTTTATTACCTCAACTTAAATGGGATTCCCCACAACAGCTTTAATGTTTATACATCCTTCTTCTTTTCTACAAAATTTTGTTTGATCTTCCTATAGGCAACATCTACTTTACCTATGATCATTTCCATTTTTAAATTTCTTTGCATTTTTCTTGCAGTTACTTTTCTTTTGCTTTCTTGCATTTCGTATAATGTTCACTTTTTGCTTTATCCGCATTTGTGTGCTTTCTCCTCCGATCCATCAATTCTATTATTTTTTCCGTTTTTCGGGCGGGTTGTTCCCTAAAGCCTAGTGTTTCTTTGCCAGCTCTGCTCTTTCATGTACCCACCTACTTTTGCCCTCAATGTGTTTTAATTTTCCTTTCTGCATTTTTGGTAAATTGCTCGTCACTTCCGTTGGTAGTTTATTCCAGTCCCTGACCCTCCGACCTGTGAAACAGGGTGCCAGCATGTGGATTCAGTCATCCCTTCCCTCCCATGACCCACTCCCAGTCCACACTATTATGACATGTATTTTATCTGTTTTATTGACTGTTATATAAGTGGTTCTCAGTGGAATGTAAAATGTTCAGTTTTCATGTACTTGATGTTGCAACAAAAATATTATGACTAGCTGCACGATAGTCATTTCTTACCCTAAATTTTCATGTTACATGATATAGTGGGAAGTACTTATGTGCTATAGATATGAATTTCTATCTCTTTTTTTTTAGTAGCACTTTTTCTACCTCCTTGTAATTAATATCACATTTGGAGATGCTGTTGAGTAAACCGTGTGTTTAGTTGACAGTTGAACTCGAGCATGGTCAGAATTTGCATAAAAGAAATGTAATGCTTTTATTGAAAATATTGTCAATTTGGATTGTAAACTGAGTATTGTCCTGATTAAAATTTAATGAAAATGCTCGTTGTTTGAATTGAAATTTTAACCTACTGCCAACAGTAATATTTGATATCATATTGTATTAATAATTGTTTCAGTTTCAATCCTCCCTGTTTTTTTTTTTTATTTTCTGCTTTAGATCTGACAAATTTTCGAACACTGCATTTTATATATTATTTACAACCGTTTTTCAGTTACAGTGTATGTTAATAGCACTGCTGTACTTAACTAGATTGGTGCATTAACTACCACAGATTGTAATTGATGGAAATGAGAAGTGATGATTGATAAAGAATTTCTGTGACCTGCTCCTCTTAGTACCTTTCCAGATCCTAATACCTCCCACATGCAGTGACTACAAGTTTGCTACAGAAGGGGAGGTTGTTCTGTGACCAATAAATTTCCTCAACATGCTATTGCTGATTGAGACTCGGCATTACAAGCATTACCTCATTCTGGTAGATTTGTGAGATAATTTGCGTCCCGTAGTTACCCGCTTTTTTTTTAAACGCGTGCACCGGGCAAGTAATGTACTTCCTCCCACTTCTGTGTCGAGGTAGTAAATAAAAATCCTGACAACAAAAACTGGTGTTGTAGAGTCCTAAATATCAGCTGAATGGTTAGAAGGATAATTCCTTAAACTTAAGGTAGTATCTCATGCATATTGTGTATTAACTCTCAAGAATTATTTTATAAAAAGTTTTAAAATCCACCAACTGGTGATTTTTAAATTGGATTAATTACACATTTTGCAAAATTGTCATTACATACACACAAATCAGTTGGGAAGGAAAAAAATAAGTGGGTCGGAGAAAAAAAAATCAAATGGTATAATCGCCCAGTTCATGAAATCTGCACCCAAATGATTTTTCGCAAAAAAAGGAAGAAAAATATTTGCTAAAGTTACTGTTAGTTTACAAAAAAAGTGTAATTTGTCTAAGAGACCTACTTAATAGTACCAAATCAGATGGGTTTAATATATTCAAAGATTACAGAAGAACCAAAATATTATACTATTATAAAGCTGTGGTGAAACAGACTCCCACAGGAAAGATGGCATGGCCAATTTTGAAAGTCTTATGAAGACAAATCCTTGAAGTCATTGCTGATGAGCAAACCACAAACCCCAAAAACGTAGCTACAGTTTAGCTGTAAATTGGGAGAGAATTTTTGGATTAGTTGTTTTAGAAAAATGTTGGCAAAATTATTTGTGTTTTTATTTTCTGCCAAAAACTAAGAAATTGTGGAATAATAAAACAAAAGTCTGAACGTTTTCATTCATCTGGCTGTCAAATTTAATTTGATACACAAGAATATTGTCTTTTTATTTAATTCGGCCTTTACCAAAACCTCGTATAATTATTTCCAACTCCGTGGTTTTCCAGATTTTTTGACTATAGGAACTGAAATAGGGCACAGTTGTAAATTTCTACATTAAGGATTTCAGAAGTGGAGGCTGCCTCAGACATACAAATGAATGAATCTATGTGGTTTCAGTTTTTCATTCGTAAGATATTGAACCTCTTTTTCTCACCAAAGTTGAACGCAGGCAGGAATCACGTGACGAACGCACAAAATAAGAGACAAATGCACTTGTACAATATTGCAGATTAAAACCTTGTTCATACAGAGAGGAGTGGGCCATTTGGCTAGGGAGGGTTACACACACACACACACACACACACCAAGACTTACTGCATGACTGCCTTGGCCTTTGGCAACGGAGGTATGGAAGGCTAAAATAATGCAAAGAACTCTGGTATAACTAAATAGTAATCATATTTTTAAGGAAAAACCAATAGTTTACACACTGATCTGCTTCAAATGAACATAAGAAATGGTACTTTCTAATAGATGTATTGTTAACGTACACATTAATGTTGACTACATATAATTTTTTTCTACACATCACAAAACGTGTTGAGAATTGTGGATGAGTGGTAACGTTCGGGCCTGGTATTTGGGAGGATGCGGGTTTATATCCCTGTTGGGCCATCCAAATTTTGGTTTTTGATGGTTTCCCAAAATCAATCCCGGTGAATCTAGGATTAATTACTTCAAAAGGCAAAAAAAAAAAAAAAAAAAAAAGGGGGAGGGGGGGGAGAAGAAGTTGAAACATGGTTTAGATTTATGTCATGGAGGAAGAATTGTGAAATGTAAAAAGAAGATGTAGTTGACGAGAAGGGACCAAATCAATAGTTGAAGCGACAGACAGTTTTATTTTTTAACTGAAAAATCCTATAGATTGAACAGGTAAATTGAAAAGTCTTTCTGTCATATAACATGGGCCATGTTTAGCCATGGACAAAGTGACATCAAAACACACATTGACTCCAGTATCTAAAATTAAATAAAAGTCTTTGGTTAAGAATGAATTTGATCTGAAACTGTTCAGTGGATGAGCAGGTGTGGCTTGATGTAATTTGAGAACTGTGTGGTATCAAGAACTACAATGATACACATTATTCCTTATGATCTTTTTGTTTTTTCACAAGCCATTATCTCCTTTCATACCTAATCAAAACTGATGAATGATGTATCATTTTGAAAAATAAGATCTTCACTTTGGTCACATCATATTTTAGGAAAGGAATTTTTCAGAATTCGATCCTTAAAGGCCAAAATTATCAATATTTCTTCAAAATGTTTTTTTGTCACGAGATATTTATCTCTCCCTTGATATCTAACCGAAATTAAGAACTGAAATGTCATTTTCAACATAAAGGACTCTGCTTCGGTCACATCATATTTTAAGAAAGGAATTTTTCAGAATTCAACCCTTAAAAGGGTAAAAGATAACTATGAAGGATTTACCTGGGAGACTGTTCAGAGCCGAGCCGCTAGATAGCAGCAGCAAGTTTCACTGATTCACTGGCGTCGACGAGAATTGAGTGTGATACTGTACAGTTCCTATGTAAACATTTTATTTGTGAAATTTTCTCATGTTCTGTGATCGCACAACACATATCGCAGAGATATGGATGCTGTGTCTATTTTGTTCAGGTTGGTTGTAATCTGTTAAGATCAGTGACAGTTTTAAATGGTGAAAAGTTTTTCCTAATTGTTTCAAAATATATTGTTAGCATTTCATTACATACCTATAACACCAAACAAACAAACAATTGCTACAATTTGGGTGGTTCTTCATTCATACTATTAGAAACCACTAACCTCATGATTCGTCGTATTTTATTCCTGCACTTTACGCACAGGTCATCTGGCTGCGTGTAAATGCTGTTTCTTACGTTGGTCTCACCACTAAACAACAGTTCGTCTGGATGAATGGCCACAAGCAAACAGTTTATACTGCCAAATCATACCATCCAGTTGCAATCTATGCCAGGTCACAGGATTGCAACCATCTGGACACCTGTTGTATGGTTAGAGCTGTCAGAGTTTTTCCAGACACCTCTACCGTTCAGAACTGCATAGATGGGAACAGTAAACCATTCACTTACCTTATTACAAATATACATTTACACATTTGTTTTAATTTTTTTCAACATATCAGAAATATATTTTCAGATAATTTATCTATTTTACTTGAAGTGGTCATCAGAGATTATACTTTACACCAATTATCATTGTTCAGCTTTCTTTCCCCACCACTGTTGCAGTCCCCACCTCTTCCCCTTAGCTCACTCGTCATTGGCTCTTCCGTGAGGTAAGTCTGGAGGCGTACACATATTTATGCTTGTCATATATCTCGTCTCTATAGAAGTCAGGTCATTCACCGAAATGTTGTAAAATGTTTTTGTGTTCATACTGTGATAGTGATGAGTTATTTTCCCTATCCTACTTTGTTTTTAAAGATTTCATTTATAAGAATTGAACAAGCAGTAATAATGAATTGTTAATAAGTGGAGCGAAAATAAAAGAAACTTTATTATTAAATGAACTTTTGCTTCACTTGCATTTTCACACCCATCATTGAAGTTACAAATTTGCGTATTGTGACAGCAAACTCTTACAAATTGGCATACCGTGAATGACGAATTCTGAAAATTGTACGATGTCTAAGATTTTTGCACGGTATCTGAAAAAGGACATTTCTGTTGTCTTACTAAATGAACTCCTTATAAACCATCTATTCTTTTTGCTAAGTATTTGACATAACCCTCTAAAAGCAAGATTGCATTTCAGTGCTAATAGACACTGCTGATCGTTAACGACAAACTCTCATTGTAGAAAACTGCTCTGGAATAATAAAAACATTGCTTTCATGGGTGCCTGTTGAGTGTCAACTCTGTCAGTCTTGATGTCTGGTTTATAGTGAGAGTTTTTTTAATACTGCTACCCCTTCAGAAATCGGTAGATGGTAATTATCCTACCAAAACACTCTCGACCTCAGGCACGCGATCATCAAACTCTGTTAAAACCCCACCAAATAAACCTATCACTTATGTTGTTACAAATATATAATTAAATTTTATTCTTTCTTTGTTATGTCCATTCATAGAGTGCAATGGAAGTTGTTAGTTGGCTTGATGTCTTTTCGCCCTCCTTTTCATCCAAAATCTCTTCATGAACACTCTGTGCTGCTCCATCCGTTCTTCTGATCTCTTTGTGCTAGTAGTTTTTGTATACTTCACTGCACAAGTGTGCTTATTTACCATGGTTCTGAAAACCTCACAGTTTTTCATGATGTCCTCCCCGATGTTAAACTCTTTGACGACCCTCCTTGTTTCCTCCAGCCAAATCTATTCTCGTAGTTTTGGAATTCATTATGTGTGAATAATCGAATAAGTTATTTATTTACAGTTTATCCAGTACAATATATTTTTATGTGCTTATTTTATTTTACCCTGAGTGGCTGTTTCAGAGATTATACTTTCCTATAATTTTTACTGGCCGACTTTGTCCCCCAACCGTTGCTATTCCCACACTCTAATCTTATTCCTCTCTGACTTCAATCATGCGTTGGGTCTCGGTGTGTATACATCTAATTCCCTCATCTTTAACACGACTAACGTTTTTAGCAAAATATTGCTTGTGTTTTTGTGTTCGTTGTGCCCCACCTACCGTTGTCTGTGGTGAATGACTTTTATTTTCCCTGTCCTTCCTTATTGTCATTATCCTTATCATTCATTGTCAGTATTATCAAATTATGTAGAAGCCAGTTTGACATATAAAAGTGAAAAAAATTCTAAAAACAAATTATTTTAGAAATTATGATTATGATGAGAAAGAAAATGTGTTTAGTCAGTGAAAATAAGGAATAATATGAAAAGCAACTACAACATTTACCATATATGAAGACAGGACAGCAACTAACACAAAAAAGAGGATCACAGACTTAGTGATGTTCCGATACAAGTAAATATGAGTAAGTACTCGATACTTTGTTTCGATACCCAGTACATTTCGTATTCAAATTAGTTCATTCGAAACTTACTCGGTATCGGAAGAAAAGTACTTGTATCGAATCGAAAGTATCGAAACGCACCCGGTGTTAAATTCTAAACGCATCAACCCTTCTACGTCACTCAGCTGTGCCTACCAAATTAATTTCCCACTAATGTCAAGTCGGTAGCATTGAAAATCAAACAAAATCAGTCTTAGAATAGGTAACAGAACAACAATCTAATCTCAAAGATTTTGTTTTAGGTCCCTATTACATTGTAATAAAGTCGTACTTCGCTATGTCTGGCCTATGGTCACTCCCGCGTAGCCCCACACAAAATCTAAAAGATATGGTTCAGAGTAACTAAGTAGCCCATGTGTATCAGAAGAAGAAGCTGCTTCAGCTATCTTTTTACAGGAATATGACTTTTGTAAACATCACAAAGAGCTATCCCACGGTCAAAAAAAGAAGACGCACCGTAGTGACAAAGTGTCTCTGTACTTCGGGAGCATGCATAAACCACGTAGCTCCATTTTGGCCTCTTTGAACCCCCCCCCTCCCCGCCCGTATAGCCTGTGGTGGCTTCTGTCTCTACCCTCCCCCTCCCCATGTAGCATGTAGATTTTTTCGCTATTTATTCCAGAAGACATTTTGTACTGTTTTCTCTTGTCAGACTATCGTAAATTACATATGGAGGTAATTAAATGACTGAAATAAATATTTATATTCTGTTGAGTGTTCTGTACCTCATTTTAAATGTGATAAACTACGTGGCCTGGCTCGGAAACCTCCCCCCCCCCCCTCACATAGTCTCCAGCAAACCCCTCTCCCTCCCCCCTAGACCGAGCTACGCAGTTTATGGATATTTCCTTGACAAACAGTGTAACATCTCTAAAAAGCAATTCGTTTACAGAATGGGAAGAAATTAAACTTATATTTTCTTGTCTGTATACAACAGTATCTTATCAAAGTCAGTACCGAGTGAATGTTTGTTTTCTAATGCGGGTGAAACAATGACAAACAAAACGAACAAGCTGTCCCCAAAATATTTGGAACTATTGCTTTTTTGGGAAACCTTCAAAAAGCGAACTTTTTTGTTTAAAAGTGTTAAAATTATAATAAATAAATATTTAAAGATATGAAAAATCTTCAAAGTTTGCTTACTATGTGCGCTTTATTATAATTTATTTGATTTTATTACACTAGGCAAAATAAATAATTAAGCAAAATGTGACGTATATTCTTACATTTTGACATTAATTTAAAAAAAGTATCGATATGAGTAAGTATCGATACTTCTGTAGTACTCATATGAGTAAGAATCGTAAGACAATTTTACTACTACTCATTTGAGTAGGTATCGATACTTTGATGGTATCGGAACATCACTACACAGACTACAGCATTTCGGTAGTAAACCTATTTCTGAGTAGGCGAGCCCTATGGGAATTTCCTACAGTTTTCAATCATAACTTTGGTACTCTCCACCCTCCCTGCCCCCATCACTACTGTTCTTGCAACTCTTGCACTGTTAACTTCCAAAAACTAGTAGACTTGTGTTTTGGAAATAACAAGTAATTGAGACTTCAAGGACATTCTAGTTGACCGAGATCCATGATCTCACGGTCTAGACGTGGCCCCGTTTTTGGAGATTTGTTGTATATGTGGGTACTCCTACACTCATTCTTTTCCTAATAGTGTAGTAATGGTCACTGCCAGATACGATTTCCTCAGTAGCCTGCATTTCAGTCAGTTCATTCCTGCACTTGGGAATTCAACTTTCTCTCGCTAATCCTTCCAAAAGACCTTTTATCCACAGCAATAATAAAAAGATGCTAAAGGTTTGAAATAGGGTTGTAGCGGAGATCATCTTTGCGGATGCGGATGTGCAGTGCTTGGCATCCATGGATGTGGATGTGGAAAAATAAATTTATAATTATTTAGATTTTAATATTTTATAAAATATAATATAAAATCAAAATAAATATATTTGATTATTGTAGGCCATTTGCTTCTACAGTTGCTTTGTAAATTAGTATTTGTTGTTTAATAATACGCCATTACAACTTTTGGATATTGTTTTTATTTTCTGTACGTGTTTCGCCTCTCGCCGAGGTATCTTCAGCGTACAGTTTTGCTGTAATATGTGATTTGTTATTGACTTTTGAATATAATGATTTTTAGATATACCAAAATTATTCTTATATATGAAGCATAATATTATTTATATTCATATATCAGTTTGATTACTATTTACTAATTAGTAATATTAGTAATTACTAATATTAGTAATCAAACTGATATATGAATATAAGTAATAGTATGCTTCATATATAAAAATAATTATGGTATATCTAAAAATCATTATATTCAAAAGTCAATAACAAATCACATATTACAGCAAAACTGTACGCTGAAGATACCTCGGCGAGAGGCGAAACGCATCCAGAAAATAAAAACAATATCTAACAGTTGTAATGGCGTATTATTAAAAAACAAATTTTAATTTACAAAATAAATATATATTTTATGCCAAGTTATATCTGTTTCAAAAGTAAATTCTATTTCCATTAATACTGCCATAATGATTTATATTTGCCTCATCTTTTAACAACAAAAAACGTGGGATGATTTCACACGTGAAATTAAATTATTTACATAACGACACACGCGTCTAAAAAAACAATCTTTGTTGTATGAACTTTGCGGAGTTCACGGCTCGACTAATTCAAGTGTCAAGCACAATGCCACGCCACCACGCATCTCCGTGCTCACTTTTTTTGTTTATAACTATACGCCTTGTCGACGTCGAGGTCATTACAGGAGTGAAAGGATCAGGGCTAAGAACAGGAAGGAGTTTGGCCATGGTCTTTTAAAGGAAGGATTCGCCTGTCGTGATTTGGGGAAACCGTGGAAAACACAAATCTGGATGACCGGATGGGGATTCGATTCCGCGTCCTCCCAATGCGAGGCCAGAGCGTTGACGCTAATCTGCCACGCTCAGTTCCGTGCTCGCCACCCGCTTTCTCACCGCTCTAGTGGCGCATTCACAGTACAACTTGTGGAACCTACGACATCCAATTTTCGATGAACTCTCAATGGGCTGTGAAAGAGGTCACAGAACTACATGTAGGACGTGTAGGATGTTATTGGATTTTCAGCCAACCAGAAAGGCTTCTTGCTGTCCAACAAGCTATAGATATTGGAGGAAGCTATTGTAGGGAACATCATACAAGTGTGCGATAAGGACAAATGATGTGCTGCGAGAAAGTACAAGTGGAAAGGATTGCTTGGAGCATCTTGTTGGACTCCTTCTAGTAGCGTGAATGGGTGAGCGCATCCTACGGTAGTTCCACATGGATGTCCTGTAAGTGGGACCGTGAATAAGGAGCTTTACTTTACATGAAAGTTCAAACTTGTAAATTCGTCACTTAGATAATATCACCGTTCAGTTCATTGTTACTTTTACTGCAAGATCGTCAGAAAAAAAACGCCGCTTCTTTTTGCTAACCAAGCGACGATGAGCAGAATCTCGTATAAAGAGAAAAGAATAATATATATTGCAATGTAAACAAAAAATCCGCCCTACATCTGCATTAAAAATTGCGGATGCGAAAGCGGATGTAGGATTTCACGTGTAAGTTCCGCATTTGTGGGTGCGGGTATCCATTACATCCTTAGTTTGAACTTAAATAGTACATTTTACTTGTTCTCCCAAGTCATGTTGCTGTTAACATTTCTGATGTAGCATGGATATTGACACTTTCACTTCATGGTTTTCTGGTCGCTTAAACTTTGTAATGATAATTTTTCCTCACAGCAATGTGGATTATGACCCTCGTTTTGTTTCTGAGAAACTGTTCAGTGAAAATATTTGAAAACCAACAGCTATTTTTATTTGTTTAATATTCTGTTATATGATTCTTATAATAGAAGAAAATTGTATCCAATATTGAAGTGCCATCAGCTAATATTAGCGACTCTTATATGCAATCAATATTTCTGCACCAGCTTTTCATGCAATTTAATCTTTTATGTCAAAAATATTTTGAAAATTGATTAGAGAAATTGGTAATTTATACCAGAATATTGTACTTTCAATTAGCATTTCAAATGCCACTGTGTTGTAGAATTTATGGCATTTCTCTGATAACTTGCAAAATTAATTGCATTTTGTATCAGATATTTAAAAATAACTTATCATTTTAATCTCATAGAGCACAGCAGTTCCAGTGACATAAATGCATTTCGCAGTAATCCTTTGAAATAAAGAATGCCAGGCAAACATTTATTTGAGACTAGTGGCTGCTTAATATTCAGCTTTTTTTTTTTATTTTTATCAATTTTTTATCCAAGCTGAAAATATTGCAGAGCACAGAGTGGCTTTGATGTTGTTCTCATCACCAGTAAAAAATATTACCACTGATGGAATGGTGGGACATTATGAAGTGTGAAGAATAAAATTATTTTCAATGAGACTCATGATATAATAAAACTTTATTAACGTTAATATCAATGAAGTGATATTTTTGTCAGATCGTCTGGGTATCTTGAAGATTTTCCTCAGGAGATTTAACTATGAAGAGAGAGAATTAACACCTTTTAAGAGAAAAAATACCAGATTTGTACTGCGAAATTATCCATACATTTTCATTTATTTTGAATTAAGCATGTTGAAAATGTGTCATATAACATATAAAATATTCCAATAAGATAATACAATTTTTGTCTTGTGTTGCATTCACTGACTGTCAGTGAAGTGGAATTGTTGTTTCGATATATTATTTCAATGACTGCATCTTCAACCGTTAATCTATGTTCTTTTTTACACAAATGTGACTTCAAGAGAATTAAGTTTATTAAATTGGAGAAGAACGAATGAACTGTAAAGGAAAAGCAAAGCTCTGTGTCGTATCTCCCCACTCACCCGTCACAGAATGACAAAGGAGAGACCGTGTCTGCACTGCCCATTACTGACTTTCCTCCTGAGAAAGCGCACTTGCAAGTGGAGGCTTTTGTGTGTTGCAGGGGGGCCAGGAATACGCAAGTATCGCTGGGAGGACCCACGGCCTTGCCCAGTGTGTCAGCGCATATACAGCAACAACAGCAACTTGCGGCGACACGTCAAGAGTGCCCACGGCCCCCCTGATCCCGGATTTTTTGGTTTCAACTATGGCCCAGACGTGCTTTCACAACCGGGAGGAGCCGCTCTGTAGCTCGGAAAATACGATTCAGAAGACTGTAATTGTGATATGCCCTGATGGCCTGAATCGTAGAATGAGAGAATTTGATAAGAAGCAGATTGTGCTCAGAGTACAGTAGTCATTGGTTAAAGATATTATCGAATTAAAATCGTACCCTTTGTTACTGAGATTGAATGTGATCTAAAGAAAAAAAAATCTTGAAATAAATAGATAGATGATTACTGTCACTAAGGCCTTTCATTACACTGTGAACTGCACTTTGCATATTGATGTATGAATTGTAATTGTTCTCAAGTTTAGGAAACAATAGGTTCCTGGTGAGGTTCTGAATGTACAATTTATATTTAGACTTATCTAAGTTGGAGGTGAAATTTTGTGTGGAATTATCTAAGTTTGTTTTGATACTGTGGAAATAGAATGATGGTGAAAACCATTTGTGAAGAGTTATCTACAGTTTAGAAATTCCAGGAAATGAATTCTGTGTACTTTACCTCAACACACTCAAAATCAATTATTGTTTATATGCCTATTTTATGTGTGGTATATATTGGAGAGAAACTGTTTGCAACGATTAGTCCTTATCCATCGGACATGTAGGACTTTCAGTATTGGGTCAAAATCTGCACATATGATCTCATTTTCTTCACTATATTCTCAGTGTATCTGAGAGTTTTGTAATCTTTCCTTTTTCAAAAACAGTAAAAACTTCTGAAGATGTAAAAAAAAGTTGAATTCTGTCCAGTATTTGTATGAAGCTTTGGGCTTTTTTTCTCTCTCTTAGATCTTATTTGAATAAAAATGTCAGAGAAGAACACTGTTTCAAACAAGCTGTTGCCAATAATTCTAGACCATTCCATCACATGTTAAAATGAAAATACAGGTTACGACATATATGTATGTACCTTTCATTGATATACAAATAAACTGGAAAATGTTGTTATAGTCATTTTATGAAGTAGTTTGATAGTGGTGCTAAGTTTATCATAAGTAAACTGTTTACAAATATGTTAGGAAGTCAGAAGTGACTACGTTCCAGCAGATGTGTTGGAGAAGGAGTCCTTTTAGTACTTAAAGTTATTGTAAAGGTATCCAGTCTTAATCTCATAGGTACAGTGGAGAAGGTATTCTCCGTCACCGATTGGACATCTCTAAATCAGTAAAATTTTGTGACTGTCGGAGACCAACTCTATGTGTTGTTATGCCATTGTTAATTTTGATATTGCTCATCTTATGATTTACATTATCTGTGGTTTTTTATTTTGTTAATGCTTCCAGCCAGATGCTAGGACATTATGTTCTCTTACAATAAATGGGAAATGAAAATATTTGAATTGTTTTGAGTGTATATAGTAAGACATGATAGTGCAACTTGTTTGTGGAGATCAATATAAGATGCAACCAGTATTTGCTATTGAGAATACAAAAAACAGCTGAAAACCTTATCACCTGTTGCTGACTGTGGTGCTTTCGCTCCTGGTTAGTTAGTGAGATGTATATAAAAATTGCACACTCTGCCTCCAAACATTTCTAACAAATGATGGTTTCTTTCGTTTATACTCCCACAGTTTTTATTCTTCCTATTGGTGTTTATCATATAATGTTACGGCCAGTAGTCCTAATATGAAGAAGTCGCATTTGACAGAGCAGGGTGCTTGAAAAAATGTGCAATTAAGACTTTTTGGAATGAAACAAGTAATTGGATTGTTTTTAACTCAGGTTATTAACATTAAAGGTTTAGTTTATCTGAGACAAATAATGGAGGAAGAATCCTGGAGAAAACGTCAGACTTGGAAGAGCATGTGCCAAACGACGTGCAGAAGTTGAAAATTCAGTTGATGAGAAATCAATCGGTGATTAAGTTTTTTTTTGATTTACAAAGATTAGAAATTTAGTGGCAGTTTTGTCAATTCTAAATCATAATGCATTCGATGATTAGGAGTTTTTGTACGTGAGAATAGAGGAGTGTTATAAAATTTGCATTAACATGAACCTTTTGTTGGAGTGGCTCATACTTTTAATAACTGTAGCACAACATATTAAGATGGAAAAGAATCTCACAGAATAAACATGGTAAGTGGATAGCCAAATAAATGTAAGTGAGTTTAGTAGTTTTTTGTTTTTCTAGTTAGTCCCGAGGAGTTAATCAGAATTGTTGACTTGATTAATTCAGTTGCAATAAAGCACATGCACAATGGTAATTTCGTACACAACTGCTTTCAATATTATTTCAATTCTTGCTGACTTTTAACTTCTATGAATTTTTAATTTAAATTTGTTAAACTTCCCTGGTAAATTGTTTATTATTTCTTTCAGTAACTATCCTGTTCCTGGATTACTTCAATTACATAAGAAAATTCCTCACTCCCATAATCCTGAAATTGAATGCTAGTTTTTGTTCACGGCCATCTATTCTGCACGATACTCCTAATTTTTCTACCAGTACTCATCCTAGCCTTATTGCCAGTATAAACCCTTTACACTCCCAGCTCTCTCTTCACCTGCATCCTGTCATACCCATCTCATTTATTATATCTGTCACTTGTTGTTTTCTGCATTATTTCCCTCCTTTGCACTCACTCCAGCTCCTGTATAATCTGTTATGTAGGGATCACGTTGAAGCGGTGCTATGTGCCAGTGTGGCTGTGCCACAACAGTGGATTGAGGAGAGGTGGAACAGGTCCAGGATCCCGCGTGGCAGCCGTCCCGAGTGTGGTTTCGAGGTGGTTTTCACCTAGCTTAATTCTCGGATGGTACCCAATCTCCGCTTCATAAACTACACAAAAATACTCTTATGGAATAGGATACTCGTTACATGTTTCACAGACAGATGCAAACACAACTCCCCCTCAATCGATACTGTAGCAGCCCTGGCAGGATAGTATTAGGATGTGCCAGACAAACCAAAATCGTGCAAATGTCCCAATTATGAAGATTCAAGCAATGCTCTGACTAAGATTTTGTAACCCAATTCCCTCCTTCTTTGGTACATCCTCTCATCACGTCCCCCCCCCCCCCAAAAAAAAAAAAACACATGATTTTAAAATCTCTCCCTACACCGTGCCCAATGTGACCTTATTATCAATTTTTATACCAAGATATTTATGATTATGATTTATTTCTTATGCCTTATAGTCATACACAACCTTTACTCATCTATCTGTATACCAGATAACTGACTCTTTTTGGTACTTTTATATGACGTTATGGTCTTTGCAAACTGTCTAAGTTTTGACTTTTAACCATTAACACAATCATTCATAATGAATAACAATGGTCATTATACGCTACCCTGTGGCACATCCTTCCTGTTAAGAATTCTTGCACCCAGCAAGTAGAGTTTTCATCAGCTGCAATGATTTTCACATTATCTAACACCATTTTGTGGCTCACTCTGCCAAATGCTTTATAGAAGTCATTGCTACATTATGGTCTTGGTTTCTCTTGCCCATTTCTTCTTAAACCACTAACTGAGATTCTAATGAATAGCCTGTTCTTGATCTGTGTTGCTAATGTACAAATCACTTTCGTTCCTCTGATTTGGTTATATATCAGACTGTCCACTAACTACCACTGAGGGCAAACTGACTGGCAATATTAGTTGTGAGACTTGAGTCTGCAATATTGCTTCTACGCAGGTTCTATGGGTGTTCAGGCAGGTAAATTCTGTCATACACATTGTTTCAACAGCTTCATCAGTTAAAGCAGTATCTCAAAGAGAATTCTTTGGTAAATTACGAAACCATCTGCCCTTATCGTGCCATCAGTAACTTCTTTCCTATCCTTAGGCATGATTATCTTCCCCTCAGTTTTCTAACAATGCCACAGAAATGTCTAGTTACATCACTCAGTTGTTCCCCTACAGTAATAATAATATGAAAAAGTTAATGGCTTATTCATCTATATCTTCTTCCTGTGTGCTTCACATATCAGGTGCCTTCCTGTTCTGATTCCATTTTCTTGGTCGTTCCCCCTTTCTTTTGCCTTTTGTTTTTAGGATGCCACTTATTTTGAGAATTTTCCACTATCTACTCTTTCCAAATTTTGTCATTTATGCAAGTTATATTTTAGGTCTTGTCTTACTTTTGTCTTTTATTTTGTCTCGTTTGCACAGAAACTTTGTGCCAGCTTCTTGTATTCTTGATTTATCTCTGTGAGATGGAATCCAGTTTTCACAGCCATACAAGAGTAAATATATTGCCATTGTATTGTAAAATTTCAGCTTAGCATCTTTCAAATGGTGCCACATATGTGTTGAAGTATGTGTAGTTTGCCACAACACAGAGACTTGAAGTGTCAATCCGTTTCTAAAGGTTGGTCATCTATAATAACTTTTGTTCTAACTGTATGCACTCCTTATGCATTTTGATTTTTAACTTTCTCAATTCCCTGTTATAGTGTGAGTTTTATACATTTTTCTTGATGTTTTATTCTGGAATTAACATCCTTATTATCTTAAGACACTAGTGCTAGAATAAAAACAGTTGGTTACCAAATATTTGCATCTAACTAGTAATTTGTGTGATATGACGTGATGTCAGTAATGTTTTGCTCCTTTACTACATCAATTAAGCAAATCAGTTTAAAGTAGGAAATAGTGTACAGTGATGTTAAGTAGTGTCATCACAGATAGAGGCAGGGACGCCAAGACAAACAAAAAAATACGAACACAGTCCACAATATTTCGGTAAACAACTTTGAACGTGCAAGAGGTGAGACATATGTCAGGGGGGGGGGGGGGGAGATGCGCAAATGTCCACTACTTACACATGTATACTAGCGTAAAGCAACTAATAAGTAAGTGCCAAAATGAAATTATCAGCTGCTGAACAGATTTTGTTCTGAAGGTTAACCACTCTCAGTACATGAGTATTAAAGTTATGTTCGATACTACATTCTTAGTTCCTGTAAAACCGAGGCTGGATTGTTGGAAGTGCTTCAGAGAAAATATGCACAAGACCTAGAGGAATAACATGTAATGATTAAGATGGAATGGAGGTATGTTGCATTCAGGGCTGCTATTCAGTTGCACAAGGATTTGGCAGGAGTGTGGAATTTGAAGAAACTATAAAAAGGTGAAAATGTCTAAAGTGCAAAATTATTTTTTTGAAGCTTGTTACAAATATAGTGTAAGAAGGCAAAATCACTGATCAGCTAGAGATGGAAAGGAGGGTGGCAAACAATAATAAATAAATAATTGTTTATTCCATAACTTAACGTCCGTGAACACATTTAACAAATAGAAAGGCATCAGAAGACGTAGTTTACGTATAAAATCACTTAGAGTGAACTACCTACCTATACTTTCAAACTTTAGGTGAATGCCTGTATACAGTTCCCTGTAATGGCCTTAATTGTTGCTAACTCTATCCATTTCTTCACACTTTATCTCAATCTTTTGCATCTTGTGTCAGGAATTACCAATTTATGAAATTCAAGCTGTGATCAAGTTCACAATAAAATTAATTTTAGACCTGGGCGAAATAAAAATTTATAGAAAATTAAAATGGTTAAATAAAAGCAGACTGAATGTATGATGTTTTGATTGTTTTTACCTCAAATGGTTAGCACGATCACTTTTTTTGTCTTCCGATAACACTGGCAGAACATGTGACATTTAGGTGCACAGCAACTATCTTATGGGCTGATGGCAAAAGTCACTTTGTTGGCTCAGTTTAATTAGAGAAAAGTATTTTTAGTATTTGCATATCACAAAATGTTTGTACACTTGCTACATTCTAGTTACCATTTTTATTGTTTGTGGGGTCACTGATAGTGAGATTGGGGAGAGTGTTGTAGCTGAGCTTGATTGCCAGGGAACCGGACTGGTTGGTCTTCACCCACATTGCTGCGACACGCGACTTCTCCGCGGTCCAGGGACCACCCTACTCGCTACGTAGGATTCTCGTCCCATTTCATCGGCGAAGAACACGATGGGAAGGACATGGTGAGTATCTGTGAAGCCACTAGTATATGTAAGACCGTGGACATTCCTTACAGAAAAATAGACACGACCATTGACTGTTTAGTCTAAGAAAGATATTGTAGCACTCCTAAACAAATTTCTTTTGTCAGAAGACTTAATTAGTTAAATGTTATATTAAATAGTGGAGAAAGGGAAACACATTTTTTTGCAGTGTTGCATTACTTTATGTCAATCTCATAACTGATAAAGTTTGTTTCTCACACCATGTTTATCTGTTATTATAAAATAACGCTTCCTCCTCCATTAAGTTGGGTATATATGAATGAATATGTGACTGGAGACTTTCCCGGCGTACTGATGGCACAGGAGTCCAGCCTGATAGCGTCGTAAAAAGACTACGTTTCGACAACTGGCTCGGTTGTCTTCATCAGGTCTATTACTTCAGATATTTGGCGGCGTGGTAATCACCGGTAGACAGAGTTAGATTTTCGCCATCTGCTAAGCCAGTCTAGTTTGTGATTTCAGTTAATAATATCTGAAGTAACAGACCTGATGAAGACAACCGAGCTGGTTGTTAAATGTTGCTATTTTACGGCGGTATCTGGCTGAACTTCTGTGAAGAATTCATTTCATATATGAATCTGTTTGTTTTGAACGCACATATGTGCTATGAACTTTTTAATGGAACATTTCTCTGTTTTTTTTTTTTTTTTAAATGAAGAAATTTTCTTGTATGATTTATTTAAAGAGGAGAGATGGAATACTTAGCTATGTGCTCCTACAGTTAGTTATTTATGGTAATTTGAGACTTAGTCTAAATCTGCTATCTATTATATGGAGTATCACTTGATGAATTTGCAATGATACAAAAAAATCCTTATGTGCATTGATATTAATAATTTGATTGCCTGTCTAGTTTATATCATTTACTACATTAGAATGCACAGAAAATTCAAATTCAAATGATCAATGAATTTTATGTAATTCAAAGGATAGTAGATACGATATTACTTGTTTACAAGTTATAAACCAAATGAAGTTGATAAATTCACAACAGTGCATTTGGTTTTTTATCTTAAAACTTCAAAAATATGTTTTTTCTTGTGTTTATTCAGAAAACAGTTTGATACACAATTAAACAAGATAGATTATCAAACAAGAACTTTCAGATGATCATTGGAAAGAAAGGTGGCTCTAGCCCAGTTAAACAATAGTGCATCACCAAGACAAGCTCAACTTTTAATATTCAGATTTTGAATTGCTGTGGGTTTTTGGTTAAATTGAAGATAGCATCATAATGAAGTCAAAATTGCCAGCACCAGCTTCCTAACTGGGCCACTAGCACTGTGATGACTGCATAGTCTTGCTACTGTAGCTACAAAAACTTGGCTATATTACTTACATGGTGGAAATACTTTTCGATACAGTATTGAAACCTAGTGCGCTATGACTTGTAGACATGCTAGTGTATCATCAAGTGTATGTTTCAAGTACTACCTGCAAGTATTGTACCCAGTTCCTCCTTCAAGCAAACGAATAAGTCTAGTCGGACAATAAGAATGACAATAAAAATTTAAGTTCTGTATTAGAAGTTAGTGTGTCTGACATGTTAGTCAAAAAGTAATTAGATCCAGCTCCTCTGTCTCTTCTATCCTCTCTCTTTACTATCAGTGAATTCTTGTGTATCCAATACCAGTGTCACGGCAACATCTTTGCCTGATGATGGGCTGAGAGAAAGTAAAATATAGCAGTAATTAATAACAGTGTTCTCTGTCAACTCCTGTTTGCTACACGATTTCTCTCACTCCTTCCATACCCGTGAAACGTTTCGGTTGGCACATTATACAACACCTGACCGTACGTTTCTTCAGAAACGCAGATATCCTTTCTGCCTTTTATTGTTTAAACTGTCACTAATTTATTTACGTCACATGCTTCCGAGACAGCACAGTTCCGTTGAGAAAGCATTCTTTGCAGATCTCCCTTAAGTGGGTTTCCCGAGACACTTGTTTCCTCTTATGCTCCATAATGCGCTAGAAATACCTCCAATCCCTTTCTCAGTGTCACATCCTGGAACTGTTTGAGCGATGCCTGTCTCCGGCAACCTCTCTCGCATTGGAACCGATCTGTTGTCACCTTCCGTGCACTGTCTGTCAGCAGCTTCAATTAATTTTGGGCCATGATCTTTACATTAATTAAATTCAAAATGCACTTATCGGTTGTTTATCCAGTGTCCACTATTAAGACAAGTGGCCTAGATTCATGCAGTTAAACAATCATGGATTCAGTGAATTGAAATGGCATTTAAGAATCTTGAAATTCCAATTACAGATGAACATTGTTCTACTCGTCAGTTTAATGTATAAGTAACTGAAGATTTTAAGATAGCAAAACTTGCGTTGGGTAAATTTTCTCCACATATTATTATTTAAAAATTTTCTTATTTGTTTATTTCCATGTAAATAATTATCATGTGAAATGAAAAGCAAGTAATTCCATTAGATACAGAGGTGAGTCAGTTTCAGAGGCACTCTTTCACCCAGTGACAATCAAACACAGTGTCAAAGAAAGCATTCGGGAAAAAAGTGTTTTGGTTTAAACAGATGGTTACTTATGGGAGAGAAATAATACACTGCAGCAGACTATCTGCAGGGTGATCTTAGTGCCTTCTTAAAGTCAAAGCATTGTGATTTGCAACAAATGTCTGATGTGAGAGTGGAGACTTACACAGCGTGCCGATGCGAAATAATCTTCTCGTATGTCCGTCCCGATGATTTTGTATAAACACAACGTTTTGACAGCTCTTCATCAGCAGATAACATTATATTGCAGAAAGTCTTATTATGGATAGAACAAGCAATATTCTATTCCTTTTCATTAATGATTCCAGTTGGCTAACTGATAAACCTACAAGGTAATCCATTGTGCACATGTGCAACATCCCTGCTGCATGAATCTTGTATTTATTTATTGTTCTGTACAATTGATAAGGGTGTACAGTTTTTTTACCGGAAACTTAGAACATGTGACTCTATGCAGTAACAATGATGTAATTGTCTCCATATAACTCTCTCTATTCTGAGTAGGAGCTGGTACTGCAAAAGTCAGTCTGAGATTCACTAACAACGAGACGTACAAATCGAGCAAGCGGTGAGAATGGAATTTTCGGATCGGCAGGTCCCCCTCGCTGCCGGAGTACTGGTGCCGGCGTCGCTGCTGCAGCACATCAACCGCTCGGACTACCGCAAGCTGACGAGGGGCCTCGCGTCGGCCCTCTTCTCGCCCCTCGAGCTGGGCTCCAGCTCCGTGACGGGGCAGCGCTGGACCCGCGCGGGCTACTGCTCGGGCCGCCCCACCAAGCCCGCCCTCGACAGGCGCCGCGTCGAAGCGATCTTGGGTACCGTTAAACTCCACTTAATTCTCTTATTTTTCTTTTATTTCTGGTTATGCTGTCAGATAGTCGTTATTGTGACAAAAACATTTCAGAGGCTAAAACCTACAAGCTCTCCGTCTTAACGGCCGAGGTAGGAGCTATTACACTGGCTAGAAAGAATCACAACTAGATTGGAGCAGCTGAAGTGAAATTCCTTAGGTCAAGTATCAAGAAGATCAGACTGCACCTAAAACTGCAAAAAAGATTTTAGACAATTTAGGAGATCCAGGCTGAAACTGTTTGGGCATATAATGAGACCATGCCAGTTAGACTACCAATAGCATATTTTGAAAAATCAGTTATTTGAAAACAAACAGGCGGATTGGTAGGCGGTTGCCCGAAGCAAATGTGAGGAGACTTTGCCAATCACAGTTAGGGACGGCACAGAATGAGAGATGGGAAATGGTGGCGAGACAGGATGTTTGTTGGGGTGGAATCAGTGATGACAATTTGGTCTCAGTTTTCTTAGATCTAAAGTTTCATAGTATGGTTTCTCTTCTGTGATATGAAGAAGTCACCTCTGTCTTAAAATGTCTGCATTACTCATTGCCTAGAATCAACTACAATTCAAAATTTAGAGTCTGTCGATTCAGGGTTGTGGGGCCATCATCACATCAGGAAATGTTTCACATGACTCGCAGAGTCCAAACGAAATCCTCGACACTGCGAAGCATATTTATGAGTTTGTTCCACATTCTTAGCACCATCCAGATATTTGAATCTTCCCATGCCACAACTGTATTCTTATACAGGGGCATTACAGACAGAATTGACTAGTCATTGAGAAAAGTTTACATAAAACCTGTTTATAACGTGCACAGCAAGGTAACTTACTAGTCAAGGACAAACAACCTCCACTACAGGTTTTCGTGGTCTATGTCATTACCTGCACGTGTGGCCAGCTGTACGTAGGAGAGACAAGGACATGTGGTGAGAGCACATTCGAAATTATAGATCTAATAACATGGGGACTTCAGCCTATGTGTGGCGTGCAGCCATGACCAGTCATGCCATTAACTTCAAAAATACTTGACTGAAATTATGTGAGGAACAATGGTGGCCATGGAGAGTTAAGGGAGATGCTGGAGATCACCAAATGTCCTGAGAATATAAATTTATATAATAGGCTTAAGTTACACAATGCATAACTGTCTTTAGTGCAGGGCACACGCCACTCCCCACTGCCACTCCCCCCTCCCCTCCCCCGCACCGTGCAGTGCCGTGCCCCACCCTGACAACAACTCGTGACCGGTCGGACCATTCCGATTGGCCAGAAGGACCGAACTCTCTAGCCTACTAGACGGGCAGCAGGCCACAGGTGTAAAACAGTGACCAACACATGGTAAACACAGTTTCTGCCCAGGAATTAGACCGCAGAAAGTCAGTCGAAATGGTCGGCACTATAAATCGTGACACGACATCACCCGGACAGCCGAGAGACACTCTTCCATATTCTCCTGTCTTGCCACCACAATTTGTTCTCTTCTCATACTCTGGAGTGCTGTTGACCAGATCTTTTTGTAGTTGCTTCATCCACCTACACTTGCAACAAAAAATTTGAAGCATTCGGAGGTCGTGGTCGGATGTCAATGTAAGTTAATACACGTACACAGCATCAGCGAGTATGTAAATGATTCGAGTTGCAATTCTCTGTGACAAGTAGAAAAACCACTAAGGTGCATGAGTGTTTTTGGTGTTAGTATTACTGCCAGCCCTGGTAGGGTGTGAACAGCGTCAGAATATAGAATAATCACTGGGGAGGGTACGGTGTGAGACACGTAATCGCCACCTGACGGAGCTTGAGTGGGGCCTCACTGTGGCTCTCCCTTTGGCCGGCGGTCGAATCGTGCTCGCCTCCGGGCCAGAGCGGGTGCGACGTCGTACTGACGAATGGGCTCGTATTGCCACCTTCTTTGTAAATTTGATTCCTTATTGCAGTCGCTGAAGTAACATCACATACCCTCTCTACTTGAGAAGTTTCATTTCGTTTCCTCCTCCGACTCTGTTTTGTCAAGCAATGTAGCTCGTGGTCTTCCTTCAGTCGTTTTCCAGTTACTAATTTTTCATAATATGCTGCACATAGTCTCTTGGTACAATTTTCATCATATGTCGAAACCATTACAGTCTCGGTTATCCCAAGACGTCTGGGATGGTTTTTTGTTGTCGTCCTAGTTGAAGTCTAACTAATTCAGCTCTGAATTTGTCTCATCTAGTCTTTTAGTTTAATTTCAGTTATTTTAATAATTTTTTTTTTAAAAACTGCTTAATGTTTCTTAACAGCGAGGTCTTTAGAGATGGGAACGGATGGTGGCAAGGAATGGGAAGGAATTTGGCCATGGCCTTTGAAAAACATCCCGGCAATTGCCTGGAGTGATTTAGGAATGTTTAATACTGTTGTCCTTTCTAGTAGTAGGTCAGGATAGGAATCCGGCAGGTATGTGTAAAAATATCACCTCGCTGATCAGTGGTGCATGTTAGTGAAGGAATATAAAGAGGGATGAAAAGAGGAAAATAAAGGGATCATTAGGCACAATCTTAAATACAGAACCATCGGTTGCCTCGTATACGGTTTCTGTTGCATTCAGATGGTCTTCTGCTGTTTGGGAGGACTCGTAACATGGACACTGAAATAGCGGTAGAAAACACTGGTGTCATGAGAGGAGACACGAGCAAATAATATGCACCTGAATCCATTTGTCTGCGTCCTTACTGACAGTTCACTAACGACCTTACTGGTGTAGGAAGCCAGACGTTGGTCGGAAGTTAGCTAGTATGCGGCTTGCCCTGTGAGGGAAAGCTTTCCACAGTGATGGGTTTTTGAAAGTGGCAGAAGCAAGGTGCATGATACATATTCAGCAGCATGGTATGTTTAATGAAATGGGGTAACTGTATTTATGGACTATGAGTTAGCTGAGGTTAGAGAGTAAGAGTTTGGGGAGGGGAGACCTCATTCTAGAGCAGGCCTGAAGGAAATCGTAGCCTTTCTGTAGGGTACGGTTGAGGGATTCCAGGGCTGGGAAGTACTGTATGAAAAGGACTTGCTGTGTTTGTTCTTAGAGGATTAAGATGATTGCTCTCCTTCAGGGTTTCTCAAAGTTAGAGCTCCACATATCCCTATAAAATTTCTCAGCCAATGGCGAACCCCCTTTAAAAAACTTTTTTTTTTTTAATTTAAATCAGGGTTTTTATTTTACGAAAGTAATACAGCCACAAAAAGCAGTACATTATTAATTAATGTGATTGTTGGGCTTGTTTCTTGCAGCAGGTTGAGTCAACTTTAGTAGCATTTTGCTCGTTCAGTCTCACGTGGAGACAGCCAGTCAGCCGTCGTTACGTAAATCTTGTCACGAACCCCTAGAGGCTCGTGTACACAACTTTGAGAAACCCTGCTCTACTATGCTGGTTGTTGGTGCTCTGTATATGGAAGATAATTGCAGGATGTCATGCCTTAAAAGATACTGTGTTAAGGACCGCCGACTGACACCGACACCGAGGCTGTAATAGAGGGAACATTTAGTATCACAATTATAGCACCTGTGAAAATGGGAAACTATTACAGGTTAGCAGGTCGGATGTGGACTGCAGAGCTGAGGTAGCCACTGCGGAGGGACCCGTCCTCTTGCAGGAAAGTGGCGTGGCTGTGAGAATACGACTGTGTGAAGTTTAGTATATCTCTGGTACTGCGGTTTTCGTCGGAGGTTGATTTCTCTATCTGTCCAAATCTTAAAAATGTCTTCTATGAACCTTAGGCGCATGAAGATTTTCATATTGACTGGATCCAAAAGTAACTGTTTAGATGTCAATGTCAGTAACGATGGAGCATAAAGAACTGCCGTGAGGTAAAGAGAAAGATAAATTACACCCAACACCCGGGAGGAAACAACAGCAACAAAAAATAACACACAACACAAAAGAAACAATATTTCGGGCAAAACCCTTTGTCAGGAACATAGAACCGTGTGTCTGTGCGCCCGAAATATTTTTTTTTTTTTTTTTTGTGTTGTGTGTTATGTTTTGTTGCTGTTGCCCTTCTCCTTATTACTTGGCGAGTGTCTAAATATCAAGTTAAAGAATAATTGATATCATCTGGGCATCCATTGCAGAGCCACATATAAGTTTTGTTATTGAAAGAAAGGTAGTTATTATTAAGTATTGTGTGGGTTAATGTGATGAGGAAAGATGTGCTTGGCAGGTCACCGATGTAAGGAGTGTGCAATTAGACTAAGCCTATGGCTGTGAGGAATTTTGCTGTGCAAACATGAAAATGAGTGGTTGTCATGATGGAGTTTGTAATGATTGGAGGAGGGAGTATTGGGTATCCTCAATCTGAGCAGACAGTCACTAACTATGGATCAGAGCTATTGCTCTACGAAGGCAGAGCAGTGGCATAGGTAGGTCAACAAGGGCCCTGGTGCAAAAAATTTATTTGGGCCCCTGAGGCCAGATGGGTGACTTTTTTTTGCTTTGTGTTGCTGGTAGGGCCCCCTGAGGTGAGGCTCGGGGCCCCAGAGGTGCACTTGGGGTCCCCCTGAGCGTAGGGGCCCCGGTGCACCGCCTCCCCCCGTAGTAGCTACGCCCTGAGGCAGAGATGTGTTCTGTATAAAATCCAAGAGCTGGGAATACAAGCCTTACGGACTTTAGAAGGGGGTGCTAGGTGTGAGACGACCTGTTGTCTGAGACTTTGGAGGGGTCTGTTTATTCCTGTGTATTCTTGGATATCTTGTTCACAGAGATCAGAATTGAGGGGGAGAAGTAGATATTTCTGCCTGATAATTGGCAAAAGGCTTCAGCCTCATAGTCACTGCGATTCATAAGTGCTGTGGTCGAGTCCTTGTCTGCTGGAAAGCTGATAAGTTAGGGACCGAGCGTGGTTGGCGAGCAGTTAACACTCCGGCCTCACATTTGGCAGGACGCCGGTTCGAATCCTCGTCCGGGCATCCAGATTTGGGTTTTCCGTGGTTTCCCCAAATCACTCCAGGCGAATGTCGGAATGCGTCCTTCTAAAAGGCTATGGCCGAATTCCTTCCCGTTCCTTGTCCGCAGTCCCATCCCAACTCTAATGACCTTGATGTCGACGAAGTGTAAAGCAATAAAAAAAAAAGATAGGTTCGGTGGATAGATCTTTCACGACACTGGTTTCGATGGGACTCTAATTACTAGTGTTGGGTACAGACTTTGTGAAACTGGATAAGGTTAGACTGGTGGATTTGAAACCATGAAACCTTTGAAGAGGATAGGATTGGTAGGTCACGTACGGATTGTGGCTTGGCTCTGAGCCCAGCTAAGCCAATCCTGCCTACTGCAATTTACTCTGGCTTTACTCCTGTGGTGATTCTGCTCCCATGTACATTTTTTCTGTACACGAATTAGGTTTTGCACTGCGATATTATATAATTTGTGCGTCGCTGTCCCTTCTGTGTTTACCATGTGCTAATTGATGGTTTTTCTTTTTCTAATCTTCCCTATCTCCTTACTTAAAAACATTTTTATTTCCATTGTTAGCATGTGTTGAAAGAACTTAACATAATTTCCTCATTACTTAAAATATTTTAAGAATAATGGATGAGACTTTTAATAAACATTTTTGTCTTTTTTTTTACAGCATATGTAGGGAATCACTTTCCTACAGTGGAACGCAGCAAGGTGAAACAAGTTCTAGCCTACAAATGCAAGGAAAGCGCAGCTGCCCTAAGGGTACGTGGATCCAAGCTGCTTGGACTCAAGTAAGACGCTTCGGAATAATGCCTCCCCTTATTTGCAAATGCTTGTTATTGTCTGAATTGAAGTTTTTATGATCTGTACAACCATCCTTTCAGTAAAAAATCGCTATCAGAAAAATGAGTGAAGTCAAACCTTAGAACTGAAAAAACAAAATCCCCTGTTGTTTCATGCCTACCTGCAACTCCCTCATTGAGTAGATAATAGAATAAGGAAGGTGTGTTCAATCAGATTTGCTGGCTTTCCTGATCAGAAATGTCTAAAGAGTTTCCTACAATATTAGAATATTAAACAGGAATGACTTCACTTTCTCCATCCTTTCCGTGTTTAGAAATATTAAAATTACTGATCGGAAGTGCCAGGAAGTACTAATCTGTTTCTATTATCAACTATATAAGGATATTAAATTAAAGATACCATTGACAAAATTCACAGTGGGTTAATGTATATTCTAATTGAGTCCTCATCATCGTTTTCTTTTGTGTATCAAATAATTACCTAAAAACTAAATAAATAAAGAAATTTTAATTATATACACTTAATTACTTGAAATTCAATAATAGCGACAATCATAGCATATCTGCCAATTACAGGTTACACATCAATGAAGACCAAAGGAATATTTATTGGACTCACTAACTTTATTGAAAAATAAGAACCAAGGAGAATTACAAGTTCAATCCAGTTTCCATACATAGTATAGGAACAGACATCCAGTTTATCAGAGATTCGAATGTAATATCGAGATCTGTGTCGAGGTTGTGACAGCCGGTGTGTTGTAAGTTTCTCTCACAACACGAGAAGCCGGTAGATTCCTCCTAGAGTGAATGCCCATAAAATGGGGAGATGAATTCTACTAGTTAGTTATGTGTGGTGGGGAAATGTTCCTAATTAGAAACTTACTCCATGTGGCATTGCCTTAATTTTTCTTAAATGGAAGAAATAGGTTTTAGCAGTACTTTGCTAGGGACGTAGCGGGAGCCAATATTCTCACTCTCTCGGCTACGTAAACAGTTCCCGGTGAGAGAAATGTGCGGTGCTTCAGCTCGAGACATAGCTCGGCATTACATCGACACACTGATTACCAAGTGTTTATTCCTGTGCAACGGACGGAACTGGCTTGAATACGCCTTGGCTCATAGCTCTTATATTCCATAGAGCTCAATGAATGCAATAAATATTCCTTTCCCCTTCATTGATCAGCAGATATGCTACATAATGAAACTGCTGTGAGGGAATGAAAATAAAAATGGATAAGGAAAATAAACTCATCACTTACCACAGGTGAAGGCAAGAGGACCAGAACAAACTCAAAAATTTGAACTCACTTTACAATATTTCAGTAAAAAACCTTTAAATTAAGATAGTTTAGGGAAGGAAATCTGTCACTGCGGATGAAGGCAGGAGGGCCAATCGAACACAAAAAAAAACAAATACCAAAAAACCCACAATATTTTGGTTAATAATCTTATTCATGTAGGAGGTAAGACATATGGCAAGGGGATCACATGTGTACACATCGAGACCTACGCAGTTATGACTCCTGTGTGGAATTAAACAAAATAATTTCAAATGTTAAAATTTCTCTTTAGTAAAATAAGTGAAAATTTTTTGATGTGTGATCTGAAATGAAAATAATATTTTTTGGTAGGAGAACATTTCGAACATCACTCCTATTGGAAGCTAATCATTTTAACTTCTTATGCATCTTACAACAGACTCATTGGTAGTTATTGTGCTGTTAATGGGTTAGTTATTACCTCATATAAAACTAAATAAAAAGTACTGTAACAAGTATAGAGAAAAGTTATAAGTTGCCAAACATAAAAATAATTCACTGGCCTTATCGAATTTAAAAAAAAAATGAAAACATTATCTAGTAACTTTGTTCACATTCATTGTTTTGCTAAATGATAGTAACTCATTGCCTGGATCATTAGTCATTCCATCAGAGACAATTGAAGTTAAAGTTCTGAGCCTCAGTAAACATTTCAAATTTGTCTGTGCTCTGGTAGCAATCACAGACAGGGAAATTACTGCAGAGATAATCTGAGCATGGCAGCCAGTGGCGTAGGGTGTCGTGTCGGATCCCGCGGGGTTGCGGCCTCACCGTCTGATCGTTGATCAGCTGGGCGCAATATCTCTGCCAGAACAGGTATCACCCCCACCCTGTACCCCCTCCTGCCGTTAGTTCGAGTCGGAGCCGTTTTCACCTCACCCGGGCCGTCAGCCGGCTGTCGTAAAACGTCGGCCCTCGGCCGAATTCGGGAACGGAGTCTCCGAGCCGTCTTTCGAGAGGTCTCAACTGGACTGTATAAAGGGCGTGGCGATCTTCTTTCCCTCCCTCGATAGGCCAGCAAATACAGAAAAATTTACAATTTGTTTTAAAAAAATGCTGTGGGAACAGTTTCGATTGGACTTAGCGACCACCCAACTATCACTGACCTGTTCATTCCTACAAGCGAAATGAAAATGTCTTTGTTATTCATCTGCACTTCCTGTGCTAAAACTATTCAACATTTTAGGCTAAGCCCGTCCTTATTGGTGATAACAATTGTCAAGTGTCAAGGCTACACTCTCCAATTCCTACCAAGAAAAAGCCTGGCCTACAAGTAGTTGTCCCTATTAAACCAATCCTGTGCCAAACACTGCCTTTTTTCGCAGGCACGTCACAGGTGACCCTCTGCTGCCTCTTGTCCGAATTTCAAACTGCACTCCATTAATAAACTTCCTGTGTCTGAAGAAAGGCACTAAAATCCACATACGTACATGCAATAATTTGTGCAATTGAACATTATCTGCAATTACAGTGCAGCTGTGAAACCATTCCCATAGCATAAGCCAATTGAATGAAATCAGTTTGAATTATGGCAATATGAGCATTAAATCAATACACTGTGTTTGCAAGTGCTCACCAGTAATGAATGACACTGACTGGGACACTTCAAGTTGGAGCTAGCCAAGATAAAAGTAACTTTTTAACAAAAATTCAGATAAACCTGTTCACCTGTCCCATGGTTAGCCACTGTTGAGTTCTTCTTTGACTCCCATCCTGTGCATTCCATGTACCTCTCCTGTACGCTGATGGTTTTTGCTGTTTCTAGGTCAACCTGCCTTCGCCTGTTGTAAGGTATTGCTTGATTAGTAACAAGTGAAATGATTAGTTTCTAAAGCTGAGACTGGCAGTCAGTTACACTACCAGAATCATTAGGAGATCAAAAAATTGTGACAGAAAGAAAATCATGTCAATAAGGGTATGTTAATTAAATCAAATTAACAACACTAATGATGGTGAAATGTAATCAAAGCAAAGTGTATATAATGGCATTCCTAGGGAAAGTAAGATCATCCGTGAAAATATTAAAATTTAAGTAATGTGTGGCCAAAAAATAATAGAAATAATTTTAAAAAAGCAATTAAAACCAGGAAGTGAAACTGAGGATCAGCGTAATTGTGTTGTATTAGATTCGTACAAAGTTTAAAAGATGATGCAATTAGTATATCAGAATTGTTGCACATTATCAACAGATTTCATTTGGCTAATTTCTCTTAGTTGATATAACAATGTACTTGTAGTTGCCACAAACTCTTGGATGATATTGTATACGGTTATGAAATGAACAATGAGTTACGAGGCAGTGGCAGGAATTGATATAGCAGGTGCTACGACAAACTAGTAAGCAATTTTTTCTTGTATAAATTAGTATTAGTATTATATAGAGATAGTATTTGTCTTATATTCCTGGTAGATATTTTTTAATTGCTTTTAGTTGTTTTAGATTTGACTCGAGTACCGGTGTAATTATATTTCTAATTTGTTGCAGTGATCTACAGGACCACTAACATGCTCTGTGAGCTACAAATCTCTAGAAGATTCTGTGGAAGCAGAAGCCATTCCTAGGATGCCATAATACCAGTTTTTGTTTGTTTTGTTTATGTTACTGTTGTTTTCACTACAGTTAGTATCTTGTGGCCTTTTGCTCAAACTGTCTTTACGTGTAATGTTAAATTGTTACAATGACAATTTTAATGTCTTTTTTTTTTAAATATAGACATATTATGTTGTTATTTTCACTGTTGGATCATGTTTGAAGTTATTGTGCATTTACTCATGTTTATTATTATAATTATTATTATTTTTTTTTAAAAAAAAGCATTGAGAATTCCATAAGATATTCCTGCTTGCTGTTTGTATCCTTGTCAATGAGGTTTTTTTTTTATATATGCATCTCCTCTTTTTAGTTTATAAGCAATAAACAGTGACATTCCTAATAAGAGTGAATGTGAACTGTAATACTTTTAATTTTCAACTATTAGTGCTAAGTGGTCGTAAAGGTCATGATTCTTATGTGATACATCTTTGATAATTAATGAATGTAAATGAAGCAATAATCTCTTACTGGTTTGTAATATGCCATAGCTGTTTATACCAGGACTTGAAGTACGGGATACCTATTCCTCGCTACCCCCTATTTCTGCCTGTGTAGTATTTATTGAAATTGCAGTGATGTTTATAATGACTGGAAACTTTGTTCTGTTTGTCACAGAAACTGCACTATGCATACGTGCAGTCATAATTAGAAACATTCCATTGTTATAGCAATAACATTATGTCCAGTGCTTTTACTTTATTTGCGAGGCTATGAATTGTAAAATTGAGTAATCTGGAACTTGTGAGTTTGCACTGAATATTTCCTATGTCCAATGATTTTTTTAAAAAGAAAATTAGCCAGCACCTGTGAAAATTATTGCTTAATTTGTATTTGATATTCAGTTTTTGCACTGACCAAAACCTAGAAATTTATGTTAAAAATTTAAAATTATGTTATCTTGCTTAGAGATTATTTTTGAGTTTGGATCTGTGGTGCAGCACATGATGAGGGACCAACAACAGTACATTTTCCCTTTTTGGTATCAGTTTTTTTTTCCCTGTCTATATCCAAAATTCATTTTGGTCCATAACTGTATGATCTGCGGGTAAAATTAAAAAAAAAGAAAAGAAGTGGAGTGAAGGTATTATTTGAGATCTGCTGAGATCTTGCATTTCTTGAGAGACTTAAACAAAACCTGAGGAAGGTGATGCTTGAGTTAAATTGTTTAATTTAGGTACAACACTATATTTTATTTTGTTAGAATTTTTAAAAAGTTACATTTCTCATCAGCTATGTAATAAGTTGCTAAACGAGACTAATACAATTTTATTTTATTTATATTTTTAAAAAAATGGAGACAAAAGAAGACTGTTTTTAAAGGTGTATATATTAAAGAAAAAAAGTTTCTTCTTCTTAACTTATATTCTTTCTAAATTTAAGGTAGTTTGTTGAGTTATTTGCATGTCTAAAATTCATTAAGAAGTGCCTCAGTAATTCTTAATTGATATGTGTGTTACAACTCTTGTGCAACTGTGATTATTACAGCCTGCAAAAGTCACACTGTTCTTAATTTGTGGCTGTCAGAGCTGATTTCAGTAATGTAAAGACGGAAGTTCCGTGCACATCAGATCTACTTTGGTTAGCTAACGTTCTCAAGGCGACTTCAGATATTTATGATACTCAGTCTCCTTTAAATAAATGGATATAATGGGGGGTTGAAATGTACTGTGATGTATGACAGTTGTATTATACAGCACAAGGTACCATTGCTTAACGAAGACCGCTGTCTCATGACACAGCCAGTCTGTGGTGATTAATGGTCCTTTCTCTGTCTTTATTTAAATCTGATAGTTAACATTTTTGTTGCCTATCAAGCCACAGTAGTTTAATGCAGTGTATATCAGATTCCAATACAAGTCCTTTCTAGTTACCAGATGTAGCATATTGCAACTATATTCTTTATATATTGTTTTTTTCCAACTTTTACTATGTGCTGTTTTGTCACAGCTTTAATATACTTACTTGAAAAGTAGATAATGTACCCATAGAGAATTTAAATGAAATACTGGTAATGGAAAAAATAAGTACATATTTAGTTTTATAAATAATAAATTGAGGTCTTATTGTAACTTAATTATCTGAGTTACATGATCATTCCATAGTATTTTCAAATTTTAAAAAGTTCATCCTTTTTGATGTTAATGGTGTGTGACTGTCTGTAACTGCGTGATGTGATGATTTCAGTTTGGTTGATTTTTGCTAAACTGTAAAATTGTTCTTAAAACACAACTAACCAATGTCTGAAATTTTAAAGCAGCTCAGAATTAAATTAAACTGTTGAATAGAACATAGATAATTTTATATTGAATATTATATTGTACTGTAAATACTGTTACATTTTAAATGTTAAGCTTTAGTAAGACCCAAGAACTGATGGAAGGGAATTTTCAAAATGGCCATGTGTATCTCAGTTTTTGGCTAAATAATAATGTTACGGTGTAATATATTTCATTTATTCATCCCATTGTATAAATATTAAGAAACTATGAAATGGTACTATTTTGTATGCTTTGACTGCAATGCCTTTTTCTTGTATCTATGGTGAAAATATATTCTGGGTTTGTGAACGAAAGATCGTTATTTAAAATACTTGCCTACTTAATGCTCTCCCTCTTTTGGCCCAACTGTCATAAGGTTCAGTATTTCAAATTGTTTTTACAAGTGCAGCTGTTTCCTGATCTCTTAAAAAAATTAATGAAGTGTAACCGAAATGAGAAGGCTGAGAGTAGGATACAATAAGGAATTAGCTAGCCTTAAGGCTGAGTATTAATCTATTTATTTTTTGATTAAAGGTGTCTTGCTAGCAGTTATCTTTTCCACCATTGATAATAGACACAATTTCAAATGCTAGGTTAACTTTAATGTAATCTGGCATATTAATCTGCTGAACATGCTTTGGGATAATTATTGGATTTAGTTGCACTTTTTTCCAATTTTGTTATTTTTCGTTATTCTTTGGCAGATGATGGAAGAAGCACGGTTAATGTAACAATTAATGTAACCACTCATATTCTCGTCGATAAAGTGATTCGTATGGTTTTGAATCACGTTGGCATGACACAGATTATAATCTCATTTAATGTTTCATTATCTGCAAGCTTTATTTTTGTCTTTCCGGAACTGGAAAGCATCGGTGGTCCAAATAAATTTGAGATAGCTATTACCTGAAAGTTGCATTCCAAGAAATCTGAAGGTCTTCACACTGCCGTATAAAACGCAGTCATATTGATTACGCTAACATGCCTAGAAACATTTGTACTCCATCTTCAGGTATCCGTGTTCATTTGTGATGTGTCCTTGGTGGGTGTTTTTTGAGATAAATGAAACTACTTCCAAACTATAAGTTTTTTTACTAAAAAAATGATTTTATCGTATATGTAAATACTCTGACACCTCTTTCCCAATTACTGCAATTAAAGTTTAGTATGGATATGTTTTACCAATAAATTTTTTATTGATTTAATTTATTTGTGTGTGTAAGTTATGTTCAAAGTAATTTAATTGACGACTATATGAACACTTTGGTTTCGATACAATGCGGATGATAGAAATCATTTCTGAAATTTTTGTGCTGTGTGAGGTTTCAAGGCAGAAAGATAAGGGAAACTTATCCAAAGCCAATTTAATGAGTAGTGTAACAACTGTAAGAAAAGAATTGTACACAGTTAGACAAAAGCTCTGCATGTTTCTTGTTTTGAATCTACTATCAGTCCATTTATATGCTGTGCGGAAATATCAAACATCTCATTGGACCTTACGCTGTGCATAACTGTGGTTTGTATGTTGTTCCAGAGTGTACTCTCGTGAAGCACGAGATGGGCTTGCCACGGTCTGTGTTCCGTCATCCTTACTTCCTTTCCATCCTTCACTAGCCAGTCACTATTTGTTGCCTGTGTTTTCATTTTATGATGTTTGTAATAGCTGAGGTTGTGTCTGACATCTCAGCAGATGACAGGTGATACAATTTTCAGGCAAGTGTGCATGTATAAATATTATGTTATTGAAGAATACACACTCTAGTTTACGCCCAACCAATACTGAACATTAGGAACCCATACCACCTCCTACACTGTTCTGACGTCAGAGCAGCAGTCTTGGCTATCGTGCATTTCTTTTTTTGTTAGGAATAAAAAAAATCTTCATCAAACATCAGTGAAACTTCCCAGTGGTTCCTGTGTATTCAAATATTACTTCCAAACAGATCTAAGAAGACTACGGCATCTACATTGTGAGCGTCGGTAAACCGAACATCAGTTATCCGAAACGTCCCTTATTAAAATGATTTGTGTACTGTTTTGCAGAAGTGTCAGCTTTGTTTCTGTTTACATTATAATACACCTTTGCACATGTTTTGTTCGGAAGTTCCACTAACAAAGAACAAGGTTCAGCGAGTTTTACACTCGGCGTTTGTTATTGTATTATCGCCGCAATAACCTCGTGAGCAACCAGACACTGGCTTTGATGCTGATTGTTTGTTGTACCCCCACTGGGCGTGGTGGGTGAACGGTTAACATTCTGGCCTCGCATTCAGGAGGACGTGGGTTCGAATCCCCGTCCGGGCATCCACATTTGGGTTTTCCACGGTTTCCCTCGGATACTTCCTTCAAAAAGGCCATGGCCGAATTCTTTCCCTTTCCTTGTCCCCAGTTCCATCCCGCCTCTAATAACCTTAACCGTCGATGAGGCGTAAAGCAATAAGCAAAAAATCTTTTATCCACAATTCTTTATTTTAGAAATCTGAAAAACGCTGTGCTCATCCTGAGCCTTTGTTATTGAGTGTGTGTTGGTGAGTTCTGTTGACTTCAGTATCTTGTACCAACATTATAAGCCTATAACAACATCATTTTCATCTTCTATATGGAAACATAAGTGTCTCCAAAATAAAGCAGAAGAAAATAAGATTCTTTTTTTACTTTGTCTATGTAAAACTATAATATACCTAATGTAATTTCAAAGCAAAAATAAATATAATATAAACCAAAACTATACAAATCGATAATCTGAACGAATCGATAATCTGAACCACCCTCAGTCCCAGTGAGTTCGGACTATCAACGCTCTACTCTGTATATATATATATAAAAATATCTGTTTCACTAGATTCTTCATAATGCATCTTTAAAAGAGAAAATAAAGTTAAAAAAGAATACTATTTTAAAAGAAAAACAATTAGGAAGAAGTTAACATTAAATTACTGCTATGGTATTTAGTCTTTACATATATAACTTTTATATTCATGGTAATGGTGATGGTGAAAATGCTGTGAAGCAATGAAAATACAGAAGGGTAAAGAAAGCAAACCGATCACTCATTACAGATGAAGACGAGGGAAGTGACGATCACGTAAACAAGAGCCAATATTTTGGTGTAAATATTAATCGGGTGTAGACGTAGAGGCATTGCAAGATCAGGTGTGCACATTGTGAGACCCGATACATTCCCGAGTCTCAGCGTTAACACGTCTGCCGACCGAGCGTCTTGGGTAGACCATTAATGGCCTCGCATCCGGGAGGACGTGGGTTCGATTCCCCATCCGGCCGTCCAGATTTGGGTTTCCCAAATCACCCCAGGTGAATGCCGGAATGGTTTCTGAAAAAGGCCATCGCCAAATTGCTTCCTTGTCTTTTCCCACCTCAACCTCAATGTTGACCAGGTGTAAAGCCACAAGGCGAAAAAAAAATTAACACCTTGCCATACTTCTTAACTCTATACACAGTTAATATTTATACCAAAATATTGGTTTGTGTTTATGTGATCATCATAGCACTCTCGGCTTCACCTGTGGTAAGTGAAGGGTTTGTTTTTCTTACCCTTCTGTATTTTTTAAAAAAAAAAAAAAAAATATTCAATACATTTCTGCCGAAAGTATATTCTACAGTTGAAAAATTGTAAAATCATAATTTTATTTAATTTTGTGTTTATCAAGCCCCAATGCCAATTTCCCTACTCACCCATCTGTATGTTTCACAATTTCTTTATTATTTCAGGTAAATTTATTTGTCTTTTCTCTTTGTTACTTATTCGTGTTTTGACTCCCTTACCTTTATGTGAGTTTCTGTTCACTATCTTCTCCTCCGTTCCATGCCTCAGTGCCGATATATGCCACGTGCAGTCCCATTTCTTTATTGTTTGTTGTAATTTAACTACCAAATTAAGTTTTTCACTTTTACTCCCATCTAATCATTTATTTGATATCCATAATGTGGTGTCAGGCCAAAATGTTAATGGGGGGTAACACTTTTTCCTAAACTGTGAACAATTAAGTTCTTGACCACATGTGGCCTTCTGGTACCTATAATATTAAATAAGTTGGCTGTCACGTATTTGTATTATAACCCCAAATACGAAAGGTGATTGAAATAAGTTCACTTGACACAGTTTTAGAGTAACACAATACTTATATTCTCGATAAAGGTTCACTCGTACATTGTCGGTACCAGATACGTAGATAAGACATCGAACGACCGTTTCATTGAAGATTACAGGCTAAGTACATTCGTACGAGAAGACAAATTTACTAAGTCCCCCAACTTTAGTGAGTACACGGCTATGACGGCATGTTGGAACTGGCTGCAGCCAGTACCGCTTGTTCGTTCCGGTAACTGGTGTGAAGGTACACGATCACTTTCCGGTGAAAGAATGAGACAAATCTAAGATGGCTGCATGGTTTATATAAGTTTTTGAACACCCATGATGTCAGTAACGTTTTTCATTAATTAATATCTCCCAAAGTATTAAATAGTTTGACTTGCAATTTTTACAAGGGTTTCCTATGATCATCTTCTATCTGTTTTAATTTAATTTAGCATTCAAAAGTACTTCTATAAGCTTAAAATTGAAGTCTATCACGTGATCAACTTGGCGGACTTTCTCGAACTCCAACAACAATTAGCGACAATCTATCTTTAGAATCTCAACTATCTCACAAATGCTTAAATTTTTTACCAAAACCATTATATTTTCGTAATCGTCTTAATTTAGGCTATCTACTGATATAAATTTCTCAACTGTATTCCCTTTAGTTGAAAAGTTCATTTTTTTCTCTCAATTAAAACCACTAATTAAACTTTAATTTTAGTATCAAAACAGTGCTGACTATAGCTGGTGATAAAAGCTCAGCTGTAGCTTTACTCAATCCAAAGTTATCTCAAATCTTAAATTTTTACTTTCCTGATCGTGAACGTGAACAAACTGAATTATCTCTTAAAATAAATTTTTCCGGATTTAATGAATACACTTAAAAATGATTCTAATGATGAGTTTTCACTGTGGAAAAGAATGCAGGAAAATCCCTTCAAGTTGACAATTACCTTACACAAAATTTCCAAGTCCAGCATAAGCGACTTCAAAATCGATCTATAGAATATTTTACTGCTGGGGATGGCTAGTGGTAATGCTTTTGGTGAACTAAAGGGTGCCTCACAGTGGGTTCAATACTACTGCTCTATAATGAAATAATGATCCTGGTTCATCTCCCGTTCATCCTTTACATTAAATGCAGGTTTTCGAATCCGCTATATACCACGTTCCCAGTGTGTCCTAACCAATTAAGTTCACTATCTGTTGTTATGGTAAGATATTTACAATTTGCATCTTCAACAAGGTATATTTCCTCCTCCACTTAGAATCACTCAAAACCTTTATTTTTCCATCAAAGTTTACTCTTCCTGGAAATTATCTCCATTCCACATTGAATTACACAGTTAAATATTCTATCTCGATCTTCCCTAGCTGTTCACAAACCTTTTCTACTTTAATCCTATTCTTTGGTATATTAATACTATTTTAAAAAAATCTTGTCTAAAATACCTAGCTATAATAATACTTTATAATCTATTTAAGAATCAAGTGGGTATAATAAAAGTAGAGAATCATAAAAAAGGTGTGAGACAAGGTTGTAGTCTATCCCCATTAAGATTCAACTTATTTAGAGGAAACAATAAAGAAACTGAAAGAAAAATTAAAATGTGGCATAAGTGTTCAAGGGGGGGAAATCATTATGCTGCATTTTACCGATGACATTGTCCTGTTAGCAGAACAGGTTGAGGATACTGAGCAGTTACTGAACGGCATTAACAAAATATTGAGGGAATATTTTGGACTAAATTAAATCAATGCAAGACAAAAGTGATAAAATGTAGCAGAAATGATAGCAAAAATATTAGATTAAGTATAAAAAAGTATCAGATGCGATAGAAGAAGTAAATGAATTCTGCTATCTTGGAAGACGTAATGAAAAAGAGATATCTTTTAGTTTCAAATATATACTAGGACTCGGAAAGAATTTTTTAAAACTGTGTGGAGCACAGCACTTTATGGTAGTGAAGCATGGACTTTAGGAATTCCAGGAAGAATATTAAGCATTTGAAATTTGGTGCTATAGAATAATGCTGAAAATAAATTGGACAAATAAAGTACGAAATGAGCGTCATTTGGAAACGATGTGTGAGGAAAAAAGTTTGTGGAAGAGTCTTACATTTTGAGACATGCAGGATTGGTTAATTTGTTAGAGGAGGGAACAGTCGAAGGAAAGAATTGTAGAAGAAGATGGAGATTAGAATATATGAAGCAGATAATTAAGGACAAGTGTTGTAAGGTGTATTTTGATATGAAGAAATTTGTGCAAGATAGGGATGGAGGATTGCATCAAGCCAGTCAAAAGACAGCAAAAATAAATAAAAAATTATGTGATAACAAACTGGGGTGCTCAGATGATCTAAAGGAGAAATTCTAGAACAGCATTGAAACCTACCTGCAGGTCTGTTGAAGAAAATGAAGTCCACTTTATTGATGGCAATCTGAATTGATGTGTTGGAAGAAATAGAAACAGTTTTGATAGAGCTCTTGTCAGGGCTTTGGAGAAGGAAGCGAGGATAGGAACAGAATCCTGGAATATGCAGAGAACCTCAGCTGATGGAAACAACACTTTGAAAATATCAGTAGCAAAGGCTTTCCACATCTGCCAATGCAGCTTGAAGATCCATCCCATTAGAGATAGGGAAGATGCTTTGATCACAGTCAGTTTAGTTCCTGGCAGATCATTTTAACAAGGTCATAGACCAAGATGAAGCTTCTTATACTTGGCTCACTAGTGTTATAATACTCCTTTGGGTTTCTTGTGGAGGTCATGAGACTAGTGAATGCTTCACCTGAAGATGCACAAGATCGACATAAATAGAAGAAGTCCCGTAAATCAATCCTGAAGTACAGGATAAATTCTAGGAAGAAGAAGAACATTTAACATTATGTCATCAACAAACAACCAAACTTTTGAGTGTAAAGCACCAATACAATCATTCTTAAGAATAATATATATATCAATACTTTGTGGAATTATAATTCTCCATTCCAAATTTTTTGTTACTCCTTCTCCCACCTTTGCTTCTTCTGCCCTGTGAGTCTCTTTTGATCATTTCGAATTGTTTGGTTCCTTATTTGTCAGTTGTTAATTTGATTGTGATGGAACACAAGCTCCCTTAGTCGTCTAATCGGCCCTTTTATTGTCAGTTGTCTTGAATAGATATAGCACCACACCACCTGTTACTGATTTCCATATCACATTATTTTTTTTATATGCATTTCTTATGTGGTTGCGTGTCAAAGTCTCCATTAATATAATGATGCCACCCACTGTTCTCTTAATGGTGTCGAGCCGGTCAGTACGAGCACTACCCGGCTGGGTAGAACGACAGTATTCTGCTGTGGAGAATGCCAGGTCTAGGACTGCCGCTCACATGGAACTTGAACCTTCTCCCCTACCAGCCGGTTTCTTTCCAACACACAGGTCTTCACTTTTTCTGCAGTAAAAAAGTGTGGATATAATCCGAGGTAACTCCCAGATATTTTGGACGGTCTTTGTGCTTCACTCTCGCAAGGTGTCTGAGAAGCTGGTTTTAGAGATGGAAGTAGCAAGACTCTGTCTTCACCCGGTCGAGTTTCCGACTGCACGTAGAGAAGAATGTGTAGGGCCGGTTAAGATTCTCGAAGAATCTGTCTTCCCTTTCTGGAAGCTCTACTCTGGTAAGCAGTAGCCACATTATTGGCATACAGGAATTTCCTGCAGTTCAGATGAGGTATGTCTGCAGTATATAAATTAAAAAAGCACAGGCAACAACACTAAGCCCTGTGGCAGCCCATTGTTGACGGCAAGCCGGCAAATCTTTTGGACTCCTCAGTGAACGTGGCATTTGTGATTACTCTGCACGATAAGCCGTTCACCTATGTTTTTACACGCACTGCACGAAGGAGCCCCTCACACCAGACAGTGCCATAAGCTGCTGATGAACACAGTGTCTTCACCAGTTTCCTTTGGCACCAGGTCTCTGTGTGGGTTAGGAGTGTGAGCATTCAGCCTGCCCTGGAGGAACTGCCGTATTAATAGTTTCCTGGACCTGAGCCAGCACCACCCTCTCCGGCTGCGCTGAGTAGTGAAATTGGTTTAAAGTATTCTAGTACAGTTCCATACCCGGTTTGAGGATGGCAATAACATTCGATTTTTAAAACCAATGGGGCAGCTGTGAAGTCTGCAGTATTTCATTTAAAAACATAAGATTGTAGGAAGATATGCTTATTTAGAAACAAAACAGTAAAGAAAACAACAGTACCTGCATACTATAACATTTGAGCCAGCTAGAGAGATTACGAAGAAAGGAACACAATAGTGTAAGAAAGCAGAGGGCAGCGGGGAATTAAACAAGGAATTTCTAGTAACAAAAAACAAATCCAAACTAATTGTATGAACAATATTATGGCTGGGGGATAATATTGAATAATGTAAATAGAAATTTTTGTGCTGTATTAGGAAGTTAAACCTAGTTTACTGAAAATAAATAGGGTAGGGAAAAATAACCTGTTATTTACCATAGATGAAGCCAGGAGGGCCAGACAACACAAGAGAAAACAAAACAAAACAGAAAAACACATTTCACAATATTTCGGTAAACCTAGTTTCTCCTGTCTAATTTTCTAAGCAAGTAGGATAAATTCACATAAGTACTTGAAGGTTCATTGCATCTTCCACCTATGTAATTTTCCCGTTCTTCCTATTTTCCCAGTGATGAAATTAAGGTATAGTACTTATGTGCAGAACTCTTATTGTTCTTCCCAGATCCAATGTGGTTTCGTTATTATTTATTTCCTAATTTTTATTGTGTTTACCAGGAGAACAAGGTGAGGGACCTCTGCCTTGTCAGCTGTGTGGGAAGATGATATCGCGCCGAACAAATATGTACAAGCACATGGCTCGCATGCACACTGACCTTCCTTCTGCCAATTGTGAATACTGCGGAAAGCGTGTGAAGAACAAGTACGCTATGCGTGACCACGTGCGCATGCACCACGTTTACGCTTTCCAGACTCCAGGCTCTGCAGCTACAATCTCTCCGGTATCCAGCACCGTTTCCACAACTTCGGCATATTCGGCTGGAAACTCATCTTCACCATAGTCCCCAAGCTAGAAAGACGTGTGGTGCCCCTGAAATTATAGTGTCAAAACAGTGACAAGCAGTTCATTGTAATTAATAGTTCACCTTCATGCTTTGCAAAGTATATTTTTCAACTTTTTAATTTATAGTGTGCTTAAAAAAAAAAAAAAAAAAATATGACGCAGTAGGAAAGCACAGTATACCAATGAGTTTAAATATTCAGAATGGAAGAAGAAAAGCCAAAGCTTAATAAACTGACTTAATACAGACAATGAACGCATTGATATAAAAAACAATTAAAGATGATTTTTTATATTGAGCTCTTGGATTTATGTAGAATTATATTTTTAACACATTTTTTGCCACTCATGTCACATGATTCCCATATCCTGTTTAGTGTGTGCAAGAAACTGTGATACTTGTTTAGTTTCACTTCATTTTCTTGTCTGAGTATGTGACTGCTGCTGTAGCTGTATACATAATTACAATCATTAGCAGTGAAATCAGGGGTGTAGCTACTATGGGGCTAGGCGGTGCAGTGCACCAGGGCCCTCACGCTCAGGGGGTCCCCAAGCATACCTCAAGGGGCCCCTAAGTGCACCTCTAAGGGCCCTCAAGCGCAGTTTAGAGGGCCCACGAGCCTTCACGGCAAACTGGCGTTTTTTTTTTTTTTTTTTTTTTTTTTTTTTTTACCTCTACCGTCGTCTAAGCGGCCCCCCCCCCTGAGCAGCGAGGGCCCTTAGTGAGGGGCTCCTGTGTTCTCAGGGGGGCCCCAACCACTGCTCAGGGGCCCCTAAAGAACAATTCAAGGGCCCCCATCCTCAGTTCAGGGGGCCCCTTCCAGCACACAAGGCAAAAAAAGGTCGCCCGTCTGGCCTGAGGGCCCAAAATAAATTTTTTGCACCGGGGCCCTTGTTGACCTAGCTACGCCACTGAGTGAAATATAACACATTCTGCCATGATTTAAAATAAAAATAAAAAAATGAATAAATAGATGTTAGATGATATCTCAGTGCTGCTAGTTGTGATACAGGTAAAATAAGAATCAAAAGTTCATTTTGTATAAATGACAGATGCTTGGTAGCATGTATCATCATGATAATATGGAAGCAAGCCATCACTCTCCAAAGCAGACAGCACCATCCTCTCTAGTAACTAATTGCTCATTTCTGTATACTTAATGTATTGATCTACTTGTCTTATCAAAGAACTATAAAACCAGGTTTTTTTAGACTTTACAATAAAGACGCATATTTCCATAATTTCTAAGTAAAAAAGATACAGTTGAAAAAAGAGCTTTTTTTTTTATAAAGAGTATCACATTTGCAATTTAAGATAAAGCTGTATTTTAGCATTCTGATAATTATATCATGCAAGTTTCCTTGTTTGCACAATACTGTCAACATAATCTGAATTTTTTAGAATTATTGAGTATAATAAATATTTAAATAATAAATTTGGAAAACTATCATTTGGCCATTTTTATTTTGCTGACAGTTAATAAGCCTCTGAAGCCATAAAAATTAAATTACAAATGTATTTCTGTACACAGTCATCAACGAATACATGCTTCATTAGAGCAGTTGTATGTTACTTGGCATTTGCTACATACTGAAACTTCAAAATGGGAATAATTTCATTCACTTTTTGTGACAATCTGTAATTTTTTAGTGTAACTAGTATTTCAAACTGATTTTGACTATATATATATATCAATTTCCCAGCTTTAGGTTTAATTAAAGGCCAGTTGTCCACTGGAACCGAATTTCGTCCGAACCGCATTCGTCCGAGTATGCCCGAGTTCATCCGATTAACCTCGTCGACTGCAGCCGAATAACGCCCGACACATGCCGATCCGTCATTGTCGCTTCAACACCAAGTGAACGGTGTTTTAAAAATGCATAGTTACTTACATTTCGTAATAGTAGACTCCAGCTTGCCCTCGCGAAATATTACAAGAGTTAGGGCCGTATTTAGGATGTTTATACCTTAGCGCTGAATCGGTGATGTGCGCCCTACCCGGCAAATATTTTTAAATTCAACCTTGCATTGTATAGTTATAATCCAGCCAAAATTCTAAAATAAACATCTGAAATTTATTATTTAACTGTAGAATATTTTACTACATCGTACCTGGAAGAATATAGAATTGTTGAGATGAAATGAAAACAATTGAAAATCATTAAGATAATCAATACAATTTACTAACATCACTCTAAACAATTATAGAAGAAAAAGAATGCGAAGTTGTGCATGTTGCCAAATTCACAAAAGTCAATATTTCAATTTTAAAATTAAACGAACATACAAGAAAAAAAGAAAAAAAAAGGATTATAAGAAACAAGCAAATTTTGTTTTTGTGATGCGGGCTCATAGGCTGCAGCCCATATAGCCTCTGCCTAAATGCGGTCCCGACAAGAGTGATGTCTCATATTCGTTTGAGAACATTCCAGTACGAAATTCAAATAAGTGTCTTTACTGTAATTTTTTTTTAATAAAATAATTATTATAACTGCGTAAATGCACGTTCAGTAATTGTCCTTTCAATAGATGTTTTTATTAATATATTTATAGTAACTGCGTACGA
>JARYHS010013630.1:9136140-9178122 GCA_031002005.1 Vandiemenella viatica
TTTTGCATTAACATGAACCTTTTGTTGGAGTGGCTCATACTTTTAATAACTGTAGCACAACATATTAAGATGGAAAAGAATCTCACAGAATAAACATGGTAAGTGGATAGCCAAATAAATGTAAGTGAGTTTTAGTTTTTTGTTTTTCTAGTTAGTCCCGAGGAGTTAATCAGAACTGTTGACTTGATTAATTCAGTTGCAATAAAGCACATGCACAATGGTAATTTCGTACACAACTGCTTTCAATATTATTTCAATTCTTGCTGACTTTTAACTTCTATGAATTTTTAATTTAAATTTGTTAAACTTCCCTGGTAAATTGTTTATTATTTCTTTCAGTAACTATCCTGTTCCTGGATTACTTCAATTACATAAGAAAATTCCTCACTCCCATAATCCTGAAATTGAATGCTAGTTTTTGTTCACGGCCATCTATTCTGCACGATACTCCTAATTTTTCTACCAGTACTCATCCTAGCCTTATTGCCAGTAAACCCTTTACACTCCCAGCTCTCTCTTCACCTGCATCCTGTCATACCCATCTCATTTATTATATCTGTCACTTGTTGTTTTCTGCATTATTTCCCTCCTTTGCACTCACTCCAGCTCCTGTATAATCTGTTATGTAGGGATCACGTTGAAGCGGTGCTATGTGCCAGTGTGGCTGTGCCACAACAGTGGATTGAGGAGAGGTGGAACAGGTCCAGGATCCCGCGTGGCAGCCGTCCCGAGTGTGGTTTCGAGGTGGTTTTCACCTAGCTTAATTCTCGGATGGTCCCCAATCTCCGCTTCATAAACTACACAAAAATACTCTTATGGAATAGGATACTGGTTACATGTTTCACAGACAGATGGAAACACAATCGATACTGTAGCAGCCCTGGCAGGATAGTATTAGGATGTGCCAGACAAACCAAAATCGTGCAAATGTCCCAATTATGAAGATTCAAGCAATGCTCTGACTAAGATTTTGTAACCCAATTCCCTCCTTCTTTGGTACATCCTCTCATCACCTCCCCCCCCCCCCAAAAAAAAAAAAACACGATTTTAAAATCTCTCCCTACACGTGCCCAATGTGACCTTATTATCAATTTTTATACCAAGATATTATGATTATGATTTATTTCTTATAGTCATACACAACCTTTACTCATCTATCTGTATACCAGATAACTGACTCTTTTTGGTACTTTTATATGACGTTATGGTCTTTGCAAACTGTCTAAGTTTTGACTTTTAACCATTAACACAATCATTCATAATGAATAACAATGGTCATTATACGCTACCCTGTGGCACATCCTTCCTGTTAAGAATTCTTGCACCCAGCAAGTAGAGTTTTCATCAGCTGCAATGATTTTCACATTATCTAACACCATTTTGTGGCTCACTCTGCCAAATGCTTTATAGAAGTCATTGCTACATTATGGTCTTGGTTTCTCTTGCCCATTTCTTCTTAAACCACTAACTGAGATTCTAATGAATAGCCTGTTCTTGATCTGTGTTGCTAATGTACAAATCACTTTCGTTCCTCTGATTTGGTTATATATCAGACTGTCCACTAACTACCACTGAGGGCAAACTGATTGGCAATATTAGTTGTGAGACTTGAGTCTGCAATATTGCTTCTACGCAGGTTCTATGGGTGTTCAGGCAGGTAAATTCTGTCATACACATTGTTTCAACAGCTTCATCAGTTAAAGCAGTATCTCAAAGAGAATTCTTTGGTAAATTACGAAACCATCTGCCCTTATCATGCCATCAGTAACTTCTTTCCTATCCTTAGGCATGATTATCTTCCCCTCAGTTTTCTAACAATGCCACAGAAATGTCTAGTTACATCACATATGAAAAAGTTAATGGCTTATTCATCTATATCTTCTTCCTGTGTGCTTCACATATCAGGTGCCTTCCTGTTCTGATTCCATTTTCTTGGTCGTTCCCCCTTTCTTTTGCCTTTTGTTTTTAGGATGCCACTTATTTTGAGAATTTTCCACTATCTACTCTTTCCAAATTTTGTCATTTATGCAAGGTATATTTTAGGTCTTGTCTTACTTTTGTCTTTTATTTTGTCTCGTTTGCACAGAAACTTTGTGCCAGCTTCTTGTATTCTTGATTTATCTCTGTGAGATGGAATCCAGTTTTCACAGCCATACAAGAGTAAATATATTGCCATTGTATTGTAAAATTTCAGCTTAGCATCTTTCAAATGGTGCCACATATGTGTTGAAGTATGTGTAGTTTGCCACAACACAGAGACTTGAAGTGTCAATCCGTTTCTAAAGGTTGGTCATCTATAATAACTTTTGTTCTAACTGTATGCACTCCTTATGCATTTTGATTTTTAACTTTCTCAATTCCCTGTTATAGTGTGAGTTTTATACATTTTTCTTAATGTTTTATTCTGGAATTAACATCCTTATTATCTTAAGACACTAGTGCTAGAATAAAAACAGTTGGTTACCAAATATTTGCATCTAACTAGTAATTTGTGTGATATGACGTGATGTCTGTAATGTTTTGCTCCTTTACTACATCAATTAAGCAAATCAGTTTAAAGTAGGAAATAGTGTACAGTGATGTTAAGGAGTGTCATCACAGATAGAGGCAGGGACGCCAAGACAAACAAAAAAATACGAACACAGTCCACAATATTTCGGTAAACAACTTTGAACGTGCAAGAGGTGAGACATATGTCAGGGGGGGGCGGGGGGAGATGCGCAAATGTCCACTACTTACACATGTATACTAGCGTAAAGCAACTAATAAGTAAGTGCCAAAATGAAATTATCAGCTGCTGAACAGATTTTGTTCTGAAGGTTAACCACTCTCAGTACATGAGTATTAAAGTTATGTTCGATAATACATTCTTAGTTCCTGTAAAACCGAGGCTGGATTGTTGGAAGTGCTTCAGAGAAAATATGCACAAGAACCTAGAGGAATAACATGTAATGATTAAGATGGAATGGAGGTATGTTGCATTCAGGGCTGCTATTCAGTTGCACAAGGATTTGGCAGGAGTGTGGAATTTGAAGAAACTATAAAAAGGTGAAAATGTCTAAAGTGCAAAATTATTTTTTTGAAGCTTGTTACAAATATAGTGTAAGAAGGCAAAATCACTGATCAGCTAGAGATGGAAAGGAGGGTGGCAAATAATAATAAATAAATAATTGTTTATTCCATAACTTAACGTCCGTGAACACATTTAATAAATAGAAAGTAAAGGCATCAGAAGACGTAGTTTACGTATAAAATCACTTAAGAGTGAACTACCTACCTATACTTTCAAACTTTAGGTGAATGCCTGTATACAGTTCCCTGTAATGGCCTTAATTGTTGCTAACTCTATCCATTTCTTCACACTTTATCTCAATCTTTTGCATCTTGTGTCAGGAATTACCAATTTATGAAATTCAAGCTGTGATCAAGTTCACAATAAAATTAATTTTAGACCTGGGCGAAATAAAAATTTATAGAAAATTAAAATGGTTAAATAAAAGCAGACTGAATGTATGATGTTTTGATTGTTTTTACCTCAAATGGTTAGCACGATCACTTTTTTTGTCTTCCGATAACACTGGCAGAACATGTGACATTTAGGTGCACAGCAACTATCTTATGGGCTGATGGCAAAAGTCACTTTGTTGGCTCAGTTTAATTAGAGAAAAGTATTTTTAGTATTTGCATATCACAAAATGTTTGTACACTTGCTACATTCTAGTTACCATTTTTATTGTTTGTGGGGTCACTGATAGTGAGATTGGGGAGAGTGTTGTAGCTGAGCTTGATTGCCAGGGAACCGGACTGGTTGGTCTTCACCCACAATGCTGCGACACGCGACTTCTCCGCGGTCCAGGGACCACCCTACTCGCTACGTAGGATTCTCGTCCCATTTCATCGGCGAAGAACACGATGGGAAGGACATGGTGAGTATCTGTGAAGCCACTAGTATATGTAAGACCGTGGACATTCCTTACAGAAAAATAGACACGACCATTGACTGTTTAGTCTAAGAAAGATATTGTAGCACTCCTAAACAAATTTCTTTTGTCAGAAGACTTAATTAGTTAAATGTTATATTAAATAGTGGAGAAAGGGAAACACATTTTTTTGCAGTGTTGCATTACTTTATGTCAATCTCATAACTGATAAAGTTTGTTTCTCACACCATGTTTATCTGTTATTATAAAAATAACGCTTCCTCCTCCATTAAGTTGGGCATATATGAATGAATATGTGACTGGAGACTTTCCCGGCGTACTGATGGCACAGGAGTCCAGCCTGATAGCGTCGTAAAAAGACTACGTTTCGACAACTGGCTCGGTTGTCTTCATCAGGTCTATTACTTCAGATATTTGGCGGCGTGGTAATCACCGGTAGACAGAGTTAGATTTTCGCCATCTGCTAAGCCAGTCTAGTTTGTGATTTCAGTTAATAATATCTGAAGTAACAGACCTGATGAAGACAACCGAGCTGGTTGTTAAATGTTAAATATGAATCTGTTTGTTTTGAACGCACATATGTGCTATGAACTTTTTTAATGGAACATTTCTCTGTTTTTTTTTTTTAATGAAGAAATTTTCTTGTATGATTTATTTAAAGAGGAGAGATGGAATACTTAGCTATGTGCTCCTACAGTTAGTTATTTATGGTAATTTGAGACTTAGTCTAAATCTGCTATCCATTATATGAAGTATCACTTGATGAATTTGCAATGATACAAAAAAAATCCTTATGTGCATTGATATTAATAATTTGATTGCCTGTCTAGTTTATATCATTTACTACATTAGAATGCACAGAAAATTCAAATTCAAATGATCAATGAATTTTATGTAATCCAAAGGATAGTAGATACGATATTACTTGTTTACAAGTTATAAACCAAATGAAGTTGATAAATTCACAACAGTGCATTTGGTTTTTTATCTTAAAACTTCAAAAATATGTTTTTTCTTGTGTTTATTCAGAAAACAGTTTGATACACAATTAAACAAGATAGATTATCAAACAAGAACTTTCAGATGATCATTGGAAAGAAAGGTGGCTCTAGCCCAGTTAAACAATAGTGCATCACCAAGACAAGCTCAACTTTTAATATTCAGATTTTGAATTGCTGTGGGTTTTTGGTTAAATTGAAGATAGCATCATAATGAAGTCAAAATTGCCAGCACCAGCTTCCTAACTGGGCCACCAGCACTGTGATGACTGCATAGTCTTGCTACTGTAGCTACAAAAACTTGGCTATAACACTTACATGGTGGAAATACTTTTCGATACAGTATTGAAACCTAGTGTGCTATGACTTGTAGACATGCTAGTGTATCATCAAGTGGATGTTTCAAGTACAACCTGCAAGTATTGTACCCAGTTCCTCCTGCAAGCAAACAAATAAGTCTAGTCGGACATTAAGAATGACAATAAAAATTTAAGTTCTGTATTAGAAGTTAGTGTGTCTGACATGTTAGTCAAAAAGTAATTAGATCCAGCTCCTCTGTCTCTTCTATCCTCTCTCTTTACTATCAGTGAATTCTTGTGTATCCAATACCAGTGTCACGGCAACATCTTTGCCTGATGATGGGCTGAGAGAAATTAAAATATAGCAGTAATTAATAACAGTGTTCTCTGTCAACTCCTATTTGCTACACGATTTCTCTCACTCCTTCCATACCCGTGAAACGTTTCTGTTGGCACATTATACAACACCTGACCGTACGTTTCTTCAGAAACGCAGATATCCTTTCTGCCTTTTATTGTTTGAACTGTCACTAATTTATTTACGTCGCATGCTTCCGAGACAGCACAGTTCCGTTGAGAAAGCATTCTTTGCAGATCTCCCTTAAGTGGGTTTCCCGAGACACTTGTTTCCTCTTATGCTCCATAATGCGCTAGAAATACCTCCAATCCCTTTCTCAGTGTCACATCCTGGAACTGTTTGAGCGATGCCTGTCTCCAGCAACCTCTCTCGCATTGGAACCGATCTGTTGTCACCTTCCGTGCACTGTCTGTCAGCTGCTTCAATTAATTTTGGGCCATGATCTTTACATTAATTAAATTCAAAATGCACTTATCGGTTGTTTATCCAGTGTCCACTATTAAGACAAGTGGCCTAGATTCATGCAGTTAAACAATCATGGATTCAGTGAATTGAAATGGCATTTAAGAATCTTGAAATTCCAATTACAGATGAACATTGTTCTACTCGTCAGTTTAATGTATAAGTAACTGAAGATTTTAAGATAGCAAAACTTGCGTTGGGTAAATTTTCTCCACATATTATTATTTAAAATTTTTCTTATTTGTTTATTTCCATGTAAATAATTATCATGTGAAATGAAAAGCAAGTAATTCCATTAGATACAGAGGTGAGTCAGTTTCAGAGACACTCTTTCACCCAGTGACAATCAAACACAGTGTCAAAGAAAGCATTGAGGAAACAAGTGTTTTGGTTTAAACAGATGGTTACTTATGGGAGAGAAATAATACACTGCAGCATACTATCTGCAGGGTGATCTTAGTGCCTTCTTAAAGTCAAAGCATTGTGATTTGCAACAAAATGTCTGATGTGAGAGTGGAGACTTACACAGCGTGCCGATGCGAAATAATCTTCTCGGATGTCCGTCCCGATGATTTTGTATAAACACAACGTTTTGACAGCTCTTCATCAGCAGATAACATTATATTGCAGAAAGTCTTATTATGGATAGAACAAGCAATATTCTATTCCTTTTCATTAATGATTCCAGTTGGCTAACTGATAAACCTACAAGGTAATCCATTGTGCACACGTGCACATCCCTGCTGCATGAATCTTCTATTTATTTATTGTTCTGTACAATTGATAAGGGTGTACAGTTTTTTTACCGGAAACTTAGAACATGTGACTCTATGCAGTAACAATGATGTAATTGTCTCCATATAACTCTCTCTATTCTGAGTAGGAGCTGGTACTGCAAAAGTCATGCTGAGATTCACTAACAACGAGACGTACAAATCGAGCAAGCGGTGAGAATGGAATTTTCGGATCGGCAGGTCCCCCTGGCTGCCGGCGTACTGGTGCCGGCGTCGCTGCTGCAGCACATCAACCGCTCGGACTACCGCAAGCTGACGAGGGGCCTCGCGTCGGCCCTCTTCTCACCCCTCGAGCTGGGCTCCAGCTCCGTGACGGGGCAGCGCTGGACCCGCGCGGGCTACTGCTCGGGCCGCCCCACCAAGCCCGCCCTCGACAGGCGCCGCGTCGAAGCGATCTTGGGTACCGTTAAACTCCACTTAATTCTCTTATTTTTCTTTTATTTCTGGTTATGCTGTCAGATAGTCGTTATTGTGACAAAAACATTTCAGAGGCTAAAACCTACAAGCTCTCCGTCTTAACGGCCGAGGTAGGAGCTATTACACTGGCTAGAAAGAATCACAACTAGATTGGAGCAGATGAAGTGAAATTCCTTAGGTCAAGTATCCAGAAGATCAGACTGCACCTAAAACTGCAAAAAAGATTTTAGACAATTTAGGAGATCCAGGCTGAAACTGTTTGGGCATATAATGATACCATGCCAGTTAGACTACCAATAGCATATTTTGAAAAATCAGTTATTTGAAAACAAACAGGCGGATTGGTAGGCGTTTGCCCGAAGCATATGTGAGGAGACTTTGCCAATCACAGTTAGGGACGGCACAGAATGAGAGATGGGAAATGGTGGCGAGACAGGATGTTTGTTGGGGTGGAATCAGTGATGACAATTCGGTCTCAGTTTTCTTAGATCTAAAGTTTCATAGTATGGTTTCTCTTCTGTGATATGAAGAAGTCACCTCTGTCTTAAAATGTCTGCATTACTCATTGCCTAGAATCAACTACAATTCAAAATTTAGAGTCTGTGGATTCAGGTTGTGGGGCCATCATCACATCGGGAAATGTTTCACATGACTCGCAGAGTCCAAACGAAATCCTCGACACTGCGAAGCATATTTATGAGTTTGTTCCACATTCTTAGCACCATCCAGATATTTGAATCTTCCCATGCCACAACTGTATTCTTATACAGGGGCATTACAGACAGAATTGATTAGTCATTGAGAAAAGTTGACATAAAACCTGTTTATAACGTGCACAGCAAGGTCAGTAACTTACTAGTCAAGGACAAACAACCTCCACTACAGGTTTTCGTGGTCTATGTCATTACCTGCACGTGTGGCCAGCTGTACGTAGGAGAGACAAGGACATGTGGTGAGAGCACATTCGAAATTATAGATCTAATAACATGGGGACTTCAGCCTATGCGTGGCGTGCAGCCATGACCAGTCGTGCCATTAACTTCGAAATACTTGACTGAAATTATGTGAGGAACAATGGTGGCCATGGAGAGTTAAGGAGATGCTGGAGATCACCAAATGTCCTGAGAATATAAATTTATATAATAGGCTTAAGTTACACAACGCATAACTGTCTTTAGTGCAGGGCACACGCCACTCCCCACTGCCACTCCCCCTCCCTCCCCCGCACCGTGCAGTGCCGTGCCCCACCCTGACAACAATCGTGACTTGTCGGACATTCCGACTGGCCAGAAGGACCGAACTCTCTAGCCTACTAGACGGGCAGCAGGCCACAGGTGTAAAACAGTGACCAACACTGGTAAACACAGTTTCTGCCCAGGAATTAGACCGCAGAAAGTCAGTCGAAATGTCGGCACTATAAATCGTGACACGACATCACCCGGACAGCCGAGAGACACTCTTCCATATTCTCCTGTCTTGCCACCACATTTGTTCTCTTCTCATACTCTGGAGTGCTGTTGACCAGATCTTTTTGTTGTTGCTTCATCCACCTACACTTGCAAACAAAAAAATTTGAAGCATTCGGAGGTCGTGGTCGGATGTCAATGTAAGTTAATACACGTACACAGCATCGGCGAGTATGTAAATGATTCGAGTTGCAATTCTCTGTGACAAGTAGAAAAACCACTAAGGTGCATGAGTGTTTTTGGTGTTTAGTATTACTGCCAGCCCTGGTAGGGTGTGAACAGCGTCAGATATTGAATAATCACTGGGGAGGGTACCGGTGTGAGACACCGTAATCGGCACCTGACGGAGTTTGAGTGGGGCCTCACTGTGGCTCGGGGCGACGTCGTACTGACGAATGGGCTCGTATTGCCACCTTCTTTGTAAATTTGATTCATTATTGTAGTCGCTGAAGTAACATCACATACCCTCTCTACTTGAGAAGTTTCATTTCGTTTCCTCCTCCGACTCTGTTTTTTGTCAAGCAATGTAGCTCGTGGTCTTCCTTCAGTCGTTTTCCAGTTACTAATTTTTCATAATATGTTGCACATAGTCTCTTTGGTACAATTTTCATCATATGTCGAAACCATTACAGTCTCGGTTATCCCAAGACGTCTGGGATGGTTTTTTTGTTGTCGTCCTAGTTGAAGTCTAACTAATTCAGCTCTGAATTTGTCTCATCTAGTCTTTTAGTTTAATTTCAGTTATTTTAATAATTTTTTTTTTAAAACTGCTTAATGTTTCTTAACAGCGAGGTCTTTAGAGATGGGAATGGATGGTGGCAAGGAATGGGAAGGAATTTGGCCATGGCCTTTGAAGGAAACATCCCGGCATTTGCCTGGAGTGATTTAGGAATGTTTTAATACTGTTGTCCTTTCTAGTATGTAGGTCAGGATAGGAATCCGGCAGGTATTGTGTAAAAATATCACCTCTGCTGATCAGTGGTTCATGTTAGTGAAGGAATAAAGAGGGATGAAAAGAGGAAAATAAAGGGATCATTAGGCACAATCTTAAATACAGAACCATCGGTTGCCTCATATACGGTTTCTGTTGCATTCAGATGGTCTTCTGCTGTTTGGGAGGACTCGTAACATGGACACTGAAATAGCGGTAGAAAACACTGCTGTCATGAGAGGAGACACGAGCAAATAATATGCACCTGAATCCATTTGTCTGCGTCCTTACTGACAGTTCACTAATGACCTTACTGGTGTAGGAAGCCAGACGTTGGTCGGAAGTCAGCTAGTATGCGGTATCAGAGGTTTCACACGTGGCTTGCCCTGTGAGGGAAAGCTTTCCACAGTGATGGGTTTTTGAAAGTGGCAGAAGCAAGGTGCATGGTACATATTCAGCAGCATGGTATGTTTAATGAAATGGGGTAACTGTATTTATGGACTATGAGTTAGCTGAGGTTAGAGAGTAAGAGTTTGGGGAGGGGAGACCTCATTCTAGAGCAGGCCTGAAGGAAATCGTAGCCTTTCTGTAGGGTACGGTTGAGGGATTCCAGGGCTGGGAAGTACTGTATGAAAAGGACTTGCTGTGTTTGGTCTTAGAGGATTATGATGATTGCTCTCCTTCAGGGTTTCTCAAAGTTAGAGCTCCACATATCCCTATAAAATTTCTCAGCCAATGGCGAACCCCCTTTAAAAAACTTTTTTTTTTTTTTTTTTAATTTAAATCAGGGTTTTTATTTTACAAAAGTAATACAGCCACAAAAAGCAGTACATTATTAATTAATGTGATTGTTGGGCTTGTTTCTTGCAGCAGGTTGAGTCAACTTTAGTAGCATTTTGCTCGTTCAGTCTCACGTTGGAGACAGCCAGTCAGCCGCCGTTACGTAAATCTTGTCACGAACCCCTAGAGGCTCGTGTACACAACTTTGAGAAACCCTGCTCTACTATGCTGGTTGTTGGTGCTCTGTATATGGAAGATAATTGCAGGATGGTGCCTTAAAAGATACTGTGTTAAGGGCCGCCGACTGACACCAACACCGAGGCTGTAATAAGAGGGAACATTTAGTATCACAATTATAGCACCTGTGAAAATGGGAAACTATTACAGGTTAGCAGGTTGGATGTGGACTGCAGAGCTGAGGTAGCCACTGCGGAGGGACCCGTCCTCTTGCAGGAAAGTGGCGTGGCTGTGAGAATACGACTGTGTGAAGTTTAGTATATCTCTGGTACTGCGGTTTTCGTCGGAGGTTGATTTCTCTATCTGTCCAAATCTTAGAAATGTCTTCTATGAACCTTAGGCGCATGAAGATTTTCATATTGACTGGATCCAAAAGTAACTGTTTAGATGTCAATGTCAGTAACGATGGAGCATAAAGAACTGCCGTGAGGTAAAGAGAAAGATAAATTACACCCAACACCCGGGAGGAGAACAACAGCAACAAAAAATAACACACAACACAAAAGAAACAATATTTCGGGCAAAACCCTTTGTCAGGAACATAGAACCGTGTGTCTGTGTGCCCGAAATATTTTTTTTTTTTTTTTTTTTTGTGTTGTGTGTTATGTTTTGTTGCTGTTGCCCTTCTCCTTATTACTTGGCGAGTGTCTAAATATCAAGTTAAAGAATAATTGATATCATCTGGGCATCCATTGCAGAGCCACATATAAGTTTTGTTATTGAAAGAAAGGTAGTTATTATTAAGTATTGTGTGGGTTAATGTGATGAGGAAAGATGTGCTTGGCAGGTCACCGATGTAAGGAGTGTGCAATTAGACTAAGCCTATGGCTGTGAGGAATTTTGCTGTGCAAACATGAAAATGAGTGGTTGTCATGATGGAGTTTGTAATGATTGGAGGAGGGAGTATTGGGTATCCTCAATCTGAGCAGACAGTCACTAACTATGGATCAGAGCTATTGCTCTACGAAGGCAGAGCAGTGGCATAGGTAGGTCAACAAGGGCCCTGGTGCAAAAAATTTATTTGGGCCCCTGAGGCCAGATGGGTGACTTTTTTTTGCTTTGTGTTGCTGGTAGGGCCCCCTGAGGTGAGGCTCGGGGCCCCAGAGGTGCACTTGGGGTCCCCCTGAGCGTAGGGGCCCCGGTGCACTGCACCGCCTCCCCCCGTAGTAGCTACGCACCTGAGGCAGAGATGTGTTCTGTATAAAATCCAAGAGCTGGGAATACAAGCCTTACGGACTTTAGAAGGAGCGCTGTAGGGGTGCTAGGTGTGAGACGACCTGTTGTCTGAGACTTTGGAGGGGTCCGTTTATTCCTGTGTATTCTTGGATATCTTGTTCACAGAGATCAGAATTGAGGGGGAGAAGTAGATATTTCTGCCCGATAATTGGCAAAAGGCTTCAGCCTCATAGTCACTGCGATTCATAAGTGCTGTGGTCGAGTCCTTGTCTGCTGGAAAGCTGATAAGTTAGGGACCGAGCGTGGTTGGCGAGCAGTTAACACTCCGGCCTCACATTTGGCAGGACGCCGGTTCGAATCCTCGTCCGGGCATCCAGATTTGGGTTTTCCGTGGTTTCCCCAAATCACTCCAGGCGAATGTCGGAATGCGTCCTTCTAAAAGGCTATGGCCGAATTCCTTCCCGTTCCTTGTCCGCAGTCCCATCCCAACTCTAATGACCTTGATGTCGACAAAGTGTAAAGCAATAAAAAAAAAAGAAAAAAAAGATAGGTTCGGTGGATAGATCTTTCACGACACTGGTTTCGATGGGACTCTAATTACTAGTGTTGGGTACAGACTTTGTGAAACTGGATAAGGTTAGACTGGTGGATTTGAAACCATGAAACCTTTGAAGAGGATAGGATTGGTAGGTCACGTACGGATTGTGGCTTGGCTCTGAGCCCAGCTAAGCCAATCCTGCCTACTGCAATTTACTCTGGCTTTACTCCTGTGGTGATTCTGCTCCCATGTACATTTTTTCTGTACACGAATTAGGTTTTGCACTGCGATATTATATAATTTGTGCGTCGCTGTCCCTTCTGTGTTTACCATGTGCTAATTGATGATTTTTCTTTTTCTAATCTTCCCTATCTCCTTACTTAAAAACATTTTTATTTCCATTGTTAGCATGTGTTGAAAGAACTTAACATAATTTCCTCATTACTTAAAATATTTTAAGAATAATGGATGAGACTTTTAATAAGCATTTTTGTCTTTTTTTTTTTACAGCATATGTAGGGAATCACTTTCCTACAGTGGAACGCAGCAAGGTGAAACAAGTTCTAGCCTACAAATGCAAGGAAAGCGCAGCCGCCCTAAGGGTACGTGGATCCAAGCTGCTTGGACTCAAGTAAGACGCTTCGGAATAATGCCTCCCCTTATTTGCAAATGCTTGTTATTGTCTGAATTGAAGTTTTTATGATCTGTACAACCATCCTTTCAGTAAAAAATCGCTATCAGAAAAATGAGTGAAGTCAAACCTTAGAACTGAAAAAACAAAATCCCCTGTTGTTTCATGCCTACCTGCAACTCCCTCATTGAGTAGATAATAGAATAAGGAAGGTGTGTTCAATCAGATTTGCTGGCTTTCCTGATCAGAAATGTCTAAAGAGTTTCCTACAATATTAGAATATTAAACAGGAATGACTTCACTTTCTCCATCCTTTCCGTGTTTAGAAATATTAAAATTACTGATCGGAAGTGCCAGGAAGTACTAATCTGTTTCTATTATCAACTAAATAAGGATATTAAATTAAAGATACCATTGACAAAATTCACAGTGGGTTAATGTATATTCTAATTGAGTCCTCATCATCGTTTTCTTTTGTGTATCAAATAATTACCTAAAAACTAAATAAATAAAGAAATTTTAATTATATACACTTAATTACTTGAAATTCAATAATAGCGACAATCATAGCATATCTGCCAATTACAGGTTACACATCAATGAAGACCAAAGGAATATTTATTGGACTCACTAACTTTATTGAAAATAAGAACCAAGGAGAATTACAAGTTCAATCCAGTTTCCATACATAGTACAGGAACAGACATCCAGTTATCAGAGATTCGAATGTAATATCGAGATCTGTGTCGAGGTTGTGACAGCCGGTGTGTTGTAAGTTTCTCTCACAACACGAGAAGCCGGTAGATTCCTCTCAGAGTGAATGCCCATAAAATGGGGAGATGAATTCTACTAGTTAGTTATGTGTGGTGGGGAAATGTTCCTAATTAGAAACTTACTCCATGTGGCATTGCTTTAATTTTTCTTAAATGGAAGAAATAGGTTTTAGCAGTACTTTGCTAGGGACGTAGCGGGAGCCAATATTCTCACTCTCTCGGCTACGTAAACAGTTCCCGGTGAGAGAAATGTGCGGTGCTTCAGCTTAGAGATGGGCAGGTCCGAGATTTTAAAGGAGTCGGGTCCGGATGTACATCCAGCGCTGCGGACCTGCATCCAGGTTCCATGTCCGCGGACCTGTATGGGTCCGGCTCTACAATCGGGCGGGCGGAGTGTATGGCGGAACTGGATCTGTGCGAACCTACATCCAGTTACGTGTCCGGCGGAGTTGTATGGGTCCGGTTCTACAATCGAGCGCGCGGAGTGTATGGCGGAACTGGATGTGTATGGACCTACATCCAAATACGTGTCCGGCGGACCTGTATGGGTCCGAACCTACAATCGAGCGTATGGTGGATACAAATCCTACCAAGGAGAACTGCAGTATGAGATATATCGTGTTCATCCATTAATTTATGAAATGAAAGAATATTAATTCTGATAATTTTGTTTTATTTTTGTCTGAAACTCACAATTGTACGTAATATTAGAAAATCACAGCATAATCAGACTTGATAATGATAAAAGTAAAAGTAAAATTTCTGTGGGCTTCTATAAGAATAAAATGAAATCATTTCTTAATAATGTTTAAGTACTACTAAAAAAAATCGAAAGTCTTTGTTAACTGTTAGTTTTTTTTACTAAAAATGAAATTATTCAAGACTCAACATCTTGAGATAAATATTGCCTTTCCACAATATACCAGCTTAAGAAACAGTTTATTATAAATGAACAAAAAACAAAATTGCAAGTATAACTTATTTTAAACTGTGAGGGAGAAACTACGTGAGATTTGTTCTTATATTATGTATAGTGTTTTGCTCTGTATGCTATGTGAAACTATTTTGATTGAGTGAATAAAACGTTGACGTGAGTGCTAAATCGAGTGCGATACAATGCATTTTAATCAAACAGTAATATTTATGTTTTGCCAGCTACCATAGCGTGTTTTTGGTGGTTTCAAAATCTTTATTTTATTTTGTGCAATTTCAGAAACTTTTAATTTATTTGTAATTTTATTTAATATTATTTCCAATTTAGTTGAAAGTATTTTTAAGCAAGATTTAATTCTTAGTAATAATAACCTATTGTTTGAGCCATTGTTAGACGTTCTAGAAACGGCTGGATGTGACTTTTTTTTTTCAATGTTGGATTATAAAATATTTCTGTAAAAGCGGCCAGCAGAGTCGCTCGCAATAATGTCACATAATCATATTGATATATATTACTAGCTGTTACCCGCGACTTCGCACGCGTGGATTTAGAATTTGATTGCTAGAACTGGATATACAAAGCTGAAAATTATCTAAGATGTCCCAAACAACACTGAGTCGGCATAATATGACGGGAACGCCATCGATATACCATTCTACCTTCGAACCTGTCTCATGACTAAAACCGTTATTCATATCGGAAAAAGTATCCTATTTCGTTCCCAAATATACAAATTATTTCCTTGTCATCGGTATAAACATATATTCATCAAAACGTAAAATAAAAAAGATGGAGACTCACTTTCGCATACACAATATTATTAGTTTAGATCATACAAAAACTACCTGTGGAACCAGTATACCGTGAATAAAGTTAACGCTTTCTAGCGCCAAAGATTTGCCAGAACATGGTATCCTTACTATAAAATCCTAGACTTGGCTCGAACTATGAAAAACAATTCATAAAAATATTTGTGCTCCATGGGATTAGATCCCGAAGCAACGCTGGAGGATTTATAAGAAGCAAACTCGTTACCACTACGCCACCCTAACAATGCTGGAAGCAGTTGCGCATTACAAATATAGATATATATTATGCGTTTGTCTTTCACAGTTGAAATAGTTTTCATAATTTAATGACAATATGTTCTTATTTATACATAATATAGTATCCCATCTCGATCCTAATGTCAAACAGCATCTTCCCGTCAAATTTCATCACGATCGGAGTATCCGTTTAGCCCAAGGAACGTAACAAACAGACAAAGACAGACCGAGTTACTTTCGCATTTATAATATTAGTATACATATGTATAATGTTCCTTGGAAACTCTACGAACCGTGTTTCTGCAATAAAGAGATGTTAAATGTATTATCTGATTTGTCCTTAAGCCATCAGAATTCAGAAAGTTAAAAATTCTAGACACTTTGTGATCAATCAAACTGAACGTTAAAAGTTTAATAATACTACAACGCATTAAAATTACAAGTTAAATTATAAGTCCATTCTTATTTAGCACGAAAAACACTCCTCAGCTTAGAAGCACGAACCCGACCAATAAAAATGTACTACCGGGTTTTAGCTACCCATTGGCATTTAATAGTTATTGTAATTATCTACTAGTAGTCAGACATTAAGAAATAGTTTTTCATTTATAATCTCATCTTTAAACAGAACTGTAATCCAATCGTACAGTAAATGACATTAAACTCTTCAGAACACAGATTTCAAATCGGAACTGTAATGAAAAACTGCGTTCCAGCTCCGCGGTTGCAGGTCCGGCCGTGGTTCAACCTCCGGCCACGCGTGAACTGTGGCGCTGTTACAGGTCCGACTGGAAGCAGGTCCGACAAGCTCTCGGATGTACATCCATCCCTAGCGCAAGTGATACGGGTCCGCGGACCTGCATCCATCCGGACCTACCCATCTCTACTTCAGCTCGAGACATAGCTCGGCATTACATCGGACACACTGATTACCAAGTGTTTATTCCTGTGCAACGGACGGAACTGGCTTGAGTATGCCTTGGCTCATAGCTGTTATATTCCATAGAGCTCAATGAATGCAATAAATATTCCTTTCCCCTTCATTGATCAGCAGATATGCTACATAATGAAACTGCTGTGAGGGAATGAAAATAAAAATGGATAAGGAAAATAAACTCATCACTTACCACAGGTGAAGGCAAGAGGACCAGAACAAACACAAAAATTTGAACTCACTTTACAATATTTCAGTAAAAAACCTTTAAATTAAGATAGTTTAGGGAAGGAAATCTGTCACTGCGGATGAAGGCAGGAGGGCCAATCGAACACAAAAAAAAACAAATACCAAAAAACCCACAATATTTTGGTTAATAATCTTATTCATGTAGGAGGTAAGACATATGGCAAGGGGATCACATGTGTTACACATCGAGACCTACGCAGTTATGACTCCTGTGTGGAATTAAACAAAATAATTTCAAATGTTAAAATTTCTCTTTAGTAAAATAAGAGAAAATTTTTTGATGTGTGATCTGAAATGAAAATAATATTTTTTGGTAGGAGAACATTTCGAACATCACTCCTATTGGAAGCTAATCATTTTAACTTCTTATGCATCTTACAACAGACTCATTGGTAGTTATTGTGCTGTTAATGGGTTAGTTATTACCTCATATAAAAACTAAATAAAAAGTACTGTAACAAGTATAGAGAAAAGTTATAAAGTTGCCAAACATAAAAATAATTCACTGGCCTTATCGAATTTAAAAAAAAATGAAAACATTATCTAGTAACTTTGTTCACATTCATTGTTTTGCTAAATGATAGTAACTCATTGCATGGATCATTAGTCATTCCATCAGAGACAATTGAAGTTAAAGTTCTGAGCCTCAGTAAACATTTCAAATTTGTCTGTGCTCTGGTAGCAATCACAGACAGGGAAATTACTGCAGAGATAATCTGAGCATGGCAGCCAGTGGCGTAGGGTGTCGTGTCGGATCCCGCGGGGTTGCGGCCTCACCGTCTGATCGTTGATCAGCTGGGCGCAATATCTCTGCCAGAACAGGTATCACCCCCACCCTGCACCCCCTCCTGCCGTTAGTTCGAGTCGGAGCCATTTTCACCTCACCCGGGCCGTCAGCCGGCTGTCGTAAAATGTCGGCCCTCGGCCGAATTCGGGAACGGAGTCTCCGAGCCGTCTTTCGAGAGGTCTCAACTGGACTGTATAAAGGGCGTGGCGATCTTCTTTCCCTCCCTCGATAGGCCAGCACATACAGAAAAATTTACAATTTGTTTTAAAAAAATGCTGTGGGAACAGTTTCGATTGGACTTAGCGACCATCCAACTATCACTGACCTGTTCATTCCTACAAGCGAAATGAAAATGTCTTTGTTATTCATCTGCACTTCCTGTGCTAAAACTATTCAACATTTTAGGCTAAGCCCGTCCTTATTGGTGATAACAATTGTCAAGTGTCAAGGCTACACTCTCCAATTCCTACCAAGAAAAAGCCTGGCCTACAAGTAGTTGTCCCTATTAAACCAATCCTGTGCCAAACACTGCCCTTTTTCGCAGGCACGTCACAGGTGACCCTCTGCTGCCTCTTGTCCGAATTTCAAACTGCACTGAGCCGCCTCCATTAATAAACTTCCTGTGTCTGAAGAAAGGCACTAAAATCCACATACGTACATGCAATAATTTGTGCAATTGAACATTTTCTGCAATTACAGTGCAGCTGTGAAACCATTCCCATAGCATAAGCCAATTGAATGAAATCAGTTTGAATTATGGCAATATGAGCATTAAATCAATACACTGTGTTTGCAAGTGCTCACCAGTAATGAATGACACTGACTGGGACACTTCAAGTTGGAGCTAGCCAAGATAAAAGTAACTTTTTAACAAAAATTCAGATAAACCTGTTCACCTGTCCCATGGTTAGCCACTGTTGAGTTCTTCTTTGACTCCCATCCTGTGCATTCCATGTACCTCTCCTGTACCCAAAACTTACTTTGGGTACAGGTACGCTGATGGTTTTTGAACCTGCCTTCGCCTGTTGTAAGGTATTGCTTGATTAGTAACAAGTGAAATGATTAGTTTCTAAAGCTGAGACTGGCAGTCAGTTACACTACCAGAATCATTAGGAGATCAAAAAAATTGTGACAGAAAGAAAATCATGTCAATAAGGGTATGTTAATTAAATCAAATTAACAACACTAACGATGGTGAAATGTAATCAAAGCAAAGTGTATATAATGGCATTCCTAGGGAAAGTAAGATCATCCGTGAAAATATTAAAATTTAAGTAATGTGTGGCCAAAAAATAATAGAAATAATTTTAAAAAAGCAATTAAAACCAGGAAGTGAAACTGAGGATCAGCGTAATTGTGTTGTATTAGATTCGTACAAAGTTTAAAAGATGATGCAATTAGTATATCAGAATTGTTGCACATTATCAACAGATTTCATTTGGCTAATTTCTCTTAGTTGATATAACAATGTACTTGTAGTTGCCACAAACTCTTGGATGATATTGTATACGGTTATGAAATGAACAATGAGTTACGAGGCAGTGGCAGGAATTGACATAGCAGGTGCTACGACAAACTAGTAAGCAATTTTTTCTTGTATAAATGACGGAATTAGTATTATATAGAGATAGTATTTGTCTTATATTCCTGGTAGATATTTTTTTAATTGCTTTTAGTTGTTTTAGATTTGACTCGAGTACCGGTGTAATTATATTTCTAATTTGTTGCAGTGATCTACAGGACCACTAACATGCTCTGTGAGCTACAAATCTCTAGAAGATTCTGTGGAAGCAGAAGCCATTCCTAGGATGCCATAATACCAGTTTTTGTTTGTTTTGTTTATGTTACTGTTGTTTTCACTACAGTTAGTATCTTGTGGCCTTTTGCTCAAACTGTCTTTACGTGTAATGTTAAATTGTTACAATGACAATTTTAATGTCTTTTTTTTTTAAATATAGACATATTATGTTGTTATTTTCACTGTTGGATCATGTTTGAAGTTATTGTGCATTTACTCATGTTTATTATTATAATTATTATTATTTTTTTTTAAAAAAAGCATTGAGAATTCCACAACATATTCCTGCTTGCTGTTTGTATCCTTGTCAATGAGGTTTTTTTTTATATATGCATCTCCTCTTTTTAGTTTATAAGCTATAAACAGTGACATTCCTAATAAGAGTGAATGTGAACTGTAATACTTTTAATTTTCAACTATTAGTGCTAAGTGGTCGTAAAGGTCATGATTCTTATGTGATACATCTTTGATAATTAATGAATGTAAATGAAGCAATAATCTCTTACTGGTTTGTAATATGCCATAGCTGTTTATACCAGGACTTGAAGTACGGGATACCTATTCCTCGCTATCCCCTATTTCTGCCTGTGTAGTATTTATTGAAATTGCAGTGATGTTTATAATGACTGGAAACTTTGTTCTGTTTGTCACAGAAACTGCACTATGCATACGTGCAGTCATAATTAGAAACATTCCATTGTTATAGCAATAACATTATGTCCAGTGCTTTTACTTTATTTGCGAGGCTATGAATTGTAAAATTGAGTAATCTGGAACTTGTGAGTTTGCACTGAATATTTCCTATGTCCAATGATTTTTTTTAAAAAGAAAATTAGCCAGCACCTGTGAAAATTATTGCTTAATTTGTATTTGATATTCAGTTTTTGCACTGACCAAAACCTAGAAATTTATGTTAAAAATTTAAAATTATGTTATCTTGCTTAGAGATTATTTTTGAGTTTGGATCTGTGGTGCAGCACAAGATGAGGGACCAACAACAGTACATTTTCCCTTTTTGGTATCAGTTTTTTTTTCCCCTGTCTATATCCAAAATTCATTTTGGTCCATAACTGTATGATATGCGGGTAAAATTAAAAAAAAAAAAAGAAGTGGAGTGAAGGTATTATTTGAGATCTGCTGAGATCTTGCATTTCTTGAGAGACTTAAACAAAACCTGAGGAAGGTGATGCTTGAGTTAAATTGTTTAATTTAGGTACAACACTATATTTTATTTTTGTTAGAATTTTTAAAAAGTTACATTTCTCATCAGCTATGTAATAAGTTGCTAAACGAGACTAATACAATTTTATTTTATTTATATTTTTAAAAAAATGGAGACAAAAGAAGACTGTTTTTAAAGGTGTATATATTAAAGAAAAAAAGTTTCTTCTTCTTAACTTATATTCTTTCTAAATTTAAGGTAGTTTGTTGAGTTATTTGCATGTCTAAAATTCATTAAGAAGTGCCTCAGTAATTCTTAATTGATATGTGTGTTACAACTCTTGTGCAACTGTGATTATTACAGCCTGCAAAAGTCACACTGTTCTTAATTTGTGGCTGTCAGAGCTGATTTCAGTAATGTAAAGACGGAAGTTCCGTGCACATCAGATCTACTTTGGTTAGCTAACGTTCTCAAGGCGACTTCAGATATTTATGATACTCAATCTCCTTTAAATAAATGGATATAATAGGGGGTTGAAATGTACTGTGATGTATGACAGTTGTATATACAGCACAAGGTACCATTGCTTAACGAAGACCGCTGTCTCATGACACAGCCAGTCTGTGGTGATTAATGGTCCTTTCTCTGTCTTTATTTAAATCTGATAGTTAACATTTTTGTTGCCTATCAAGCCACAGTAGTTTAATGCAGTGTATATCAGATTCCAATACAAGTCCTTTCTAGTTACCAGATGTAGCATATTGCAACTATATTCTTTATATATTGTTTTTTTTCCAACTTTTACTATGTGCTGTTTTGTCACAGCTTTAATATACTTACTTGAAAAGTAGATAATGTACCCATAGAGAATTTAAATGAAATACTGGTAATGGAAAAAATAAGTACATATTTAGTTTTATAAATAATAAATTGAGGTCTTATTGTAACTTAATTATCTGAGTTACATGATCATTCCATAGTATTTTCAAATTTTAAAAAGTTCATCCTTTTTGATGTTAATGGTGTGTGACTGTCTGTAACTGCGTGATGTGATGATTTCAGTTTGGTTGATTTTTGCTAAACTGTAAAATTGTTCTTAAAACACAACTAACCAATGTCTGAAATTTTAAAGCAGCTCAGAATTAAATTAAACTGTTGAATAGAACATAGATAATTTTATATTGAATATTATATTGTACTGTAAATACTGTTACATTTTAAATGTTAAGCTTTAGTAAGACCCAAGAACTGATGGAAGGGAATTTTCAAAATGGCCATGTGTATCTCAGTTTTTGGCTAAATAATAATGTTACGGTGTAATATATTTCATTTATTCATCCCATTGTATAAATATTAAGAAACTATGAAATGGTACTATTTTGTATGCTTTGACTGCAATGCCTTTTTCTTGTATCTATGGTGAAAATATATTCTGGGTTTGTGAACGAAAGATCGTCATTTAAAATACTTGCCTACTTAATGCTCTCCCTCTTTTGGCCCAACTGTCATAAGGTTCAGTATTTCAAATTGTTTTTACAAGTGCAGCTGTTTCCTGATCTCTTAAAAAAATGAGAAGGCTGAGAGTAGGATACAATAAGGAATTAGCTAGCCTTAAGGCTGAGTATTAATCTATTTATTTTTTGATTAAAGGTGTTTTGCTAGCAGTTATCTTTTCCACCATTGATAATACACACAATTTCAAATGCTAGGTTAACTTTAATGTAATCTGGCATATTAATCTGCTGAACATGCTTTGGGATAATTATTGGATTTAGTTGCACTTTTTTCCAATTTTGTTATTTTTCGTTATTCTTTGGCAGATGATGGAAGAAGCACGGTTAATGTAACAATTAATGTAACCACTCATATTCTCATCGATAAAGTGATTCGTATGGTTTTGAATCACGTTAGCATCACACAGATTATAATCTCATTTAATGTTTCATTATCTGCAAGCTTTATTTTTGTCTTTCCGGAACTGGAAAACATCGGTGGCTCAAATAAATTTGAGATAGCTGTTACCTGAAAGTTGCATTCCAAGAAGTCTGAAGGTCTTCACACTGCCGTACAAAACACAGTCACATTGAATTACGCTAACATGCCTAGAAACATTTGTACTCCATCTTCAGGTATCCGTGTTCATTTGTGATGTGTCCTTGGTGGGTGTTTTTTGAGATAGATGAAACTACTTCCAAACTATAAGTTTTTTACTAAAAAAATGATTTTATCGTATATACAAATACTGTGACACCTCTTTTCCCAATTACTGCAAGTTTAGTATGGATATGTTTTACCAATAATTTTTTTTTATTGATTTAATTTATTTGTGTGTGTAAGTCGTGTTCAAATTAATTTAATTGACGATTATTTGAACGCCTTGGTTTCAATACAATGAGCACGATAGAAATCATTTCTGAAATTTTTGTGCTGTGTGAGGTTTCAAAGCAGAAAGATAAGGGAAACTTATCCAAAGCCAATTTAATGTGTAGTGTAACAACTGTAAGAAAAGCTCTGCATGTTTCTTGTTTTGAATCTACTATCAGTGAATTTATATGCTGTGCGGAAATATCAAACATCTCATTGGACCTTACGCTGTGCATAACTGTGGTTTGTATGTTGTTCCAGAGTATACTCTCGTGAAACACGAGATTGGCTTGCCACGGTCTGTGTTCCGTCATCCTTACTTCCTTTCCATCCTTCACTAGCCAGTCACTATTTGTTGCCTGTGTTTTCATTTTATGATGTTTGTAATAGCTGAGATTGTGTCTGACATCTCAGCAGATGACAGGTGATACAATTTTCAGGCAAGTGTGCATGTATAAATATTATATTATTGAAGAATACACACTCTAGTTTACTCCCAACCAACACTGAAGATTAGGAACCCATACCACCTCTTACACTGTTCTGACATCAGAACAGCAGTCTTGGCTATTGTGCATTTCTTTTTTTGTTAGGAATAAAAAAAAAATCTTCCTCAAACATCAGTGAAACTTCCCAGTGGTTCCTGTGTATTCAAATATTACTTCAAAGCAGATCTAAGAAGACTACGGCATCTACATTGTGATGACTAAATGAAATTACAGTAGAGCGTCGGTAAACCAAACATCAGTTATCCGAAACGTCCATTTTTTAAATGATTTGTGTACTATTTTGCAGAAGCATTAGCTTTGTTTCTATTTACAGTGTAATACTCCTTTGCACATGTTTTGTTCAGAAGTTCCACTAACAAAGAACAAGGTTCAGCAAGTTTTACACCCTGCGTTTGTTATTGTATTATCGTCGCAATATCCTCGTGAGCAACCAGACACTGGCTTTGATGCTGATTGTTTGTTGTATCCACACCGGGCGTGGTGGGTGAACGGTTAACATTCTGGCCTCGCACTCGGGAGGACGTGGGTTCGAATCCCCGTCCGGGCATCCAGATTTGAGTTTTCCATGGTTTCCCCGGGATGCTTCCTTCAAAAAGGCCATGGCGGAATTCTTTCCCTTTCCTTGTCCCCAGTTCCATCCTGCCTCTAATGACCTTAACTGTCGATGAGGCGTAAAGCAATAAGCAAAAAATGTTTTATCCACAATTCTTTATTTTAGAAAACTGAAACACGCTGTGCTCATCCTGAGCCTTTGTTATTGAGTGTGTTGGTGAGTTCTGTTGACTTCAGTATCTTGTACCAACATTATAGGCCTATAACAACATCATTTTCATCTTCTATATGGAAACATAAGTGTCTCCAAAATGAAGCAGAAGAAAATAAGATACTTTTTTTACTTGGTCTATGTAAAACTATAATATACCTAATTTAATTTCAAAGCAAAACTAAATACAATATAAACCGAAACTATACAAATCGATAATCTGAACCGCCCTCAGTCCCAGTGAGTTCGGACTATCGACGCTCTACTGTGTATAAAAAAAAATATCTGTTTCACTAGATTATTCATAATGCATCTTTAAAAGAGAAAATAAAGTTAAAAAAGAATACTATTTTAAAAGAAAAACAATTAGGAAGAAGTTAACATTAAATTACTGCTGTGGTATTTAGTTTTTTTACATATATAACTTTTACATTCATGGTAATGGTAATGGTGAAAATGCTGTGAAGCAATGAAAATACAGAAGGGTGAAGAAAGCAAACCGATCACTCATTACAGATGGAGACAAGACGGAAGTGACGATCACGTAAACGAGAGCCAATATTTTGGTGTAAATATTAATCGTGTGTAGACGTAGAGGTATTGCAAGTATCAGGTGTGCACATTGTGAGCACCCGATACATTCCCGAGTCTCGGCGTTAACACGTCTGCTGACCGAGTGTGGTGGGTAGACCATTAATGTTCTGGCCTCGCATCCGGGAGGACGTGGGTTCGAATCCCCGTCCGGCCTTCCAGATTTGGGTTTCCCAAATCACCCCAGGGATAATGCCGGGATGGTTTCTGAAAAAGGCCATCGCCAAATTGCTTTCTGTTCCTTGCCCCCAGTCTTTTCCCACCTCAACCTCAATGTTGACCAGGTGTAAAGCACAAGGCGAAAAAAAAAAATAACACCTTGCCATACTTCTTAACTCTATACACAATTAATATTTATACCAAAATATTGGTTTGTGTTTATGTGTTCATCATGGCTCTCTCGGCTTCCTGTGGTGAGTGAAGGGTTTGTTTTTCTTACCCTTCTGTATTTTTTTTTAATTTATTCAAAACATTTCTGCCGAAAGCATAGTCTACAGTTGAAAAATGGTAAAATCATAATTTTATTTAATTGTGTGTTTATCAAGCCCTAATGCCAATTTCCCTACTTACCCATCTGTATGTTTCAAAATTTCTTTATTATTTCAGGTAAATTTATTTGTTTTTTCTCTTTGTTATTTATTCGTGTTTTGACTCCCTTACCTTTACGTGAATTTCTGTTCACGGTCTTCTCCTCCCTTCCATGTACTGCTATTAATTCTTCTATCAATATCGGTTCCATGCCTCAGTGCCGATATATGCCATGTGCAATCCCATTTCTTTATTGTTTGTTGTAATTTAACTACCAAATTAAGTTTTTCACTTTTACTCCTATCTAATCATGTATTTGATATCCATAATGTGGTGTCAGGGCCAAATGTTAATGGGGTGTAACACTTTTGCCTAAACTGTGAACAATTAAGTTCTGGTACCTATAATATTAAATAAGTTGGCTGTGACATATTTGTATTATAACCCCAAATACGAAGGGTGATTGAAATAAATTCACTCGACAGTTTTAGAGTAACACAATACTTATATTCTCGATAAAGGTTCACTCGTACATTGTCGGTACCAGATACGTAGATAAGACATCGAACAACCGTTTTATTGAAGATTACAGGTTAAGTCCCCCAACTTTAGTGAGTACACGGCTATGAGGGCATGTTGGAACTGGCCCCAGCCACTACCTCTCGGAACAGTTCGTTCCGGTAACTGGTGTGAAGTTACACGATCACTTTCCGGTGAAAGAATGAGACAAATCTAAGATGGCTGCAGGGTTTATATAAATTTTTGAACACCCATGACGTCAGTAACGTTTTTCATTAATTAATATCTCCCAAAGTTTTAAATAATTTGACTTGCAATTTTTACAAGGGTTTCCTATGATCATGTTCTATCTTTTTTAATTTAATTTAGCATACTTCTATAAGCTAAATTTAGTACTTCTGTAAGCTTAAACTCGAACTCCAACAACAAGTAGTGACAATCTATCTTTAGAATCTCAATTATCTCAGAAATGCTTAAATTTTTTACCAAAACCAATATATTTTCGTAATTGTCTTAATTTAGGCTATCTACTGATATAAATTTCTCAACTGTATTCCATTTAGTTGAAAAGTTCATTTTTTTTCTCTTAATTAAAACCACTAATTAAACTTTAATTTTACTATCAAAACAGTGCTGACTATAGCTGGTGATAAAAGTTCAGCTGTAGCTTTACTCAATCCAAAGTTATCTCAAATCTTAAATTTTTTACTTTCCTGATCGTGAACGTGAACAAACCGAATTATCTCTTAAAATAAATTTTTACCGATTTAATGAATACACTTAAAAATCATTCTAATGATGAGTTTTCACTGTGGAAAAGAATGCAGGAAAATCCCTTCAAGTTGACAATTACCTTACACAAAATTTCCAATTCCAGCATAAGCAACTTCAAAATCGATCTATAGAATATTTTACTGCTGGGGATGGCTAGTGGGAATGCTTTTGGGTTCAATACTACTGCTCTATAATGAAATAATGATCCTGGTTCATCTCCCGATCATCCTTTACATTAAATGTAGGTTTTCGAATCCTCTATCTACCACGTTCCCAGTGTGTCCTAACCAATTAAGTTCACTATCCGTTGTTATGGTAAGATATTTATAATTTGCATCTTCAACAAGGTATATTTCCTCCTCCACTTAGAATCACTCAAAACCTTTATTTTTCCATCAAAGTTTACTCTTCCTGGAAATTATCTCCATTCCACATTGACTTACACAGTTAAATATTCTATCTCGATCTTCCCTAGCTGTTCACAAACCTTTTCTACTTTAATCCTATTCTTTGGTATTTTAATACTACATTAAAAAAAATCGTGTCTAAAATACCTAGATATAATAATACTTTATAATCTATTTAAGAATCAAGTGGGTATAATAAAAGTAGAGAATCATAAAAGATGTGCATCAGTTAAAAAAGGTGTGAGACAAGGTTGTAGTCTATCCCCATTAATATTCAACTTATTTAGAGGAAACAATAAAGAAACTGAAATAAAAATTAAAATGTGGCATAAGTGTTCAAGGGTGGGGGGGAGGAATCAGTATGCTGCATTTTCCTGATGACATTGTCCTGTTAGCAGAACAGGTTGAGGATACTGAGCAGTTACTGAACGGCATTAACAAAATATTCAGGGAATATTTTGGACTAAATATAAATCAAAGCAAGACAAAAGTGATGAAATATAGCAGAAATGATAGCAAAAATAGTAGGTTAAATATAAAAAAGTATCAGATGCGATAGAAGAAGTAAATGAATTCTGCTATCTTGGAAGTGAAATTACAACTGATGGCTGAAGTAGGACTGATGTTAAAAGCAGAATAGCAATAGCAAAAAGAGCCTTCATGAAAAAGAGAAATCTTTTAGTTTCAAATATATACTACGACTCGGAAAGAATTTTTTAAAACTGTGTGGAGCACAGCACTTTATGGTAGTGAAGCATGGACTTTAGGAATTCCAGGAAGAATATTAAGCATTTGAAATGTGGTGCTACAGAAGAATGCTGAAAATTAGGTGGACAGACAAAGTAAGAAATGAACGAGTTTTGGAAATGATGGGTGAGAATAGAAGTTTGTGGAAGAAGTTTACAGAAAGAAGAGACAGGCTGGTAGGTCATATTTTGAGACATGTTGGATTGGTTAATTTGTTAGAGGAGGGAACAGTCGAAGGAAAGAATTGTAGAAGAAGATGGAGATTAGAATATATGAAGCAGATAATTAAGGACATGTGTTGTAAGATGTATTTTGAGATGAAGAGGTTAGTGCAAGATAGGAAGGGATGGAGGATTGCATCAAACCAGTCGGAAGAAAGCAAAAAAAAAAAAAACATCATTATGTGATAACAAACTGGGGTGCTCAGATGATCTAAAGGAGGAATTCTGGAACAGCATTGAAACCTACCTGCAGTCTGTTGAAGAAAATGAAGTACTTTTTATTGATAAAAACCTGAATTGATGTGTTGGAAGAAATAGAAACAGTTTTGATAGAGCTCTTGTCAGGGCTTTGGAGAAGGAAGCAAGGATGGGAACAGAATCCTGGAATATGCAGAGAACCTCAGCTGATGGAAACAACACTTTGAAAATATCAGTAGCAAAGGCTTTCCACATCTGCCAATGCAGCTTGAAGATCCATCCCATTGGAGATATGGAAGATGCTTTGATCACAGTCAGTTTAGTTCCTGGCAGATCATTTTAACAAGGTCATAGACCAAGATGAAGCTTCTTATACTTGGCTCACTAGTGTTACAATACTCCTTTGGGTATGAGACTAGTGAATGCTTCACCTGAAGATGCACAAGATCGACATAAATGGAAGAAGTAGTCCCGTAAATCAATCCTGAAGTACAGGATAAATTCTAGGAAGAAGAAGAACATTTAACATTATGTCATCAACAAACAACCAATACAATCATTCTTAAGAATAATATATATATATCAATACTTTGTGGAATTATAATTTTCCATTCCACATTTTTTGATACTCCTTCTCCCACCTTTGCTTCTTCTGCCCTGTGAGTCTCTTTTGATCATTTCCAATTGTTTGGTTCCTTATTTGCCAGTTGTTAATTTGATTGTGATGGAACACACGCTCCCTTAGTCGTCTTATCAGCCCTTTTATTGTCAGTTGTCACACCACCTGTTACTGATTTCCATATCACATTTTTTTTATATATGCATTTCTTATGTGGTTGCATGTCAAAGTCTCCATTAATATAATGATGCCACCCACTGTTCTCGTAATGGTGTCGAGCTGGTCAGTACGAGCACTACCCGGCTGGGTAGAACGACAGTATTCTGCTGCGGAGAATGCCAGGTCTAGGACTGCCGCTCACAGGGGACGTGCACCTGTTCCCCGTGACATACCAGCCAGTTTCTTTCCAAGACACAGGTCCAAGGTAACTCTCAGATATTTTGGATGGTCTTTGTGCTTAACTCTCGCAAGGTGTCTGAGAAGCTGGTTTTAGAGACGGAAGTAGCGAGACTCTGTCTTCATCCGGTCGAGTTTCCGACTGCACGTAGGGAAGAATGTGTAGGGCCGGTTAAGATTCTCGAAGAATCTGTCTTCCCTTTCTGGAAGCTCTGCTCTGGTAAGCAGTAGCCACATTATGGGCATACAGGAATTTCCTGCAGTTCAGATGAGGTATGTCTGCAGTATATAAATTAAAAAAGCACAGGCAACAACACTAAGCCCTGTGACAGCCCATTGTTGATGGCAAGCCAGCAAATGTGTTGGGCTCCACAGTGAACCTGGCATTTGTGATTACTCTGCACGATAAGCCGTTCACCTATGTTTTTACACGCACTGCACGAAGGAGCCCCTCACACCAGACAGTGCCATAAGCTGCTGATGAACACAGTGTCTTCATCAGTTTCCTTTAGAACCAGGTCTCTGTGTGGGTTAGGAGTGTGAGCATTCAGCCTGCCCCGGAGGAACTGAGCCAGCACCACCCTCTCCGGCTGTGCTGAGTAGTGAAATTGGTGTAAAGTATTGTAGTGCAGTTCCATACCCAGTTTGAGGATGGCAATAACATTCGATTTTTAAAACCAATGGGGCAGCTGTGAAGTCTGCAGTATTTCATTTAAAAACATAAGAATGTAGGAAGAAATGCTTATTTCGAAACAAAACAATAAAGAAAATGACAGTACCTGCATACTATAACATATGAGCCAGCTAGAGAGATTGTGAAGAAAGGAACGCAATAGTGTAAGAAAGCAGAGGGCAGTGGGGAATTAAAAAACGAATTTCTAGTAACAAAAAAGAAATCCAAACTACTTTATGAACAATATTACGGCTGGGGGATAATATTGAATAATGTAAATATAAATTTTTGTGCTGTATTAGGAAGTTAAACCTAGTTTACTGAAAATAAATAGGGTAAGGAAAAGTAACCTGTTATTTACCATAGATGAAGCCAGGAGAACACGAGAAAACAAAACAAAAAAACACATTTCACAATATTTCGGTAAACCTAGTTTCTCCTAATGTCTAAATTCACATAAGTACTTGAAGGTGAATTTTCCCGTTTTTCCTATTTTCCCAGTGATGAAATTAAGGTATAGTACTTATGCGCAGAACTCGTATTGCTCTTCGCGGATCCATTGTGGTTTTGTTATTATTTATTTCCTAATTTTTATTGTGTTTACCAGGAGAACAAGGTGAGGGACCTCTGCCTTGTCAGCTGTGTGGGAAGATGATATCGCGCCGAACAAATATGTACAAGCACATGGCTCGCATGCACACTGACCTTCCTTCTGCCAATTGTGAATACTGTGGAAAGCGTGTGAAGAACAAGTACGCCATGCGTGACCACGTGCGCATGCACCACGTGTACGCTTCCCAGACTCCAGGCTCTGCAGCTACAATCTCTCCGGTATCTAGCACCGTTTCCACAACTTCGGCATATTCAGCTGGAAACTCATCTTCACCATAGTCCCCAAGCTAGAGAGAGACGTGTGGTGCCCCTGAAATTATAGTGTCAAAACAGTGACAAGCAGTTCATTGTAACTAATAGTTCACCTTCATGCTTTGCAAAGTATATTTTTCAACTTTTTAATTTACAGTGTGCTTTTTTTTTTTTTTTTAAAAAAAAAAAAAAAATGACGCAGTAGGAGAGCACAGTATACCAATGAGTGTAAATATTCAGAATGGAAGAAGAAAAGGCAGAGCTTAATAAACTGACATATTACAGACAATGAACGCATTGATATAAAAAACAATTAAAGATGATTTTTTTTATATTGAGCTCTTGGTTTTATGTAGAATTATATTTTTAACACATTTTTTTTGCCACTCATGTCACATGATTCCCACATCCTGTTTAGTGTGTGCAAAAAACTGTGATACTTGTTTAGTTTCACTTAATTTTCTTGTCTGAGTATGTGACTGCTGCTGTAGCTGTATACATAATTACAATCATTGGCAGTGAAATATAACACATACTATCATGATTTAAAAAAAAATAATAATAAATAGATGTTAGATGATATCTCAGTGCTGCTAGTTGTGATACAGGTAAAATAAGAATCAAAAGTTCATTTTATATAAATGACATATGCTTGGTAGCATGTATCATCATGATAATAGGGAAGCAAGCCATCACTCTCCAAAGCAGACAGCACCATCCTCTCTAGTAAGTAATTGCTCATTTCTGTATACTTAATGTACCGTATTGATCTACTTGTCTTATCAAAGAACTATAAAACCAGTCATAGGTTTTTTAAGAAACTGTTTTTAGACTTGACAAGAAAGACGCATATCTCCATAATTTCTAAGTAAAAAAGATACAGTTGAAAAAAGAGCTTTTTTTAAAAATTAAGAGTATCACATTTGCAATTTAAGATAAAGCTGTATCTTATCATTCTGATAATTATATCATGAAAGTTTCCTTATTTGACAATACTGTCAGCATAATCTGAATTTTTTTAGAATAATTGAATATAATAAATATTTAAATAATAAATTTGGAAAACTATCATGTGGCCATTTTTATTTTGCTGACAGTTAATAAGCCTCTGAAGCCATAAAAATTAAATTACAAATTTATTTCTGTACACAGTCATCACATCTTTAGTTTTAACTACATTCAGTGTGATATATGGTTGGCAGTATTTATATATACATGAATACATGCTTCATTAGAGCAGTTGTATGTTACTTGGCATTTGCTGCATACTGAAACTTCAAAATGGGGATAATTTCATTCACTTTTTGTGACAATCTGTAATTTTTTAGTGTAACTAGTATTTCAAACTGATTTTGACTGTATATATATATATATATATATATATATATATATATATATCAATTTCACAGCTGTTGGTTTAATTAGGCCAGTTGTCCACTGGAACCGAATTTCGTCCGAACCGCATTCGTCCGAGTATGCCCGAGTTCATCCGATTAACCTCGTCGACTGCAGCCGAATAACGCCCGCCACATGCCGATCCAAGTGAACAGTGTTTTAAAATGTATAGTTACTTACATTTCGTAATAGTATAGCTTGGCCTCGCGAAATATTACAAGAGTAAGAGCCATATTTAGGATGTTTACACCTTAGCGCTAATCTGTGATGTGCGCCCGACTCGGCAAATATTTTTAAATTCAACCTTGCATTGTATAGTTACAGTCTAACCAAAATTCTAAAATAAACATTTGAAATTTATTATTTAACTGTAGAATATTTTACTACTTCGTACCTGGAAGAATATAGAATTGTTGAGATGAAATGAAAACAATTGAAAATCATTAAGATATTTTTTTTTTTTTTTTTTTTTTTTTTGTAACTGCTTTACATCTCTTTTTAACATCGAGGTCTTTTAGAGACGGGAAAGGATGGGGGCAAGGAATGGGAAGGAATTCGGCCATGGCCTTTTTGAAGAAAGCATCCCGGCATTTGCCTGGAGTGATTTGGGGAAACCATGGAAAACCCAAATCTGGATGCCCGGACGGGGATTCGAACCGCCGTCCTCCCGAATGCGAGGCGAGAACGCTAACCGTTACACCGCCCCGCTCGGTATAAGATATTCAATACAATTTAATAACATCACTCTGAACAATTATAGAAGAAAAAGAATGCGAAGTTGCGAGTTGTGTGCATGTTACCAAATTCACAAAAGTCAATATTTCAATTTTAAAATTAAACGAATATACAAGGGAAAAAAAAAAGATACAAAAAAAAGGATTATAAGAAACAAGCAAATATGCTGCAGCCCATATAGCCTATGCCTAAAAGCGGCAGCGGCAAGAGTGATATCTCATAATCGTTTGAGAATATTCCAGTACGAAATTCAAATAAGTGTACTGTACAAATTTTTAATAGAATAATTATTATAACTGCGTAGACGCATGTTCAGTAATTGTCCTTTCAATCGATATTTTTATTAATATATTTATAGTAACTACGTACGACCACAGTGTTTGATAAGAGTTTGAAAAAATACAACTCAAGATCAAATAAAAGATACAAAATGAAGGCCTGTTTGTTAGAAGCGCAACATACGTTTGCCATTCGTTCGAATCATGGAGGAAGGAATTATATGGAGGAGAAGGGACGTTAAATCGGTGAAGCAAGCACTAAACTCTCCCGCATGGTGGCAGCACCGGCAGCGACCATATGGCGCTTCCCAACAATTAAGGTGTTCACATTGTGGTAGATGCAGTGATTATTTCATTTAGTATTGTGTATAAGTGTTTAAAAATGCCAGCTTGTGTTGCGTACGGTTGCACAAATAGGCCAGACAGGAAAGAACCTGGAATATCATTTCATAAGTAAGTTGAATTGTAATTATCGTTGTTGAAGTGAGCGGTAGACACCGCAAACTTTGCAGCACGTCTATAAATATTTAGTCATAGCTCTCAATGGGATGACTTTGTTCTCAAATTTTTCTTGGTGTAGTGTAGAAAATCAGCAAACTTGCTATTTTGCACATAATAGACTAGCATTATTTTTTAACGAGTGTTTAAAATGAGATTTAAAGGGGCGTGTTTTACTTCGCGATTCAGTGAATTTACTATTACGATTTCTTTCGTCACGTTGCTGATTATACTGACAATGGATGATGAAATTAACTGTTATGTGAGAAGCTGTGAGTTTTATTAATTTTTTAAATAGCTATTTCAGGCCATTGATATAGGTTATTTTTAAAGCTTCATATAAGACTTGTTTCTGTTTGCAAATACGTCTATACCTACTTTTACCGATTTTGAAATCTTTCTCATCTATTTATGTCGAAACAGGTTCATGCAGAAATAAAAATGGGCTTCATAAATAAAGAAGTTATTGACCTTTGAACAAAATCAATTTGGGGAATGTGTTTATAATTTAGTCTCTTTTTTTTTTGTACAACATTCTCCCCCCCCCCCCCCACCGTATCTAAATCTAACTGAGAGATAATTTTTTTACAATTGTCCTAATAAGTAGGGCTGTGAAATTAGACAACACATCTTGATCAAGAGAATGTTCATTAAGGGGACTGAATAAACATTTTATTTCTGGTACCAGCCTACAAAATGTCTGGGTTGCTCATCCCTAGAGTGGGTCCTCTTACTTTTTTTCTGGTCTAGGACACATTTCAGACTAACCACAAGTGGTAGTAATAAAACTGAAATATCCATTCTGCATGTCAACCATGTAATCATTGTGGCTTTGACAGAATTAATTTTTGGTCCAGCCTGCATCCAAACCTAAACCCCTCAATTTGAATGTTGTATATCCCCCAAACTAAGCAAGATATCGAAAACATTTATTCCTTATTATCGAGTTTTTTCGTCGTGTTACATAAGAATCCATCATTAAATTTGACTTTTGCGAAATTTTTCTTCTGCATTTCAACTCAAGACACCTCACTTTTGAGACAGTATATCTCGAGAACTAGGTGAAATATCGAAAAATTTTACTCTTTATTTTTTATTTGTCTCGTCTTTTTAAATAAAAATTCATCATAAAATTTGACTTTGAATAATTTTTTCTTCTGAATTTCAACCAAAACCATTTCACATTTGAGACAGAATATCTCGAAAACTAAGCAGGATATCAAAAAATTTTATTCTTCATTTTTTATTTGTCTCATCGAATTACATAATAATCCATCACCAGATTGCGGCGTCACGTTTATCCTAGAGTCCCCTTGAGGTGTTTGTACATATTCCCCGTGTTTGTTGGGAAGCGGTCAAGCCCCCACCACTCCGGCCATGCCCCCCCACTCCTCCGCCGGCCTGCTTCACTCCCATGCGTGGTAAAGGTCTCTTGCGTCGTCTCCAATGGTTCGAATAGGTCTGACTAATTCCATTTCAATGGGATCGGTCTGTGACTCGGCTGTATTCGGCCGAGCAGGTCGTGTCCAGTGGACGCATGACAATGCCTTTACCTGTATCGAGATTAGTTGGCCAAATTCGGCCGAACAGATAGTCGGTCGGAAAAATTAGGTGCCAGTGGACGACCAGTTTTAAAGTTACATAACATTTTTTTCTGTTTAACTTCTACCTCTTTAATAATGTCACATTTTTTTGTTATTAATTTACTTCCCACTAAGTTTTCACTGATATTGTTGCTCCTTCACTCTGATTATAATCATTCAAACTTTCATATATGTGGCTGTGTATATTGTTTTTTGTGCTTATAAAGTGTTTTTTGTCACTGCTGACCTTCAATTTTTGAGAGTGATAAGTGTATTTCATATTTCCACATAAATTATGACATTGTGAAAATACCTACCTGGTTAATGGAAAAACCATGCAACACAAGGTTTTACTGTGCTGATTTTGAATTTTGGCTTTAATGTGATAATAAATTTAATTTGTAGGTTTATGTTTGGCTAATAAACAACATATATCTTAATACAACAGATTTATAAATTAGTTTATTTTTTTCTGTTACTATTTCAATAATTTTTCAAAGCTGGTATTTCAAGGTCTCGATGACAAAACACAAGCTGAACTTATGTATACAGCAATCAGTTAATTTTGAGAGAATAGCTAAAAGAAGTGACATGTGCACACTCGAATAGAGTTTGTGTGAATATGAGAAACTTTATTGTGGTTGAGAACATGAAAATGGTTGCACCTTTCTTTACTAGCAGTGTATAATAATTGTTAGAAGTAAGAATATTTTTGTATGTGCACCGCTGATTGCTTACCTGAAGTAAAATTGTCTTTTCAAAATAGTGATGGGAGTAGTTATGTCTGCTTTTCAGTTAATAAGTTATTTCAAGACTGAATGGGAAGCAGAAGTGTTTTCCTTGTTTATAGAAGCTGTGCTAAGGACAGAAGGTGAAAATGTGCATTCTACTTTACTGATAACTATAGTGCTATTCTTTTTATTTGAGTTTCATTATTATTAGGACTTATATTATTAGAAATTTGTTCTGTTCAATATCAGTATATATCTGAACGGATATAATTTTTTTATATATAAATAGTGAGCAGTAATCTTTGGAATTCTGTATAAAATGTAAACAGATTTTTTTTTTTTTTTTTTTTTTTTTTACCCATAATATTCTATGACAAGTATTCAAACCAGCAGTTGCCTAAGTCAAAAGCTACTTATTTGTTTCTTTAACAGCAATTAATACTATAACAGAATTTTAGTGTAGAAAAAAATTTGGTAAAATTCTTGTATTTGACTCCCATCATTAGCTCTGTTTTAGTGGATGTGTCAGTATACATTTACCTCACATATCAAATATAAAACAGCTGCAGATTTCTATTGTGTTTTCAGATGAATATAGTTTTCAGAGAAGTATATGTGAAATAAAGTCTTACCCTCATATTTACTGAAATAATTATATTTTGTTCTCTCTGTGAAAAATACAGAATGGAACCTCTCTTTCTTTTCATAGATGTTTTTCTTTTGGGCTAAATGAGTAACTAAGAAGACATGAATTTTAACAGCAATCAAGAATGAAGATGGAAAGAGAGCACAATTACAGTGTAGTCTGAAGTTACTAAGAATGGGTGAAGAAATCTTTGTTACAAACGAAAAGTAAAGAAAAGTATAATAGGGAAACAAAGAGGCTGATAAAAAGAGAACACAAAAGATTTAAAAGAGACAGCAAGGTTGTAAGGAACCCTTGAAATAACTAAACATAGAATTACTAGTAGCAAAGAGATAAGCTGAAAGATGGGTTTATGAGGAATATTGTGGGTGCAGGGTGATGCATCAAGAAATTTCTATGGTTCTCTTAAAGGGGAGGCATAAAGTGGCCGTTATAGTTAATATTATACACCAAAAATATTATGGCTAAAGGTAAACAGTGAATGACACAACTAGAAAGTTTGAGATCTGTTAAGACAAAAGGAGTTCAGGCAGTTATGTAAAATGATGGTGAAGAATCTATGTGATATATGAAAAATGGGTTGGATTAATTAATTTTTCAGTAAATGTTACACAACAACAGCAAAAATAAGAAATCTGGAACAGATTATCATCCTAGTGTGATGGAGTTGGTAATGTTTTAAGTAATAAACTATTTGATAGGGAAAATATCACCAAAGGGTGATAAAAATGTTTGGCTATGACAAAACACCACACCTAGAAATGAGACGTGCTATGTCCCACAGCTTTCCATAAGAACTGACAAAATATTGAAACTGGGAAATTGACAGAACTACTCACTGCACCAACAGAAACTGACAAAACGTTGAAACTGGTAAATGGAAGGAAGTTCAAACTACATCGATAAAATCTTACAAAACATCGAAACTGTGAAATTAACAGAAGTTCACACCACACTGACAAAACGTCGAAACTGGGAACTTGACAGAATTTCACACTACACCGATAAAAACTTACAAAATTGACAAAATGTCGAAATTGACAGTACTTCACACTACACCGACAAAAACTAATAGAACATCGAAACTGTGAAATTGACAGAAGTTTACACTACACCGACAAAAACTTACAAAACGTCGAAACTGGGAAATTTACAGAAGTTCATACTACACTGACGAAAACTTACAAAACTGACCAAGCATCGAAACTGGAAAATTGACAAAAGTTCACACTACACCGACGAAAAACCTACAAAACTGAAAAAATATCGAAACTGGGAAATTGACAGAACTACTAACTACACCAAAAACAAAAACTGACAAAATGTCGAAGCTGGTTTACTGAATCCTCTAATATCCATCAGAACTGCTTCGTAATCACTCATTCATTCGGTTACTTGACACCATACAAGGTTATCATCGGGCTTTGTTAGGAATATATCCAAAAAATTTGTCCCCTAGTGTTCTGCTCTACCACTTGTGTAAATCCTCCTTCCCTTATTAGGGTATTTACAAATCTCTGTTTCCTTGTGTTATTAATCTTATTCCCTACCAAGTTTATACCCGGTAAATTTAAATCCCCACCAATAATGACCATTCTATTTTCACCTCTGAAATCTGAGTATGAATTTAATTTCTCCCCATTCTTCCACTGCGGTAAGCAGTCAACACCCTGATTTTTTCTTTTTTATTGCCCCGAAAATCTACCCCAAGTAACTCATGGTCATGATCTATGAACACCAGTGAACTGTGGTAATTTTTGTTAACAATTATTAAAACTCCTCCACCAATTGCTCCTCTATCTCTGCGGTTCACTCTGTAATCATCAGGAAAAACCTCACTGTCTAGTACTTCTTCTTTTAACCAACTCTCTACCCCAATTATTATTTGTGGTTCGTGTATCTCTATTAAGTTTGCAAATTCGATTACTTTGTTCATTATACTTCTACAGATCACCAATAACACCCTTATTACTGGCTTTATATTTTCAGCATTTACCTCCTCTTTCCCAGTTTTACCCCTATCAGTTATTGTTTCAGCATCTTCATCTATTTCTTTATTATCTGTGAATTTCCCATTATGGATCTACAATCAGTATCACTTTGATCACCTATTTCCATCCCTTCACCAGCAGCCCCTATACTAAAAAGAACACAGTCCTGAACCCATCACCACTGGAAATGGACTTCTTACTGCTTTTGCTAACAACTCAGAAAGTACCCCTTTGTCCCTTTTATTTAGGTGTAGGTCATCCCTGCGTTGTGCTTTTCAAGTTTATCTAGATTTAATTTAATTGCAATGGAGCACATGCTTTGTTGGCAATTTCCCTACACACACATCTTCCCCCTATCCTGCACCTACCTACATTTGCCCTCTACAAATTTTAACTTTAAATTCTTTCAGTGTTTTCGGTAAGTTATTCATCATTTCCCTTGGTAACTCATTCCAATACCTGACACCCTTTCCTAAAAAAGAGAATCTTCCCACAACCTTGTGCCTGAAATTGAGTGCCATATTGTGATCATGGTCATATTTTCCCTTCCATGAACTACTTTTCATACCTAGTCCAATATCTTTCCATGCCTGTACACTCCCATGATCCTACTCATCCTCCTCCTGTCTTGCAATGAATCCCATTCCAGCGCCTTTAACATATCTGTCACTGATTGCATTCTGCGATAATTCCCAGAAACAAATCTAGCAGCCCTTCTTTGCACCCTCTCCAACTCCTGTATTTGATACGAAAAATGAGGGTCCCATACTACACTACCACGACCAATGGTGACCAAAATTTTGTAACCAAATTCCTTTACTTCTCTCGTACATCCCTTCATCACTCTCTCCAACAAGTACAGAATTTTGAAACCTTTTCCAACCACCTGTCCAATGTGTTCTTCCCAGTTAAGCTTGTTATCAAATGTAATGCAAAGATATTTATATTTCAAGTCTTCAGCAAGCAATTCTTTCCCCCACCTTATATTCATAATTAACCTTTAGTTTTTTATTTGTGTATCTAATAAGCTGACTCTTCTTCACATTTATCTTCATCCCATGTTTACCAACCCAATTAACGCAGTTGGCGAATCTGCTCCACTTAAACTTACCTGCTGTCAGACTGAAAATTCAATATAATTCTATTTTAATCTGCCCACTTGATAGTCGCTCTATTTAATAATATCATAAAACGCCCACAAAGTGAAAGACCACTGTAACCACGGCCAATCCTTTACAGTCTCTTAACTACATCTACATCTATACTCTGCAATTCACAATTACTGTGGGTGGCAGAGGGTGCTAAGCACCAATCCTATTTTAGAGTATTCCAATCCCGAACAGAACGAGGAAAGAAAGAATACATAAATGTATCAGTACGGCATCTTATCTCTCGAATCTTATTCCTCCTGTCATTGCGACCTGAATAGGTTGGCGGAAGAAGTATTTCGTTGCACTCGTAAATGAGAGATTTTCGCATATTCTCCAACAAATTTAAACGAAAACGACGTCGTCTGTCCGCCAAACAATCCCAGCCTAACCCACGTATCAGCTCTGTGACACTTACATAAGGACTGTAACTAGCGGTCATGAATCGAGCGGCTCTCCTCTGTACTTTCTCTAACGTGTCAATCAATCCCTTGCGATACGGATCCCAAATTGCACAACAGTATTCCAAATGCGGACGCACTAGTGTTTTGTACACTATTTCCTTTGTATGAGCATTGCAGCTTCTCAAAATACGACCTATAAACCGTAGTTTTGAATTATCTTTGCCTACGACTGAAGTTATGTGCAAGTCCCATTTCATGTTGCTTTGTACTGTTACGCCTAGATACTTCAGGGAATAGACCGTGTCAACAACTGAATTGTTAACTTTGTACTCGTGAGAAAACGGGGTCTTTTTATTACTTATTTGCATTGCCTTGCACTTTTTACAGTTAAGTGTAAGCTGCCATTTACGGCACCATTCCGAAATAACATCCAGATCGCGCTGTATTTCTAACCAATCGTCAGAGCACCCCACGTCCCTATAAATAAGTGCATCATCAGCAATAAATCGCATCCTGCAATTAACGTTGTCACCGAGATCGTTTATAAAAATTAAGAAAAGAAGTGGTCCTATTACACTTCCTTGAGGAACGCCCGAAGTAACATCTAGCATTGAAGAGGCTTCCCCGTCAACAACGACATACTGCGACTGACCAGTTAGAAAATCGCGTATGCATTCGCAGATCTGATCAGATATACCATACGCTCGAATCTTCGCCAAAAGGCGGTTATGTGGTACAGAGTCAAAAGCCTTCTGGAAATCCAAGAAAATAGCTTTAACTTGTGATCCTGCATCGATAACCTTCATTACGTCATGCGAAAATAGAGCCAGTTACGTTTCACATGAACTCTGTTATGTTCTCTTCTTATCAACCTCTTTAACCTCCTACCCTCCCTGTTATAGTATACAGGTTCTCTACTTCTTTAGATTTTCTGTTTTGGAATAAATTTTTCTTCCCCATTTCTTATTATCTCCTTGAACTGTTCCCACCCTGACTCTACTGTACTTGTGCCTTCCTTCCATTTCCTGAAACTTTCTCTGAAATATCTTTCAAATTCGAAATTTGTGCCTTTTTATAATTGTACCTATTTCCCCCGTCAGTTTTGGCTGCTGGTTGACTGAAACCTTTAATATCCATCAGTGCTGCTTCATGATCATTTATTCTTTCGGTTTCTTGACACCCTACAAGGTTATCATCGGGCTTTATTAGGATTATATCCCGGTTCCTTAGTGACTTGTTTATTGGTAGGTGCTACTGCATTTGGTTGTGACGTTGGTTTGTTTCTCAGCTGTTGATGGCTTAGCCTTGTTAGTGGAAGCTTGGGCTTATGCGCGCCCGTCTGTTGCCTTGGGTGTGCATCTGTTTTTCTTTTGGGTTTCGAAGTTTGCTTTTATCTGGAACTTTGAGTTCCTTCTCCTGGCCGGGATTGTCCTGTTGGCAGGTGCATTGGGATTGTATGCAGCGTTGGTTTCACCCTGTAGGCAGTCCGCCACCCTTTTTTTGTACTTGGCATTCGCCTGGAGTGATTTTGGAAAACCATGGAATTCACAAATCTGGATGCCCGGACGTGTATTCGAACCGCCGTCCTCCCGAAAGCAAGGTCAGAGCACAAACAGCTCACCCACCATGCCCAGTGTGGACAGTCCCCTTTCTCATAAGCTGGGCAATCTTTGTTGCTTGCGATGTGGC